>JAPMOQ010028127.1:1300647-1318863 GCA_026543055.1 Argiope trifasciata | reverse complement strand
CACACACACACACACACACACACACACACACACACACACACACACACTTATTTACAGATTGGGATTCAACATAAAAAGACGAGTATTTTAATGTATATATAGCAATATAAACAGTTATGACGCTATATTCTATGCCCCGAAACGTTTTATATGAAAGTGCTTTAGAATTAAATAATATATTCTATCATTCTATCCGAATTTATAAATATGACGCTGCATATCTTGTGGGATATTATATATACAGGTATATAAAAATTTTAAGAAAACTAATGAGTAGTTAAAAATCAACTTATGCACGCTAAAACTTAATTTTAGAATTTTTAATGTCCATATTTACTGAATGTTAATTTCTTGTTTTACATTCATATTTTCTCGTAGATGAAGTTAGTATAGATAAACAATGCGTTAACTAAATTCAAAGATGAATTCGCTAATCTCAACTCGAGGCTTTGTTCAAGAAACTAAACCTTGCGTCTGTTTCTTCCCACAAGACGAAAAGGCAAGACTATTCCAGGGTTAGAAAGATATATAAATGTTAAGAATCTAATGGAACAAACAAGAAAGAACAGAAAGTAAATCAATAATAAAACAATTTTTAGGCAATTTTTCTGCAGTCAGACACAGATTTACGAACTGCTGCTTACCGTTCATAACATTGTACCACTAAGTTATCCATTCAGCCTGCTAATTTCGATACAATATTTATAGTCCACAAGTTTCGGTACGATATGTAAGCTTTTGTTCTCAAAATTTCAATGTAGTTTCAATTTTATTTAAAATATATTTTAATACTATTAAATAAAGCAGGATAAGTACATTTTATATAGATATTTAATATTACTTGTTGCACTGAGTAAGTAGAAATATGAGAAAGAATTGTATTTATTCCTGTTTGGCATGGTCTTTCTTCTATATAACACTTATTGTTTACTTAAAAGTATATTTGTTCCGAAAAATATATATTCACAATGTTCCTCAAAGGTTCTAAAACCTTCCGAGCTTCTGCATACTCGTTAGAATGGGTTTAATTTAACAAAGTAGGGGTGAGAAAAAAATGAAATGAGGAGATATTCACATTAAACAGTAAAACGTGTTCCGAAAATACACACATCCTTCCCCGGTCCCACCCCTTAATGATATAGAATCGTCCAGAAAAGGTCGCCTCAGGATATTGAAATTACCGCATATTTTACATATTTTAATTTCAAATAAATATTAGATATTCCTTCCCTAAGAATGTGTCGGGAGAACAGTAATTGTTATTTTCACCATTAGGTGTCTGCACCTGTCAAGCTGTTTTCATCAAATCGGCTGAGTCATGTTTGACATAGTCATTATAAAATCAAATTATTTCTATTTCATACAGCAAAAAATTTTACATTTATTTCATTTAAAAGCATTTAATTATCGTTAGTTTTTATAATTATTTTCATAAATTAAATTAAATTTTTTGTATTTTTAATTTTACATTTTTTAAATTGTGTATCGATGGTAACTGTAAACCAAAATTTACTTGTAAAAAATGAGTTTTTTTTCATAAACCACTTGCAGATGATGTACTGGCATAATGGATATTGCATGTGCAATAAATATCTAGTAGATGCTGAAAAATTTGTGAATTATTTTAAGCATCACGCAACCTAATTTAATGAATAAATATTTAAACTGTGTGCGAGTAATTTACGTACCTAATAAAAGACATCACAGGCAGAAATTTTATCTTTTCATTTGTCTGATAAGACAATGGGGAGGATTTCTCTAAATTTAAAGGCATAATATACTTTGTAGTAAAGATATTATTGGTACTATATGAGTTATCTGTGAGTATAAATTTCTGTACATCATTGACATTTTTACTCCAAAAATAATGGTAATTTTTAGCTTCGGGGTATTCAGAAATGTTATTGAAATGTAATAATATTTCGAATCTGTAATATTTATTCTATTTACATAAGGCCTGTGTTAAGACATTGAAGTTAGCAGACATATGAATTGAAGGAATGCCAGAGAAATTTGAATTACAATTTTTCAACAAAAATGAAAATTTCCAAATCTTCCAAAATTTTTGAGATATCTATGTTAGGACCCGAGATTCGCAGTTTCTTCTCAAATTTTCCATATTTTGTTATGTAGACTACAACTAAGTAACATAGATGCAATCATGGACATTCAATAGAATTATCTGTTTGGAGTCCTATAGATCTATAGAAAGTTCCTTTTGAGCTTTTTGTCTTACCGTTTATTAAGCAATTTACTCCTTGTAAGGCTTATTTTTACTAGTGTTGCCTTCCTGAAAACTTTCGTTACTTGTTTTATCAAGCATTTCTCTGGGATAAGGCATCGTTTTCCAATATCGAACTATTGGGGAATTTCAGATTATACACACTTGACGGTTCCTTTTTGAAAATTATTTTCCAAAAATGCCTTTTTTCTTACATTTATTTCTATGTGATTCAGGTATGATTCAGTTATGGGCATTTCTGAAATTTGATGCCATGCTAATATTTAATTGAGCAGTTGAATAAGTTCTCGCTGTTTTCCACAGGATAGTGATACCAGAACAGATTGCATCAGTTTATGACAGTGAAGTATCTATTTACAAGTAATATAAGCAGGCATGAAATTCAGTGTATGTTATATTGGGGAAGTTCAAACACCATCATTTTTCATTATAATAAATAGGACAATATTTTTGCCAAATAAAGAGTATTTGCGGGGAATTTTACTGCACTATTATATTTGAAAAAAATATGCAGTTGAAGCTCACAGAATTCTTGTAGACTTATGGCGACCTTGCTCAGTTTGAAAAGACTTATAGAGATTAGTTTAAAAGCTTTAAAAATAATGATTTTGAACTTGCAGATACAAAACGCTCTGGAGCAGTTTGAAGGCTAATAATTGGGAGTATTACTTCATCAAGACCCAAATTACACGCCAGCTGAACTTGTAGAATCGTTAGAAGTTGATCACACAACAGTTCCGAAACGTTTGAAAGTATTAAGATTGATTCAAAAGAAAGGACATTGGTTGCCTTACGATTTGAAGCCGAGAGACGTCGTACGGTTTCTTTTGAATGAACAACTGCTTCCATTTCAGAGAAGGAAAATATTTTTGAATCCAATCATAACTGACGATGAAAAATTCATACATTGCTATAATCCTAAGCGTAGAACACTGTTCATGCATCAACACTTTCAGAAAATTCGAATATCCATGATTCGAAACTTCTGCTCGGCATTAGAAGGGATCAACTGCTTATAGTTTATTATGAATCATCATGGGAGATTGCTACAGACTACAATTGGAGCGATTAAGCAAAACATTTAAGAAAAAAATGGCCGTTATACAAGCAGAGACATGACAAGGTCGTTTTCATCATCTGTCCCCGGTAAAACTCTATTTAGAAATGCTTAAGTTGGAAGTCCTACCTCATTCGCTGCCTTTCTTGACGCTGGATCTTCCAACTACCACTTGCTCTGGCCTGGATGAGCAACATTTCCGTTCTTGTGAAGATGCCACAAATTGGATCAGTTCTTGGAAAACCGTCATTAATGTGTCATTTTTCCTACTTGGAATTCAAATTCTGTCAGAAAGATTGGAAAAAGTAGTGACTAGCGATAAACAATGCTATCAGCAACAAGTTTTTTTATATCTATACTTATAATAAAGCTCAATGTGTGTGTGTGTGTTGGCCCTCTACAGGCCAGACCGTTCGACCTACAAATACCAAATTTGGTACATGTATACCTTGGAGGTCGGGAATGGCACCTCGGAGTCCTTTTTTCAAAATTTTAATTAAAATTTGAATTAATTAAAATTTAAGCGAAATTTCGATGTTTTATCACTATAACTTTAGAAAGAATAATCGAACAAACGTGATTTTAACATCAATTTAAAGATTAAAAAATTAGCTTTCTAATGGTATCAATGTTTTGATGTATAACTCAAGGTTCTATTTTTAACGAATTTTTAAAGAAATATTTTAACCATGATTTTTTAGCACGTGACAGGATAAAATAAAATAAAACAATACCGGAAGCTCAAATAAAAAAACAACTATCATCGCAAATCAAATCTAAAGATATGCAATTTTTAGCACGTGACTGGATAAAATAAAACAAAAATATAAAAGTGATATTTTCTAAAAAAATAAATGCAAAGCAAAGGTTTCTTTGATCGTTTGCAATATCTAAATAATTAATTCAACAAATCTTCTTTATTTATGGTAAACCTGATTGAATTTAGTCAGGATATGCATTGAAATCCCGACTTAATGGCATATTTCTATAATCGTTTGCAATATCTGTATCATTAATTCAATTTTTTTTCCATTTTTCGCTTTCTTTAAAAAACATTTAGCATTTTGGCAATATCACCGAAAAAAAAAACATTTTTAATTTTTTGGAATTGGATAAATTATTAGAGCATTAAATTCCAAAACTTTTTCCAAATAAAGTTACCGACTCTTTAACTACTAATAACTGAATCTTTTAACTTTAACTATTTCTTAAATTTTGGCTAATGAATATGTGATTTATTTGAAAATTTTAGAACGCATTACTCATGGCGAACCAGCTGGTCGCCAAAGCCGGCTAGTATTTTTATATTTTTATTTTTAATATAGCAAGAATTTTCACACAAAACACCATTATAACTTATTCAATATTCCAATAAGAAACAAAACTAGTCACATTCTCAAAATATTTCCCAATTTCTATTACAATGCAATGTTTTAAAACTATCTAACGTATAATACATAACCGATCCAACCGTGGTATATTTATTTTCATTTATCGAAGTTTCTCCTATGAAATTCAATAAAGGCTAACTTTCTAAGGAACAAACAATTTTTAAAGTATCCGATAGAGTTCAAATTGTATTATTTTAGAGAAAAAATGAAATATGCTGCTACCACATCACTCCTAGTAGTTAGATAGTTTCTAGAAAATTCTGAACTTCCACATTCTGGAGAATATTTTTTCTACATATATAGATAAGAAAACAATTTATATTACTGACTTCTCTCGAGCAAGGATCCCTAACTCGCACCAGAGGGTGGTTTTAAACTTCTGAAAAACAAAGAAGGGGACCTTCGAATGAAATTTCGCCCTATATCGATCGATTTATGTCTAGAATGCTAATGTATAGAGAGAAGAAAAGAATTTTGCTGTTGGAATTCCTGCTTTAGAAAATATTTCTTCAGTATTTTCGAAGTTAAATTTCCCGTGAAGGGTGATTTCTAATTTTTTTTCTTGTTCTTCAGAATCGTCTAATGGTACCCTAATCTCGTACTTTCAAGAAGAGAGTTAAGACTTCACTTGAATGAGGTTGCCGATTTGTTTATTTTGTGTTGATAGAAAGTGTTCAAACTAAACGATGCGAAACTAAATGATACATGGTTTTATACTCATTTGTTAAATAATCTTGTTTTTTTATTTCTTTTTTTGAGAATGTTGAATTCTATTTTTATTCATAGACAACAGCTAGAATTACGAAACTCGATAATAAATGTTGTGATAAAATGCTTAATATATCTTTATTTCTTAGCTTTTGCTCTGATTAGGAATTTTGAAAATAAATCCCGATATAAGACTTTTGTTACTTAGGAAAAAAAATTAGGTAAGTTAAGGAATTTTATATTATATCTTCTTTTATTTGATTTTATAGCACCAAATTTATCCATTTGGATTGATTAGTTTGGCTTCATTAACGTCCAGTTTTAAAGCAACACTAGAGACATCTGGGGACAAAAATCTTAATTTTGAACCGTGATCTGATGGCAAGGACGATACTTAAAATGGCGGTGGCCCCATCTCCAAACTTCCAGTCCATACCAGCCAGAAGGCACTCCATCTTAATTATTTAACGTGCTTTGTGGCAGTCTTCGATGGAGTCTGGTCTCGGACCTGAAACCCTGCGATTCTGAGTTTGGTGGAGTATGGTCTTGAATCTGAAACCCTACGGTTCTGAACTTGAAACCGTAACACGAAATCTCCGTGGTCTTACAAATGGATTGAAAAAAATAACACTTTTTGTACCAGAATACATATTATTAATTTTCAGAAAATCTATCCGAGGAGTACCCGTACTAACTTTTGTTCTTCTAGTTCTTCTTTCTAACTTCTTAATTAGTACAAACGATATGACTAATCTTCTTATAGATTTTATAACTCTCGTGTTTCCTGCCAAGAGCTCCAAATTAATCGCCAAATTTTCACCAAGACAAAAAGCATTGACATTGAATCCGTCAATGCAATTGTAAAACTTTTTTATTGAAAGGAATTACGATGATATCGAATATTCGCACAATATTGATGACTCCTGGGTTGTTTGAAGAACTTAACAGTTTATGAAAAAAAAGATGAATTTGATGTACAAAAATGCTCTTAAATTTAATCAATTTTAGTGAATCTTTCTATTTTATAACTGTTTCTTATATCCTCGATTCTTTCATTCAGGGATTTCGTTATTATTAATAATAAGTTAGATGCCATAAACACTATGTTGTAGATATTATTTAGGCCTCGGTCACCTGGTTGCTAGAACATCAGTCTCGTAACCGAAAGGTAGTAAGTTCTTAGGTCCTTGTCTCGGACAAAGACCGCCGTGTTGGCTAATGGCAGTTGGAGCACATTAAATAGGTCGTGACTGCAAAGTCCTCCATGTTCCCATAACAAATTATTCCTTTGAGGGGTACTGAATGTGGGATGAGTCGGTCTCTGGTTTGGATCTAAATTCTGACTTGCAGACGAATGAATGAGTGTATAAATGAGTTCAACTGCCCCCTAAAAAGGGTTGTGTCGTGTGTGTTCAAGCAAAGTGGTACTTTCACCTTAACGGTACTTGTTAACAACGAAAGGCGCCCACTTATGCCTTAATTCGAAAGAGCTCCGCTCATTCGTGATTGATAATACCTGGTGACATTAGACCCACCATCACTAGGTATTATTTATGGGATAATTTATTGTTTTTTTAAGAAGATCTTAGCTAGCTAATAGAAGCTACTCGTAATTTCGAGAAGATTTTGGCAAATCAGATATTTTGACACCACCTTTAAAGTTATCATTGTTGTAATTCACTACAATTACTTCTTCCAAATTTTAGAATTTTCAACTTATGTTAATATTGTTCAGTTAACGAAGCAGAAAAATGATGCATGATGTTATATGGCTTATTAAGCTTCCAATACAACGACCTCAAGACTAGGTGCTAATTTTTTATGGTCATTTTATCTGTCTACGAGCCCTAATATTGCGAGCTCGATCCTCAATATCACACGCTGGTGATATAGGATGGCAAACAAAATGCAGCCTTCGTGCAGCTGTTGTAGTGCTGTCCAACTGAATAAAAAATAAATAAGTAAAAGCTATAAATAATCAGCCAATAAATAAATCAAGCTGATAAACAATCAGCCCTACTATCCGTAGGTGTAAACAATAAGTACGCCATGTTTCATAGCAGACGAACGGTTTAGGAAGACATAAGAGACAAAAAGAAACAAACATTCATTTTTATTTATATGAATATTTTAATAAAAGCAAATAAGCAGTGCCAAGAATTACAAAAACTGTTTTTGTTCTCCACCTGCCTGATCAAGCCATTTCCAACAAGTTTCAAAACCCTTTGTTGTTCATTAATTTGAAACAAAAACAACAAAACGTCTCAAAACATTCCAGGAAAACATTATTTCCTAACTTAATTATTCTTGCTTAGACCGTTGAATAAGAGGTGCCGCCACACACAAATAAAAATATCATAATTAATAACTCGCATGAAAGCTCTGTTGCTCTTTCGCTTTCTTTCAAAGTCAATATTTTTGTCAAAAAGAATAAATGAACTAACAGAAAATAAAAATAGGAAAGTTGTGAGAATTTTTAGGAGGAAAACAAATCAATTAATAAGAATGAAGGTAGTAAAAGTGTTTCGGTTAATAATTTTGAAAAAAATCGTTTAAAGTGTGGTATTTATTTACAGCTTTTCTACTTTTACATTTTAGATGATTAATTGTGAAGAACATCTTTTATTTTAGAAGGAATATTCTAAATGTCAAATCGTTTGAAATTAAGATGAAAAAAAAATCGAATAATTAATTATGCTAGTAAAAAAATAATAAAGTTTGGTTTATGTCATTATGATCCAAGAATTAGTATCCAAATAATTAAATATTGACATTGACTTTAAAAAAATATTTGTTGTTTTTAGCTGCAATATGTTGTTACAAACATGTAACTTTGCCTCAAAGAGCGACTAGTTTATCATTGGTAAGACTATTTTACGATCAGCTCTGTTAGGTGTTGATTGGGTAATGAAACCGGTAGTGGTCTCAGAGCTTGGTGATATGCTTAGCAACCCTCGGGTAACAAAATATATATCACTGAAAACTTCCAATATTTTAGTAATTCAATCAATAGAAATCAAAATACACCTGATTTATCCAGAATCTGCTAGGCCGAAATACCAGAAACTAAAAAAAAGTGGCAGTCTAAAGCTGCACTCAATCGTAGACAAGTTAAGATTTGTCAAGAGCATAACGAAGCAAAGTTGGCATAGTGCAGCTTAAAAACTAGAGTTGTATGGAGTTCAAGTGATTGCAGAACTGAGTAGTATGCCAAGAGTTAGTGTTTATTGTGAGAGTAATATCAAATCCTGTAGGAGTGGCCAGTCGTGTAGTAGTGTATTGGCAGCTTGTTAAAGCTAAAGCAAGGAGCCAGTAGAGGATTTCAGCCGTTTGGAGAAACCATAGAGTGAAGCAAGAAGATTATCTCTCCTGCTGAATTCTATCTGGCCACTTTATATGCTGTGAATTACAACAAATAGTAATCCACAAATCAATTACAACCCATGGGTTACTATTTGTTGTCTTCGTTTCGGTTGTATATATTTGGCGTCTTTGTAGTGAGCTAAATAAAGGTCAAAAGTCATTGTTTCCTACTAAACGAATGTTCATTGTGTTTAGTTCATCGGCCATCAAATTGTGAAAAAAAAACCCTTAACGAACGGTTAATAACTCCGTGATTTTATTCATTTATAAAATAATTCCGATATGTACAATTTTATGCAATGCCCAGTTCTTCATAAGTATATTTAGTTATAATAAATGTTTTGGTAACACGCTTACATAATTAACAATCAGAATTCTAAGAAAATTGACTGATTTATGAAATTTAAATATTACTTTTTAAAATAAACTTAAAAATGAAACTTTAAATATTATTATATTGGACAAATTTAGGGATTTTTTTAAATTATCGTCCTGCTAATACGTATACAATCAAGCCACCACTTATTGCTATAGAAAATTAAATACATATCTTCATTATTCTGTCAACTTTTTAATGCAAAATATATGAATTAACTCCCTTCCTAAATTTTAGGTTCGTATAAAAATTATATAATCATTTAGTATTCGTAATTTTCATTGCAACATATTTATTGATAAAAACAATTTATATATCTATGATAATTCTATGGTTTTCTGCCGCTCAAACGACGATTTGGCAGTTTAGTTGGGAGTAGTTCAATCACTCACTCTTAGTCCAGAATTGGCGCCATCCGACCACCTCTTACTCCTGCACTTGAAGCGAGAGCTGGGTGGCAGAAGCTTTAGATCTAACGAGGAGGTTGAAAATGCTGGGGATGTACGGCGGGAGCTCTCTATGTGGAAGGTATATGCTGGTAACCTGTTGTCGTAACAGATTACCAGCTTTTGTTTGAACAATAGTGAAAACTACGTAGGGAAATAGTTAATGGCCTGCTGTTTCATGTAAAATAAAAATTGGTTTGACAAAACATTTTACTTTTTTATTCAAAATGGTATTTACTTTCCGAAATTGCTTCGTAAAATTATATAAATAGTGTAACAAAAATGTAATGAGGCTTCCCAGCACTGATTAGTGCAATCACTAGAAATACCATTTTATGATCAACTCAATTGATGCTGATCGGGAGCCGAATTAGAGATCTCAGAGGTTGGCAATAAACTTGGCGATCATTTAGCGACTTTGAAGTTAAAATAGATAATACTATAATCTTTCATAATTTGGAAATAGAGGGAATCTTACATAATTTTGGAATTAGAGCCAATAAGATGTGACGTATGGCTGTGTTTTTTTCAGAATCTTCACTGTCCGGTCCAATAACTGTAAACAGACGGCAGTCTCGGCAGAAGACAAGCATGGAAAAATTGTCGAAATACTTAAAGCAGCATAACCCATCAATATCGAATTATCTGGATGTGTCCATGGAGGAGCAAGCGTTGTATGGAGCTCAAGTGATGGCTGAATTGAGCCAAATCCTAGCTTTTATTACAGTAGCTACATCAAGTCATGAATGTGATCAACCTGTCATATAGCAGTGAGTCTGCAGTTGGATACAGCTAAAGCGTGGTGTCAGTGGAATCGCGGGTAAACGAAGATTCTTCCTGCTGAATTCTTCCTGGCCTCTTAGTATGTTGTGGTTGTTAAAACATCAGATTACTAATTGTGGGTACTGTTTGTTGCTTATGTGTTCCTTGTGTATGCCTCGGCAATTGTCTGCGCGCTCTTATCTTAGTGTTTAATAAAGGTCATTTGTTTCTGAGACCTACTGGTTCTGTTTCTGCATCAATTAACAATATATAAATAACCCTGCGGATTTCATAACAATATTGTTACAAATCTGTTATTCGACTTCCCTTCATAGTTGGTTATGTTACTGGAAAGAATGATTTACAGTTATCTGTATTGGATGCTGCCGGATGACTCATTAGTAATCCCTGAGTTTGGCGACAAACTTGGTGACCATTTCGACCGAAGATCACCACACCAGCTTCATATTGTCGGCCTTTTATATTTTCCAGGAGGAGGGCTGAAAGCTTCTGAGCCAATCAAGAACCTTCTAGGCATATTTCGTTTTCTAATAGACGGATCAGGAAAATTCTCGATTTTTCAGGTATTATCCATTTTGTCATCAAAGTCGCCAATTTCTTCTCCAAATGACCAAATGGTCGCCAAGCTAAGGGAATATTAATGTGATAACTGGGAACTGTCAAATGCAGATTACAGTAAATCATTCTATTTTGTGATCACACCATACGTGAAGAGAGCACAATTACAGTTCCTTAACAATATATTTCTATTGAATGATAGATGCCTTGCACATTTACATGCATGTAAATGCGATAGCTCAAAAAATTACAATGATTTCTGAACTATTTTAGCTCGTAATGAACCGTCTTAATCGGATTTTGAACGACAAACTTTGTCCGTCCAACTGTAGTTTTAGAAGTATGCAAACGTGTTAATCCAAAAAACATAAGGACTTAAGTGAAAGAAACTTTGTATATTTTTTGGGGGAAACCATTGCAGTTTTGGTTTCACTCCTTGGGAATATAGGATCACAAAAATAATAATTCAATTTCCAGAGACCTGTATACTAACCGCATTTGGATGATTGACCACGAAACCAATGGTTGAAAATCGCATAGAATGAATAAAGCTCTAATTTCACATCAAATTCAATATCACACTAATTTTCAACAACTTCATGCTATTAATAAAAAACCAGTTTTTTTATTATACTACAAAACAAACAATTCTCACATACGAGACTCTTAGAAAAGGACTATAAGCTCTTGTTGCTTTGTAGCATTACCGATGGCCTACAATTTTTCGCATGAAAGAGATAGCCGTGTTTATTAAAGGATATTCTGGACAGATTGGAATAATCATACCCATTAGAAGGGAATATGTCAATCTGACGCAATATCATTTAATCCATCTGCCAATATGCAGAGCCTGCGACACACATTAAACGTGGTATGTGGTATTTGCGTCATATTTATGTGCTGTTTTTCCGACATTTCTCTTTGTATGCAAGGAAATAAAAAGCGTTGTTAAACGACCTTCATATGATCTACATAAATAAAAGTGAATGCTTATATGTATATCTCTTAAGCACTGCCCTAACGCTCATCCGATTGCGATGAAACTTCGAATATTTATTACTTGCAATCACCGGATGATTACAAGCATAGTAAAATTATGTAATCTATATAAATAAAATTGAATGTTTGTATGTATGTCTCTTATGCTTTGCCCTACCGCACATATAATTGTGATGGAACTTTGAATACTTATTACTTGCACTTATTTGTTTCTGCTGAAGATGGAAAAATAAAAAATATATATTGCGAAAACTAAGGTCTTAAATACTAAAGTTTAAAAAATAAAATTAATATTATTTATACTTCTCCGTTATGTATCACTCGATTTCAATGAATGCATTCATTTCCGATACGTAAATAAATATTATTCTATCTTTGATTACTAACTAAATTGGAATACCAATTAAATTTCAAATGAATTCTGCAATTTTAAAACAAAAAAATGCCAATATCTTATACTACAATACGAGGAATGGTTGCCAAGTCGAAAATCGCCCCAGAATTAATAAACTCTAGTAAACTTGGGGATCTGGGGTTTTTGGCCACGAGGAATCGATTGGCGCCGGTTTTGAAGCTCTACGGTCGAGCAGTTAGGAGTTACAGATAGGATATTTTCAAACTTTATTAGTTCGCCATAATGGCTAATAGGTTTCAAGCGGTAACGTGCTGCCATCTATAGCCAATATGGTGAACTAATAAAGTTTCCAGAAGATGATCCGGAACTCAAGGAACTGATCTCGAAATGGATGATCCATAACCCGTGTGGTGATATGAACCCAAGCGCTCCGTGCATGGTTAGCAAACATGGAAGAGACCAGTGCAGATGGGGATTTCCAATGGAACATCAAGACATGACATCGCTGGTGGAGATGAAAAGCCGAGGTTTAACCGGTTATCTTTTCACCAATGGTTTCACAAATTTTCTTATGGCATGTATTGTTTTGATAAATCACAATTGAAAATTTAAATCTTCGAGTTAGCTTCGATACCTGTTTTCTCCGAGCGGAGCTCGGTCACCCACTGTTTATACTAAACCCGAAAATATTTAATTAACATGCCAACACAAAACGCTGTAATTAAAATATTGGCAATTTTTTGTTTAAAATTCTTATAAGGCTATTTTCTATAGTCTGATTGTATAAAAGAGGAACATTTGACCATAAACAATATATTTCGAATCAAATGCAAAAATATTTCTTCAGATTTACAATTTGCTTTCATGTATTTCTGATACGTTACAGAGTAACAAATTTTGGTGAAAACTCGTTGGCTTTTTATCTAGTGAAATCAACATTTAGAAATGGTCTGACTGAAATATCGGAACGAAATCAAACTGACATTTTCAAAAAGGGTTTGAAAATATTGCATACAAGAATTTTAAATCTATTCATGGTGCACTGTAAAAAATTTATGTAAGGATCAGACTGCTTTATGAACACAGGTTATCGACCAGATTGGCAAATATAATTTTATTGCTACTTCTTGTAGTTCAAACTTTCTCTCTCTAAAACAGTTTAACTTTTCTGAAAAAAGGGAGGCCTGTACTATCATCCTGAAATTTGTCTTTCACTTCAATTTTCTCAAAACTTTAATTTTCATAAAAATTCTCTACCGCTAATGCTATAACTCAAGAACCAATAGAGATAAGTACACAAAAATTTCAGTGTGTGTTTTAAATAATATGGGCCATGATATGAACCATGAGCTTTATTCTTGGTGAAATACCTTTCCATTTATAGGAGTTTTTAGAAAAATAACTTGTGAATATAGGGAAAAAATGCATATTATATATATATATATATATATATACCGATAACTTCTTCGCATCTCAAGACTTTTCTTAGATTTTGGCTCATTTCATTCATCATTATATTCTATAGCTTGTGTAAAAAGAAAAATAGGATTGTTGCTTTATAATTTTGTGTAGAATGTTAATCGTTTTGGTTAAGTTTCATTAAAATTAACTACAACTTTTCCTATTTCTCAAAATATATTATATTTTCAAATACTTTTGTTATATTAATAGTATTTCGTATTACAATGGACAATACATCTAAAAACTATAGTTTTAAATAGTTAGTCGAATATCTTAAATTTTTTAACTCGATGCGGGGCCTGTTTCAGGGCAAAATGCTCCAATAAAGACAAAATGGAAAGTATCCACAAAAATTCATTAAATTGACCTGTTTGTGGATTAATAATTAATAGCTAGCGTAATATAAAATCTAAAATACAATATGACCATTATATAACTCATACAGCTTTCTTAACAGCTGAAAATTAAATGGTACATAAGGGTGAACGAAACAATATGATCTATCTAACAATACGATTACACTTTCCATCATTATGTACATAAAATAAAAGAATTAGATCAAATATTAAAATTCTTATGTACGAAAAATTAAGAGACGTTAGAATCAAAAATTTTGAACAGCCCTTCACACGAACATATTATTTATATATAATTTAGTTTCCTATTCAGAAACACAATTTTTAAAAAAACAAGTTTCAGAACCTTTTTTGTTCAATATTCGATGTTTTTAATTCCAAAAACATGTTTAACTAGAGTTTTTCTGAAATTCTGGGAAATCCAGGGAAATTAAGAACAAAAAGAAAGTTATAATTCAGAAAATGAATTATATTTAAATTTAAACTTTAAATGTATATTCTATGAAGTTTATTTTTTCTTTTGGGAATATTATATATAGGGAGCAATGTTACAGTTATGCACAGGAAAAATACTGGTCGAAAAACATTTTTGGAATTCTATTAAAAATCCTCAGCATTGAAAATATTTAAAGGATGTTTCAAAAATAACGCAAGATTTAAATTTTTTCACTTTTCGGGTAGTTAAGTGTTGACAACCTTATTTGATAGGTGATGGGTTAGTAAAAATGAAGCGTTATATCATAGAATGTGTTTATACAAGATTTGAATTCAATTAAAAACACAGTTTTTTCAACACATTATATTCCTACTGAATCGTAAAGTACGCATGAAAGGGTTATGGATATTTTATGACATATAGTGAATTGTAACATGTAATTTGAGAAGAAATTGCATGTCCCAATGCATTTATTTTTACCATTAATAATATATTTTTAAGAAAATTTCTAAAATATATGTAATTATCAAGAAAAATATCAACAAAATAATAATACATTCATTAGAAAATTTCATTTGAGTATAGATGAAATGAGGTCTCATAGACTACACCTCTACAGTTAAGTCCTAAAATTTCATCTCCCTAGTTAAAGTTTAACTCAAATCAGATAGTGGTTTTAAACTTTTCAAGACAAAAAAGCAGAAATTCGACTGTAGTCTTGCTTCAGCATCGATCAATTTATGTTAGAATGCTAATGTATGGAGAATAAAAAAGAATTTGCTTCTGAAATTCCAGCTTTGGGAACTATTTCTTCAATATTTTCTAAGTTTAATTTCCCATGAAAGACCTTTTCTTTTTTTTCTGTCCGTTTGGGCGCTCTAATGGAATCCTAATCTCGTTCTTTCAGGGAAAGAGTTAAGACTTCACTTGAATGAGGTTGCCGATTTGTTTATTTTGTGCTGATAGAAAGCGTTCGAACTAAACGATGTAAAACCAAATGATACATGTTTTTCTACCCAATTGTTAAAGTATTTTCTTGTTTTTTTTCTTGTTTGCGTCCATTCATGTAAATATCGGACTGTTTTCTTTTTAGTTGTCAGGGCGCAGACAGAACCGTGAAAAATGATGCCAAATAATGTGACGAAATATTTAATATTTTTATCTTCAGCTTTTTTGTGTATTTTTAATAACAATGCATGATATAATATAAAATATGTTTATGAAGTTAAGAAATTGAGTTCCTTTTTATCCAAACAATTATTACTATCCGTATAAATAACTGTGTATTGCTTTGTCAAAGATTGATAGGCCTGAAATTTCGGGTTATGTTTGTATTTTAATACATTAAACCGAAATAAATATTAAACAGGAGAAAAATTTCTGTTTACTGCTCAAAACATGAGACATTTACATCAGTGATGTCTGAACTGCGTCAATTAATTCTTTTTCTTCATTCTTTTCTTAAATTATTTCCGAAAAAAATATTTTATCTAACACAATCCTACTGCATTTAATCATCGAAAGCTCTACATTCCAGTTCTAACTTAGGTAAAAAAAAAGAAGATTTAGAGATCGCTCCTTTCGTGTTTTCTTTGTGCAGACTACCCCCTCCACCTGTGCAATTATACACTAAGTGTTTAAGTTATTATGATCACCTCTTCAATACAGTGTTGGATCATCTTTAAGCCGTAATATTGTTCGTTTTCTTCTTGGCGTAGATGCTACGAGATGTTAGTGAGTGGTAGGAGAATTCAACCTCATCTCCAATGAGCTGCACTTTCCAGTTAAATAATATTGGACGTCTCTGGATCCAGCTATCTGATGCTCCATTCGATCTCTCCCCCTCGTATTGATGATTGTTTAGATCAACGAAGACAGGTAAAGTCAGCGTCATGTTCTTCAAACCCTCTGACGACAATATCATCTTTATGATAAGGGGTATTTTCTTGCTGAAAGGCATCAATGGCAGTGTACACAATTAACATAACATTATACACTTGATCTGCGAAAACATTTATATTCTACGCTTGATAACAGAACCATCTATCTAATTAGATGAGCCCTTCTTTGATATCTTTTAATTGTAATAGAGGAGGTGGCATCTAATAACATAAATGGTTTGGTACAATTACATATTATTTGTAACGCACAGACGCGTCAGGGGCAGCGAATGTGTTACATACACTTGGGCATTCAGATGTTGCTTCACAGTAATCATAGAACCCATAAAATGCCTCGAAAATATCCTCCGAGCCATAATATTGCCCAAGCAGCTTAAAGTGCTGTGGCAGTGAAGTTTGAATGTATGCTTCCATTAAGTTTTTGTCATTTCTGAACCCTTCCATCTGCATGATGTAATTCAAAACGTGGTTTATGAGACCGGATGACCTTTTTCCAGTCATCTACTATCCAGTGCATATGCCCGTTTGCAAACTGCAAACTCTTGTTCAAGGCTGACAGCAGAGGCTTTTAAACATGTCGTCGGCTCCCATAGGTGGCATTGTGTAATGTGAACCGCATGGTTCACTCAGACAAATTCGCAGTTGCTCCTTCATTAAGATTCAAAGCTATTTTAAGTACTATTCTTCTTCTGTTGGAGTAGATAACTGTAACTCTTTCAGCCCGAGTATTCAGTAGCCTGTGACGACCAGAGGCTTGACGTTGGGACCCATTTTTATTCCCCTGTCTGTACACAGAAATAACTGCTGCTCTCGAACACTTCATTAAAACAATCATTTTGCTGATATTGGTTCTTACGCTTCAAACGTCTACAATTCTCCCGCGATCAAATGCAGTTGTCACGTGTTTTTATCGATATATTCCCAATTGATGCAATATAGTTTATTGTTAAGTTCCCTTCCATTTAATTTTTGTAGCGATAGCGCCCTCTAGCTGCAACACTTTGACACAATAGTTTATTTTGCACGAAATTGTTAAGTGGGTACAACAATTTGGTCTTTCAGTGTATATTTTTCCATCATCCACACAAATTTGATAATGTGGATTGCAAGTTCACTTTGTTGAATCCTTTCCTTAAGGTTTCCAAACCCTGATATTTTAGACTGCACTTCTTCGGAACTTGAAAATCGTTACATTTGGTAAGAAAATATTTCATTAGAGGATAAGTGGAAAAGATGTAAGCTGTAAAAGTAAAAAGGAAAATTAAGTTGAGTAAATATTGAAAGATGATTCCTTGCCATGTAACCTGAAACCAAAAGAGGTGCATGAGAGATTTAGATTTGTAGTGATGGTCGAATGGCAATCCAAAATCAGGTTACTTGGATCCCAAGAATTAAGCAAATCAATATCTTATATTTTTTCACAATTTAAAAAGTTTTACAATCGCCAATATACTTCTTTTTTTTTAGCAATGGCGATGTAATCATTAATTACTCCTGCTGATAAACTATTCAGCATGAGTAGTTCGTTCTCTATTTAACCACTCAAGCCCTTTTGATACCTTCTACCTTATCTTACGAATGGTCGGTTCAAATCAACCATCTGTGAGACGGAAAATGGGTAGCGCGTGCGAAGAAAATGTTATATTTATGTTTGCCACAACTTCGTAAAAAAAATTCAGACATTCCATACTTGGATATGAATTGCCATTTTGCGTCCCTGAATTTCTCTTTTTGACAGAGCATCGAATTAAAATTATGGATATTTACACAAAGGAGTTTTTACA
>JAPMOQ010028127.1:1257941-1300637 GCA_026543055.1 Argiope trifasciata | reverse complement strand
GAGCATCGAATTAAAATTATGGATATTTACACAAAGGAGTTTTTACAATTTAAATGTTTACACTTATTTAAATTTTAACTATATAGAAAATAAATGGCAAATAAATTTAAAAAAATAAACAAATTCTTTTCAGAAAAAAATGATGAGTGAAAAATTGAATGGAATGGTAATTAATCTGTGCTAAATTATGAATTTTCTCACTTCAAAAAAACCTTCTGCCAAATTCTACAAACGCATGCGCACTAAGGAAAAGATCAAATATTACGGCATGCCCCGTTGGGATAATTACTTGCAATCGACATCACATATTTTTCAGCCCTTCAACGCATGCTGGCCGTCTTATAACTGGCCGAGTGTAAACCTTACTTTATACTATGCATAGATAAGTATAAATTTTCTTTTTAGAAAAGTGTAATGCTAAATCAAATGTTATTCAAAAATAATCCGATATCATTCAAAAATAAATACAATTAAAATTAAAACCATCAGACGATAAATTTTATAAGTGAATTGAACAAAGTACTCAAATATTTAATATATTGTGTAACAAAAGGCCATTATAATGAATATAAAATATACTGTTTTTTTATTTGAATGAAACAGTATATTTTATATTCATTATAATGGCCTTTTGTTACACAATATATTAAATATTTGAGTACTTCGTTCAATTCACTTATAAAATTTATCGTCTGATGGTTTTAATTTTAATTGTATTCCAGATTTAATTCCAGATTTAAAGAATGACGTTTTTTCATTACTTTCGTTTCCTTTCTTTACATTTTTAATCTGTGAAATTCAATTAATAAGTTTAAATTTCAATGATTTGATTGTGTTTTCGTTTGCGTACCAATGAATGAAAGCTGCCGATTATTGAAAGAATTTAATTCCAAAGAATAAATATCTGATCTGAGACAGAAATAAACTATTCTATTGTTTGAACTCTGAGAATCGATTAAATTTTAATAACATCTGGCAGTATAGTTTTTCATTAAATAGAGACAATTATTCCTTTCTGATATAAAAGAGTTCCGCTTTGAATCTTTCATTGTTACTGCAGTCAATAAAAATCCACCAATGCTTGATCGGGAAGAAGTTCCTTTGTACATTTATCGTCTTTCAGAATTGGAATGAAAATTCATTACTAAATACCACATTAGAAATTCCATAACTCTACTAATTTCATACTCTCTAAGTCACTAAATAGAAATTATATTATCATGGATGCATCTAGGTCTCTCTTACGATTTTCTGTAGGTAAAATAAACAGTCCTTCAGTAACAAAAGACGGCGACATTCATTAAACATAACGACACTAACGCAAATACAGCAAATATACCGACCGGACGAACCCTGGCAACACAAAGTAGCACATTACAACAAAGAGCAGCCCACAAATATGGTAGTAAGAAAAACCACAGCACACCAAGTGGCAAGACACAATTCAGTAGAAGGAGAAAATTTGCTTAACTTCACTGTACGATCTTTCCAAACGTCTACCTTTCATCATGTCTCCTCTTTAGCTGTATAGAGTTGCTGAATGCTGCCACGTGATTGACTACTCCTCACATGACTCGATGATGCTTCCACAATAGACGCCAGAACTCGGCAGACACCTCAGTTCAATAATCTCTTGAGCTCCACACAGTGCTTTCTCTTTCTAGATTGATCCGAAAATTTGCCATTGACTCTTTCTGCAATTACGACTCGTTTCACGAGTAAGACTGACTGCATTTGCGACTGACAGTTTTTATAGTTCCCGAAAGGTGGCCAGAGAATTTCTGAACCAGTAAGGCGTATCTGGGTTAGTATTCGCTTCATTGTTAAAATTCTGGAAGTTTTCAGTAATATTTTTTTCATCAGCAAAGTCACCAAATCATCACCAAGTTTGTCACCAAGCTCTGAGATCACTGATGTAGCATCCGATCAGCATAAGTTTCTGAACCAATTAGGAGTAGGTTCGTATTCGTTCAATTGCTAAAATTCGGAAGTTTTCAGTAATATTTCTTTCGTCAGCAAAGTCACCAAATCATCACCAAGTTCTGAAATCACTGATGTAGCATCCGATCAGCAGAAGCTTCTGAACCATTTAGGGGTATATTGGTTCGTATTCGTTCAATTGCTAAAATTTCGGAAGTTTCCAGGAATATTTCTTTTGTCGCCGAATCGTCACCAAGTTTGTCACCAAACTTTGAGATCACAGACGTGGCAGGTGATCAGAAAATAACAGAGCTGATTGTAAAACTATCTATCTAGTGATTGAATTAGCCGTGATGGAGAGCAACCACCACCAGTTTGCAGGTTTGTAACAATTTGCATGCTATCTGCAAAAAAGTGAAAATAAATTATCTTTCTTTTAACTGCAATGCAAGTATTTCTGTAAAACATCACATTTCTTCTCTTTCGAAAAAGGTAATCGTACTGTGCTAGTCGAAGTTTTTCAGTGGAAATATAGCTGAAATGAAACTATTAATTCCTGTAAACTAATCCATTTTTTAAGAACACCGAATAAAAAGATAATTATTTTGATTTTTTTATTTCTTACATAGATTTAATTAAATAAAACATTACTATTAGTCATTAGTTTGGGCCATTTGTAGTCATGGAATAATAAAATGTTAAAAAAATCAATAACCAATTATATAAAAGAATGAGCAAATGTGCTCTTGATTTTTTTTTCAGATCGTTGATATTATAATACTTAGGGACCAATTGTAGATGCTGATTTTACTTCTTTCTAAATATAAATTTCATGGTTCAAGTCATCGTTGCGTTTAGCAGGACAGACTATGATTTAGAAGTTCAACTTTTGGTAATCTAATTTTATATTGCAAAATAAAAAGGTTCGCACTTGTTGGTGGTGAGTCTAATGTTACTTGGTAATTCCACGCCCTAATGAGCGGAGCTCTTTCGGATTAAGGCAGAGGTGTGCGCCTTTCGTTGTTAACGAGAGCCATTAAATTGAAAGTACAACTTTGCTCGAACACACTCAACAAAACCCTTTTTAAGGGGTGATCGAACTCATTCATCCACCTGCAAGTCCGAATTTAGATCCAAATCAGAGACCGACTCATCCCTGATTCAGTACCCCCAGAGATATAATTTGTTTTGGGAACTTGGAGGACTTTGCAGTTTGGACATATTTGACGTGGACCAACTGCCATTAGCCAACATGGTGAATTTTGGCCGAGACGAGGACAGAACTCGCTACCTTTCATTTATGAGACTGACGCTCTACCAACCAGGTTACCGCGGCCCTACGCATGGTAACAATGTTTTTTAGTGGATATAAATTTTTAAATGTATATCCACTTAGATTATTTTTGATGTAGGCAGAAGATGAAGGAATTTTTTCAGAATATTATTTCTCAAAACCTATATTTTGTACCAGATGTTCACAATTTGATCCTGCATAGGTTTCCGATATTTAGCATCAATAACACCCACTCGATAACACGCATTAATATAACACCCATTGGACAATTTTTATTAATTTTTTTTCTGTATTTCAAATGCCGTATAAAAGTAAATTTTGTACAAAAAAGTTAATAAAATTAAAAATTAATAAGAAGGACAATTATCGTATACAAACAATAGCTGTTTTTTACAATTATTTTGTTATAAAGTTGATAAAAGAATTCCTGAATTTCTCAAATTAAATAATAAATTATTGTTAAGAAGTATAATTTGCTATTAAAAGGCAAGAATTCTAATTTATAATTCTGGTCAGAATTTGAATGAATATCTTATTTAATTGTTATTTTTGGAAGAAAAAACATTGAATTAAAGTTTATTTTTCAAACAGATAAAAGTTAATTCAAACGTAAATGAAAATAATGTATTTTATTTTATGTCTGTTTTCAAACAGAAACTTCTAGATGTAGTACTGATTTTCCGATTATATAAAGCCGAATTTCTTTATTTATATATTTATAAAAGACAACAAATCAGTATATACACCTATAATTATGATTAAATTTTGGACTAAGACAGATTTTTTTGCTGAATTATTTTTTAAAAGATGTATTTTGTATACACAATCCATAATTTTGTTCCAAAGTATATTTTTGATATTTTATATTCATAGTTTATTCAACTTAATTTCTTATTACATTTTAATTCTATATTACAAATTTAATGTAGAAGTGAACTTTACACGCATAAATTGTTTTTTTGAAATTCAAAATATATTTAATGTCAAATGTTGTACACATAGCACGGTATCGATTTTTTTTTTGTTTCAAAATTTATAACAGAATTATAAAACTTCGAAAATGCATTGTTATGTCATTTTTCTCGGAATGTAAAATTGCAAAATATTTAAATCATGATATATCGAGTATAAAATTCGGTTGATATAATAATTTGTTACAAAATTAATAATAGAATCATAAAAAATCCCCAAATATTGTTATAAATATGATTATATAATTTTTCTAGGAAGATATGATTGAAAAATATTTATAACTAGCTACTATACGGCGCATTGCTGCCTCAGAAGAAATACTCTTGTAAATATAGTTTGAAATTTGAAATAGTTATCTTTTTTAATTAAGAATGTTAGTAAGAATGATATTTTCTTGTCGGAAATTAATGCATTTACTGAAATTGAAGAATACATAAAGGAGAGGAGTATATAGTATTTATTCTATTTTTATTATTCTATTCTACAAACAAATATTCATTTTTATAAATTAGATTTGCATATTCCTTTAGAATTGTAAAGCTTAGTGCTCTGACAGAATGTTAATGAAAAAAACTATTTATTGTATCTCATGATCCGTTTAATATTTGTTCTGAATTCTTGAGCTTAGTGATAAAAAAATTGATCAAAATATCTTGTTTTAAAATTGATTAAAGATAAAAAAAATTATACCATAAAATCATTAATATAGTTGAAAATATAATTTTTAGAAAATTAAGATGGTGCAAAATTATTTATACTATAATATTTTTGGAAGTCACTACAAAAAATTTTAAGATTTTATTAAATGTTTAGTTAAAATTTCAAATCTATTGGATTGGTTCCCTTAAACCTTTCTTGCACATTGTCTAATGAAACCATTACGGAAGACTCACATTACATTTATATACAATAGCTACACAATATTAACTTCGAGTTTGATTTTGCCATCTTTATTGAATCTGTTATGTTTCCTTGGCGAGTTATTTGGTGGTCAATCCATGGTTAATGGATACGGTAAATAGATCTGATATCATTTGTTATACTTTAGATGATTTTACCATGTCTATAACTCTTCCATAACTCTTAGGAATAAGTAGTCGAAGTTTTATCGTAATCGGATGAGCTGTACGGCAAAGCATAAGAGACATGCACACTAACATTCATTTTTATTTATAAGGATATTAAGCATTGCACTTAAAGCTTGATTGTTTCAGAATTTTTTTGCCACAAAATTTGCAAAAGAATTATAAAAATCACCAAAATATTGTTATATGTATAAATATTTCATTTCTTTAGCTAAATATAAAATTGCAAATATATAACATAAAATTCTGCACATCTAGAAAACATTGTACATGTTGATTGCTTTTAGATATTTTTTTTTTTGCTGAGTTTTTAACAAAATTATAAAAGTTAGCAAAATGTTGTTATAAATATGTTTATTTTCTTTGTGTCGGAAAATAAAATTAATAAATATTTATAATGTGAAATATTGTATACGCAGTGGTTTCTTTTAAGAAACTTTTTGTTGCCAAATATATAACAGAATTATCAAAATTTTAAAAGGCATTATTATATATATCATTATTTCATTTTTCTAGAAACAAAAAATTGTAAAATATTTATTTGAGATTTTATAAATATTACAATATGTATATATATTTATAAATTTTATAAAATTAAAAAACATTTATATTGTACACATAGCTCAATTGTTTTTAAAAATGTTTAGTTACAAAATTATTCACAGAGTTATAAATTTTATTAAAAGCATTGTTATAAATATGACTATTTCATTTTTCTAGGAATATAAAATTGTAAATTATTTATAACATCAGCTTGAATATTTTCACAAATATTTGTTACGAGATTAATACTATTAAAAATTATTAATAATTTAAAATTTAAAATTCGCAAGACATTGATATAAAAATTATTATTTCATTTTCTTGCAATATAAAAGTGATAGTTATATGCAATATCTATACACATATCTACGTTGATTTTAGAAATTTTTTGTTAAAAATTAATAATAAAATTATAAAAATTCCCCTAGCATCGATATAAATATGATTATTTCATTTATTTCGGAAAATTATGAAGAATCATGCACTGCACAATTTGTTCAGTTTATATATTAATTATACGGATACTATAATAGAAAATTCAATTTGTTCAGTTTATATATTAGTTATACGGATATTATAATAGAAAATTCAATTTGCTTCTAACATCTTTAAAATGCTGGACTAAAGAAGCAACCAGGGAAGAAAACGGCAAGCAACAAAGTTTTTTCACAAAAAAAGTAATCTTTATCAAAAGAAAAAAAGAAATCCTTTTTTTTATGGGAACTCAAAAGAGATTTGATGCGCTTATGCCCCCGAAACTCAAAATCAGAGGACAAATTTGCATTTTTGGAGCTAAAATTGGGGTGAAAAAACGAGCTTTGATAAGCACTGGAATATCGACATTGACATAATAGGCTGTGCCAGTTGCCATTTTTTTTCAGTCACGATATGCAGGTTTTTTCCCCGTGTAGGTGTAGAGGCATTATTTTAAGCTGAAGGCGAAATCTTGTATAAATTATTATGCTAAATGCAGCTGTAAAATGTAAAAGCAAAAACCGGGATTTAAAATATGCAAAAATATGTTGTATAAATAGATTAAAGTGAAGTATAATGTCTTTAGAGGGAACAACATATATATATTCTGCTGTCATTTCATCTTAAAGTTATCGAATTTTTTTTAATAATTGAGGGGCTTTTTTTGATGATGAGAAACCAGTGGGTGTGGTCTCTCCAAAACTTTTTCCAATATTCTCTAATAAACGTGCTATTTTAAAGGACGCTTTGCATGGCATTGACCAGGTTTACATTCGGCCAATAGGCAGCTCATGATTAGAAAGGGACTTATAAATTTTTGCAACAATTTCATGCTTCAATCCTTTATTTGGCTATGACGATTAATTAACAGGAATAATCATTGATAAATCCTGTTGATGAAATTTCTATCATGAGTAGATTATTCTCTATTTAATCGTTCGACACATTTTGATATCATATACCTTTATTTACAAATGGTCGATTTGCAATCAACCATTTTTAAGACGGGAAGCAGGCAGCGCATGCGTAGAAAGGGACTGATTTATGTTTTAGACAACTTCATAAAAAAAGATTCGGACATTCCAGGTTCGCCATAAATTGCCATTTTAGTGTCTCTAATACTTCTTTTTCACTGTGAATCGTACTAATATGTTGGATGTTTACACAAAGAAATATGTTTAAGAAAAAAAATATCACAATACATTTATTTAGAAAACTATAGGGGAAAAACGGCATATGAAAGGAAAAAAAATTACGTACTCACATCAGAAAAAAACAAATAACAATATTATATTATATATATATTGGAAATAATATATGTATAAATGATTAATTTTTAATGCCAATAAACTAGGCAAATTCTACAAACTCAGGTGCAGTAAGTGAAAAATACAATACGGTGGCATATTGTTGTCCCGTCGAGGCAATTACTATCGAGCAAACAGCATTTTCAAGCCTTTTTATGAATGCACTAACTATAGGCAGTCTTATACCCGGCATCACGAAATATTAACCTTTTCACTAAATTCTGCATTTTTATTGAATCTACCTAGTTTTTGGCGAGTTAAGATTCTCTCTCCTGCTGAATTCTATTTTGCCACTTTGTGTGATGTGAATTAAAACAAATAGTAATCCAGAAATCAGTTACAATTCGTCGGTTGCTATTTGTTGTGTTTTCTTCCTATGTGTTGCCGTTTAGGTTGTATATATTTGGTGTCTTTGTAATAGTGTCTATGTGCTAAATAAACGTCAAAAGTCATTATTTCTACTAAACGAATGCTCATTGTGTTTATTTAATCGACCATCAAGTCATTAAAAAGCTTTCACGAACTGAACATAATTCCGCAAGGTTATTCATTTATAAAATAATTCCGATGTGTACATTTTTATGTAATGCACAGTTCCTAACAAGTATATTTAGTTTTAATAAATGATTTTGTAACGCACGCATTTTAAATAATTAACATTCAGAATTCTAAGAAAAGTGGCTGATTTATGAAATCTTAAATATGACATTTTTAGACAAATTTGTATTATCATGGTTATTGTGTTAAATTATATTACAATAGAAGGACAGATAGACTTGCTCTTAACAAATTTTAATCTAAATTTTATAGATATCGGTAAACTTAGTACAATGACATTATAGCAAACTTCATTTATCTAGTCCAAAGCGATTTAGTTATTTTAACCACAGACGGGCATAGATTTTTCAAGTGAGGTCTAAAAATATTAGGATTCCTTAAAATCTCAAGTTAAAATTTTTTGACGATTGTTATAATTTTTCTATGCTACGTATAGGATACAGTAAAAATACTCCTTCCGTCGATTAAAGGACAAAGGTTTTTTTTGTCACTCTCAATATATAATATTGGCAAAACGTACTTCACACTGAAAGAAACCAACTATAAAAATTTCTTCATTGAAATTCATTTTTTGTCGTTCTGGTATGGACATTTTTTCTTTGATATGAAGAGAAATTCAGCAGATTTTCATTCAACAAAAATTTACGGTTTCCTTTAGCATATATTCATTCAGCATAATATAAAGTCCTATTATATGACATGAAGTGTTTAAATATATAATATCTTGATTAGCTATTATTTCTAGAAACATATTTTAGGTAGAACACAATTTGTTTGGATATGTTCGGAGAATATATATACAGAAACTTAAATTCAAGAGATTTTACCCTTAAAATTTGAAGAAATATTTGCAAATTATAATATATTTCGTACAGAATAACATTTTTTGTAAAATTAATTATTTATTGATACTCATTTCTATAAGCAGTAATATATTTTTGTTTTTATAAAAAATCTTAAATCTGATGTTTATTGATTATGGGAAATCTGAGTAGATAAAATAAAGTGTTAAATTTTTGCATTCCCATAATCACTGCTATTTGCCTAATCATGAATTGATTTACATACGTATGCATATAAACCCTTTTATTTTTTAACTAAATTTTGCAAGTTTCTGATATATGGTGAAATTTAAATATTATATGCTACAAAACTATGGCTTCCTTTGAAAGTATGTCTTGAATTCTATTACCGTCTGATTTTTTAAAAGTATCTAAAATATAATACAGAACCAATCCACTTGTGATATGACTGCGTCTTCATCTGTCACAGTCTCCCTTATGATATTTAATGAACCTAAATTTGTAACAGAAAACAAAATTCTTGTTGATACTGTTGAGTCCAAAATTTATTTTCCAAGAAAAAAAAAAGAATTGTATAACAACGGCATCATCCCCAGTAGGAGCACGGTGTTTGGAAAATTCCCAACCAACACATTCTGAAAAATAATTTTTCTACAAGATATAGTTAAGAAATTTATCTATATTACTGACTTCTCTCAAGCAAGAATTCCTACCTTGAATCAGAGTAGTTTTAAAATTCGTGAAGAACAAAACGAACTAACTTTGAGCAGAGTTTTGCCTTATATCGATCGAATTAGGCCTAGAATGCAAATGTGTGAGGAAGAAGAGAACTCTGCAGCTGAAATTCTTGCTTTGGGGAGTATTTCTTTTGTATTTTCTAAGTTTAATTTTCCGTGAAGAATCTTTCTTATTTTTTTTTCATTTATTTGGTTCCTCTGAGCCCTCTAATGGCGTCCTAATCTCCTGCTTTCAACAGGAAAGTTAAAACTTCTCTTCAAAGAGTTTTCAGATTTGTATGTTTTGTTATTATAGGAAGTGTTTGAGACAAAAGAGGTAAATTAAATATATTTTCTAAGCATTAGTTAAAATAATATTTGTTTATTTTCTGTTCTTTCCTTAGAGCATTGGATTCCTTTATTTGGGAGATAATAAGAGCCAGAAAATATCATGTCTGATCATGCTTTCAATATCTGTTGCGTTTTTAATGCAGGAAAATATTTTAAATAAAAGGGCTTTGCATAAAATAAATGTAAATAGTGTGGTTATAATAAAACTTCACCTACAAGCAACACTTTACAATGCAAACAGGTGAACGGAGTCCAAAGAAATTTGGTATATAGACTGCACACGAGATGCGCTCACGGAATTTTGAAAAAATATATATTTTTTCTCCAAATTGTCCATTAGGTGGCGCCTTTTAGAGAAAAATATTAATTTCAATACAATAAATGACCAAAATGGAATACTGAAAGAATATTAGCATTTATTGATTAGATTCTGAACACCTTGTCATCAAAACACATTAAGTAAAAGTAAAGCAAAACATAACAGTACACTATTTGAGAAAAACCGCTCAATTTTCAGAAACAAGAACTGATTACAATGAAATTGAAAAAGAGGGGAACAATAGTTTATTGTGTTCAATAGCAGATCATAACTGAACAGTTGAATTGCTTTGCACATGAAGCGTTATGGAGTTCTTTAAGTCATTCAACATCGTAACAAGATACCGTCGTCATTACAGCCGGAAACATCAACATCAAATGGGCCAACGATTACAAACTTTTCTTATTCTAAGCAGTTTTGAATAAATCTCATTTTTCTTCTCAAGCACGCAAATCTCGATATTTTTATTCTAGAACTTATATCTTTTCAACTTTTGCTCTCTATTACTCGTAATTCTCTTTCTGAATTGTTTATATTATATATATATTGTATTCCATTTTGGATCTTTATCTGTTGAATTTACAGTGATTTTTTGGGGGAGAGGGGGAAAGACGCTCTTTGATAGACGTTTTGAAACTATTTTTTTTTTCAAAAATTCTGTGAGAGCATCTCATGTATAGCCTATGCACCGAGTTTTACTGAAATCCGTTCATTCGTTTGCGTTGTATAATGGTGTTTATTATAGAAGTTTATTCATAATCACCCTATGTTAGAAATGCATTTTCAATAATACTGTTTCGTTTGCGCAATAAATAAGAGTGTACATTTTGATGAAATATGATTTTTTAAAAAGAATTTTGGAGTCATGTTTTTAAATTTGCAAGTCTAGATGATATGAAAATATACTATAAATAAAATTTGACAGGCAGAAATCTGAAACCTCTTAATCAAAATCATACCATCATTGGTTGGTGGAATGATAAGTAAATCAGTATGATAGCTTCTTTTTTTCGGATTCTTAGGCTACTGTTTAAGTTTATTGGAGGTGTGAAGGCTAAATTAATAGTATTTTGGACTAATACTGTCGTTCCGTTTGCTTCAATTGACGGTCACATTTTAGAGCAAATTCTTTTTCTATGATCAATAGTTGAATTTTTTTCTATTCACCAAAAATATACGATATGCAAATATACTCAGATAATCATAGTGTATTTATTTTTTGAATAGCCATTGTATTATTTTTTACACAAATATGTTTTATCACAGTTTTTGATCACTAGTCTAACCATTCCATGATGTATTTGGCTTTAATCCTGAAATTCTACAAAATAAAAATATCAAGTAAAAAATTATGTCTATTCTTCCTTCATCAAAGAAAAAAGATCGAACAACCTTGGATAAGATAAAAAATTGAGAAATAACAGTATATTAGATATAAACATCGAATTGGAATTGAAAAAAAAATTATGATAGGTCAAATTTATATGGTAAACGATGCCAAGTATATAATTTTACATTTAATGGCACTATCTCTTATGATGTGATGAATTGTTCTAGCATTTCAAATGAACGAATTTGTCTTAACCCCCCCCCACGAATTGCTCTACATCTAGGGAAATTCTTTAACTATCTTATTTATTGAACAGTGAACGAACCATACAAAGCTTCAGGATGAATTGATTAATTAATTTTCTAATATGAACTACCAAATTATATGATGTACTGAATGCTTTTACTATTACAATTGAAGAAATTTCGGTGGGTAAAATACGCTAAATTGCTTGGCATCTACTGATTCGTTAACTTATTATCAAATTTACTTAGTTATGTATCTATTGAATTTAACCATTCTAGTAATTTTTTATTAATAAATGTTTTTGTGTTGGGAAAAAGAGCTTATATTTTGAATGTTTGTGAATTTCCCGTTAAGAAGTATAATGGGACATTATAAAATGTGAATTAATTTATACTATTTATCTTCGTACAGTTTAAATTTTAGTTGAAAATTTATATTCTAAAATTTTTTTAAATTAAACTAAACAACAATGTAATTGTAGCCTTTTTAGGCTCTTAAATGTTAAAATGTCCAAAAATTTCATATGTCATATGAAACTTTTACATTACTTTTAAAAAATTGCAAATCAATAAATAAATCGATAAAATTTGAATTTTAGAATATGAATTGAAATTTATATTCCAAAAATTCTTTGCTCATATATATTTTATTAAAGAATTAAAATGAATCTATTAATCTTGCTTTAAAAATATCAGGATCAAAATATCTTATAAGAAAGGACCTTTTATATAGAAAAAATTAAAGAAAATATTTACGATTGTATTTCGCTGATTCAGTTGCAAATTTTTATTTATTTTCAGCCAAATTGAAGTATAAAACTACTAAGCATGTCACAATATTAAGTCAGATCACATGCCTAAAATCAAGAATTATATATATATTTTTTATTTGAGATTCTAAAGGAGTTTATTCATAAGAGTATTTAGAATTAAAAATCTAAATTGCATATAAATAAATTGCACTTCACTAAATCAAAAATTATTGCTTTACTAAAAAAAACTAAAGTACTTTAATATTTAATTAATCGTTTTAAACTTTTATAATGTTGCTCTAAATATTCAGAGCATGTTTAAACAGCAAAAATAAACCATGTTTCATGAAGAATTGCTAAAAAAATGCTCTAGGGTACCTTCAACATATAGTAATCTACAGGCGGAAAAAACACGGTAAATAGAAACATCTTGAAATTAAATGAAAAATATTTACTCCAATATTCTCAGTACTAAAAAAACACTTTTCTTATTTATTTAAACATGCCTGAAATGCAAATAGAAGACTATCTCAATCACATGATAAGTTTGTTGATAAAAAACTCAGAAGATGCATATTTTGAATTGAAGTTATTTACATTTAAAATTTTATTTTTACAAGATATGTGGAAACATTGTTGAATTAGATAAAATAAAAATGCTGAATTAATAAGAACGAAAGAGTTTATCATATATCTTGTATTTCTTTTTTTTTGCATGTTATTTACTAAAACTAAGAGTACAACTACTAGACATTTTAATTCTTAATCTCAAATGTTGCTAGACATAAAATAGATAGAGATATCAAAATACCTACGATAGAAAATTATAAAAGAAAAGGGGACCGCAGAAATACCAGAAAAAACAATGAGGCAAAAAATATGAAATTAATTATATTGAATGATAAGGATTAAAAGAGATTTTTATGGGTGATAAATGAATGATATTATAAATTATTTCTTTTGGAATTTTTATAGCAAGCGACATTTTTATGTTTAGCGATTGGCTTATAAATTTAATTTTTATATTTTAATTATTCAAACACAGGTTATTTTCATGTTTCAAATAGTTGTTGTCCTGTCCGTGTTTTTCACGGAAAGGGGGCGCAGTAGCTTCTGAGGGTAAAGACCCCTGAGCACGCAGAGGGCAGAAGTCCGATTTCTAGCTCAAACACACGACACAACCCTTTTTAGGGGGGGGGTCGAATTCATTCATACACTCATTCATCCATCAGCAAATCGGAATTTAGATCCAAATCAGAGACCGACTCATCCCTGATTGAGTGCCCCCAGAGGTATCGTTTTGTTATGGGAACTTGGAGGACTTTGCTGTCTCGAAATATTTAACGTGCCCCAACTGCCATTAGCCAACACGGTGGTCTTTGGCCAAGACGAGGACAGAACCCACGACCTTCCGGTTACGAGACTGACGCTCTACCAACCAGGCTACCCCGGCCTTGTTGCAAATAGTAAAAATGGATTTTAATGCAAAGAAAAATTTATTTAATGCATTTAACCCTTCTACGACGAAAGAATTTTTTTTCGTATTTTAAAATTAGCTGTTATCGTTATGTATTATTTTATATTCTGTATTTTTAAGACAGGTTAATTCACCGTATACCGAAAGCTGTAACGTTAACGAGAAAGTAAGTAGGACCCATAATATATCCATTGTTTGTCATTTCCGTCTTTCTTTACTAATGTAATAGAATTTATTTGATAGAACGTCATAATTAACGTAATTTTCCACAATAATTTTATTTTATTTTAGTTGAAGTTTTGCGATTATAAATCAATGGATAAAAGACATTAAATAAATGTATCTATAATTTGCTGTAGCTTTATAGCATATTAGGAAAAATAATTCCATAAAATTCCCCCCAAAAAACACATTGTTATGTATTTTTTATGATTTTCTTATTTACTTGATGCCTTAATAAAATAAAATGAACAATTACATATTGTAATTATCCAAGCAAACTTATGATCCTGAAAGAGTTAACCAATTCATATTCATTCATTCTTGACAGCATTCGGCGATAATTATTTCTTCAAAAACTTTCTATACTTTGTAATCTTAAAATTGCGTTATAATAAAGCAAAATAAATATAGATATTAACTTAATAAATAAATAATTCAAGTCAAACTCATCATATAAAAATAAAATGAATTTATCCCAGTATCATATAAATAACAGATCAAAATATAAACATAATAAACTTATAGAAAGGAATTAATCCTTTTGATAAATGATGTGAAATTTAATTTTAAATTAATATCTTGATTTACCCTTTCAAACGAGGACAATTGTTGCGACCTAACAGTCGCCTGAAAAATATCACTACTCCTATCCAGCACAACAACCGAATGCGCATATCGATTACTCATTGACTTGATTTGTAAATTGGCGTCTTATTATAATTCTATTCCAGAAGAGATGCAATTTCTTTTTCACCTGTAGAAATACATTGAAGTGACAAAAGTCATGGGATAGCAACATGCAAATATACAGATGGCAGTAGTATCGCAGCGAAAAAGTATAAATGCGCAGTTCGATTTCAAGAGCTTTCATTTGTGTTCAAGTTATCCATGTGAACAGGTTTTTAGTGATTTATGGCGGCACGACGAGAATTAACAGACTTTGAACGTGGAATGTTAGTTGGAGCTAGACGCATGGGTCATTCCTTTGCGGATATCGTTAGTGAATTCAACATTCCGAGATCCACAGTATCAAGAGTGTGCCGAGAGTATGAAATTTCAGGCATCACATCCCATCATGGACAGCGCAGTGGGTGACCACCTGCACTTAACGACCGAGACCGCCGACGTCTGTGTAGAATGGTCAATGTTAATAGACACTCAACACTTCGTCAAATAACTGCAGGAATCAATGTGGGACGTACGAGGGACGTGTCCGATAGGACTGTGCGGCGAAATTTGTCTTCCTTGGGCTATGACAGCAGAAGACTGACTCGAGTGCCTTTACTGATAGCATGACATCGTCTGCAGCGTCTCTCCTGGGCTCTTGAGCATATCGACTGGTCCCTAGACCAGTGGAAAACCGTGGCGTGGTCAGATGAGTCACGATTTCAGTTGTTACGAGCTGATAGTAGAGTTCGAGTGTGGCGCAGACCCCACGAAGCCATGGACCCAAACTGTCAGCAAGGCACTGTTCAAGCTGGTGGTGGCTGCATAATGGTGTGGGCTATTTTTACATGGCATGGACTCGGTCCTCTGGTGCAACTGAACCGATCATTGACTGGAAATGGTTATGTTCAGCTGCTTGCAGATCACTTGCAGCCATTCATGGACTTCACGTACCCACACAACGATGGGATTTTTATGGATGACAATGCGCCATGTCACCGGGCCAGAACTGTTCGCGGTTGGTTTTAAGAACATTTCGGACAATTCCAGCTCATCATCTGGCCACCTAGATCACCCGATATGAATCCCATCTAGCATTTATGGGACATCATCGAAAGGTCCGTTCGTGCCCAAACTCCTGCACCATCCACACTTTTACAATTATGGACGTCTATACAGACAGCATGGCTCAATATTCCTGCAGAGGACTTCCAACGACTTGTGGACTCCATGACACGTCGAGTTGTTACACTTCGCCGGGCAAAAGGAGGACCGACACGATATTAACAGTCATCCCATGACTTTTGTCAATTCAGTGTAAATTCATTTAAATATGTAGCTTTGGTGACAGAAAGGGTAAAACTTGCAACCATATAGTTCATAGCCAGATATCATGACCACAATACAAATGCGACCACTCAGCCCTGAGGCTGTTATTTGGCTTATAAAGCTCCCACTACAATACTCATTGGTTTTGTGTTTTTCTGTTCCCAAAAGTTTACTTATATAAAACGAAATTTGTGTTTATACAAATTTTATTATAATTTTGGCTCGTTAAATCGGTCCTTCCCATTAATTAAGCATCCATTTCCGGATAGCTCATCATTAGGGAAATATTAATAACTTGACTTCTAATTTGCGTAGAAATAAAATTAAACCTGTTTTGGATAGATCAAAGATTGGTCTATCCAATGAAAGAATTTTTTAAATGTTACCTTCAGCAAAAATTGAAGTGTTTTACATGTTTTTTTACCTTAATGAATCAGACAGTTATAATACCATAATACTATTAAACATATTTTTGACTATGTTAGAACAGCTTATATTCCTACTAAACATAAATGATGTAAAATTATTAACAACACATCGATTTAATTTCAGTTATAATTTGATACTAAAAACATTTTCTTGAGTTATAAATAAAAGAGTTAGTTGCAAATTAACTAAAAGTGTATTCTTGATGAAACAGCTGAACACCTAAAATTACAAATTAACATAGATGCAATTTGGAATTAATATCAAATATTCGAACCAGTAATTTTCATTGAGATTTTTTCCTAATTTTCTTTTATTCCGTAAAAGATAAAATAATTTCTAAACAGATTATAAAATTCAGAATTCTTATTAAAAATCGACCATATCATTAAGATTTTTTTAAAGATAAATTTTATGCCGCCTATTTCAATATTCAATATCCATGCATTGTAATTTAAATTAATATTTTCTCAGAATATATGTAGTGGAAATATAAATTTTTAGTTGCTTACAATATGTAAAACTAATGATAATTGAAAATTGTGGAATCTATAATATACAATAAATGTTTTTTTCTGAAGGTTTTCTTATAGTCAAGCAATTATTAATGCAGAATATTCTCTCTTTTGAAATTGCTTTCAAAACTCTCTTGAATTTACTTTCAATATAAATATATGCTAATTTCATTTTATTATCATCATCAGGTTTCCCTCAGATAATTGGTACCAAGAAAGATCTGATACGATTATAAGCAATTTATTAAATCTAATTTTATCCAGTTTCGGATAACTGACATCTGCCATTACGTCAAATATTTGGAATACTTCAAAACCACCAAAATATGATAAGCTATTTCACATAGCTGTAAAGATGGGATAATTCCATCGTTATTTAGAATTAAAATGGCACTGCACATGTCTAATATTTTTAATATAGAAACACTTTTAATTCAAGTTGAATAACATGCAAAATTATACTATCGCAAATTCATTTTTGTGAAATAAGATTGATAATATCTGTTGAACCAAACGACTTTTAAAATTGCCAAAAACTAATTAATTTTAACTGAAAAATAGTATGAATTTTTAAATAATGTTTATATAATTATTAAACGTTGTTACTGGCAGCTGAAGGCAGATAAATATGTGTTTAGAAATATCCGTTGTACTTTCATTTAATTATACTTAAAAGATTAAATATCAAACCTAGTTTTAATTAAAATTATTTTTCATGACGTTTACACTCGTTGAATTTGAAAAAAAAAACTATTAAACTATTAATCTGATTAGTTTAATGTAGCGTATAAACTATTAATATATTTTGACATTCCTTTATTTAACGTTCATCTTACTCTAATGAGAACTAAAGTTTCTTCGTATCTTGTTTTATTTGTTAGTTCTTTCTGTTTAAATGCTTAGGAAAGATGCGAAACATTGCTTTTTGATGCTGTTGTTAAGAGTAACATCGCATAGTATTTTTCTTCCGCAAGTATTCACCCACGTGCCTGGTAAGAATTGCTAACAAACTTTGAATGACCTAACTTTGAAATTTAACCAATTTAATTTTTAGTCAATTTAACTTAATATTAACCAATTTAATTTTTGAATTTTAACCAAATTAATTTTTGAATTTTAACCAAATTAATTTTTGAATTTTAACCTAACTTTGAATTTTAGACCAATTTTGATTAATTAAATAATTTTTTAAAATGTTGAATAATATGGTTTCGAATATGTAATATTGGTTTCCTACGCTGAGGCTCCTAACTGTATAGAGAAATTTCAGGATAATTTTAATAGTATTAAATGGACTCAATGACCACCAATTTTTGAGAGAAACTTGGTGAACCATTAGTGACTGGACCTACAAATCCAGAACTTTGTCTCTTGTCTATATATATATATATATATATATATATATATACAATAATTATATTAATCATACTTTTGGGGCTTTGGAACTCTACTTTCACTTCCAGAAGATTAGATATCAAGTCAAGGAACTATAAAAACAATAATGATTTAAAGGAAATCATTCTTTAGTACATTTTTGCGATTATTTTTTTAATGTATTTTTTCGTTCTATAGTGCCAATTTTTGTAATGTTGAACGTACTGCGAGCCTTCTAGCTGCACTTTGATTCCATATTTTTGTTGTTGAACACTACAAAGAATTATCTCAATAGTATCGAACGCAGAACTGTCTCTATAGGTACACTTTTATTACCTAGTGTTATTTTAACTGATTATGTTTCAAATTTTCTACAGATATTATTATTTCTAATTGATGCGACTGCATTTCTGCTACCTAAAAAGTCATTTCTCACTGTTCAGAGTATTATACTTTGGCAATAATATGTAATATTTTTGTTAATATAATATGTAGCTTGATTTTCAGCATCCCACATAAAACTTTATCTTTTGCCACTATATTCACAAACTACTAATGAAATAATTGTATAAAAAGCATATTAGAGTTTAGTTTATCTAATAAGAAATTAGACTGCAGTCAAAGCTTTTACAATTTTACTAATCTACTTCTGAATTGAAGTTGCTTAACAGCTAAAAACGCGGTATTTTGAATTTCTTCATAATGATGTATAACACAAAATAACTTTTTCAATTTTTTTCACACTTATTATAAATTTTTCTATCTTCAATTTCAATTAATTTCAAGATTATTATTTGTTTTTTTTTTGAAAAAAAAGAAGGTAATATAATTAAAAAAAATTCCAATAGACAATCTATTCGAATGAAAAAAAATCAATAAATCTAAATTTTAGATTGTGAAAATAATTACTTTTATATTTACATTTTTTAAAGTTTATCTACATTTAATTATATAGTATATTATCAATATTTTAAATTGATTTCATTAATACATAATTATATTTTATTGCAGACAACTATATAAATCGTTATATTTCAATATTCCTATTTTATTATCTAGATCATGTATAATCATACATTGCAAATTCTACTGCTCTGTATTCAAATCAAAATTTAAATCCTTATATTTCAATTCAATTGTAGGTTTATATAAGAAATAATTTATTCAATAATATATTTATATAAAATGTATAATTACAAAATAACTATATGCATACAATAATCTTTTCATTTCTCCCTATTTTTTAGATAGGAATATTTATGAAACGATGATATGTGTATTAACTTATCAGGAAGAGAATGAGATATTTAAGATGATTGTTATTTATTCTGTACAAATAAGAACGTTTTTATTTATTCTATACAAATAAGGATATTGTTATTTATTGGATACATATAAGGATATTGTTACTTATTCCGTACAAATCAGGAACATGGTTACTACTTAATCCGAACAAATATGGATATTGTTACTACTCTGCCAGTACAAAAAAGGACATTGTGACTTTAAAAAAATATAAATAAGGATATTATTCTGCAAAATAGAGTACTATTTTACTAGTATTTTCATTTATTGAGAAATGTGTGCAATAATCATTGTTTTTAATCGCGAAAAAACTACAGAATTTTGCTAATTATATATACAAATTTGCCATATTATCCTAAACTTTTCAGCCGCTCTTCGTCACTTCTTTTTTCAATTTTTTTCTTCCAAAAAAAATTTTACTGAAACATATTATATATGAACGATTTAATTTTCCTTTTAAGCAAAAAAGTATTAAATACCAGTTATGAAAAGAATATTTTGGAGTCCTCAAGTCATTTGAAAATATCTTCCACAATTTAGAAAAAAAGAAATTGCAGCAGAAAAAAAGATTTTTGATTAAAAAAAGTATAACTTTTAAGTTTAAAAAAATTTTAGGGGCGGGGGAGAGGCTCTTCTTTTGAAAATAGAAACTCTTTTGAAGTTTCTATCAACCCATAAAATAAAAACAGTAAACAAATTTGAATTTTAGAAGCGAAAACATTTTAAAAGAAAAATATCGAACCCTGATATATTCTAGAATATTGACATTGATATAATAAGCGTTATAAATAGTCTTTTTTTATTCTTTGTCTAGTCATGAAGCAGTTTTTTTTCTCTTGTATGTCTAGAAGCTGAGATGAAGGGTTGATTTTCTGTAGAATTTTATATAATGCACAGCTATAGAATATTAGGATTTAAACACATGGAAAAATGTAGAATGTTTAAGCAAAACCAAGCAACATAAATCATGTCATACATAGAACAAAAATATTGCATGTTTGGCGCATAGTAAAAGGATTCTTTATCTTTAAGCTATCCAAATTTTCATAGAAGATATCAATATTTTTGGTGAATTCAAAGAGATAACTATTCATTCGTATAGAAATGAAATTTTGTTCTTGCTTTGATATATTTTCTATGCTTGAAATACATATTTAATATCCAAATAGAGCAATAAAAATGTCTCTCGTCTTTTGTAGTTGGAATTTTGTTTTTCTTCACGATCAAATTTGAATTCGTGAATGGATGTTGACAGACATTCGGAATATTCTCATATATCACAAAGATCATTAGTTGCATATTATAAACATTTTATAGGATGAATATATAATGAATAATTGATAATAGATATTGGGTTGGGGAATAAGTTCGTAGCGTCTTTATATTTACGTTGTTTTCCAACGATTTTTTTGCTGTTTGACAAAGTGTATAGTAATCATTCGATAAAGCTGTTTCTACTCTACAAAAATGTGCTAATTGTCTTCTTAAGTAATTTAATTTTTAATTACTCTTCAGGCTTAGAAAGAAAATATCCAGGAGGTAAAAATCAACATTTTCGACACCTGCTCTTCTTCGCTTTTCATCCAGGCCAAAAAGCTGTTTCAGCTGCGGAGAAGGTGTCATAAGCAAGTCTGCAGCACGGAAACGGTCAAGCTTGACCTCCATCCAAAGAAGACCAAGGTCTGCGTTTGGGGAGGGTATGGTGTACTGGGACGTGCACGAAAGAAATATCATGGTCACCAAGGGACTCTATATAGCCCAGCTACACAGCATGAAAGAGGCTATTCGGCTGATAAGACCCCATCGACAAGGAAAAACCATACACTTTCATGACAACGCCAGGCCTCATGTTGCACAAGTCGTCAAAGCCGCACTCCAAGATCCCGTCGGATTACCATTTTTTCCGCTCCCTGTCGTACTATATGAGGGGCGTTACATTCGACAATAAAGAGGGCCTTAAAAACCAGTTCGGAAGATTTTTTACGGATAGGCATCGACAAATCGTTCGAGAGTTGGGAGGAGGTCGTAAACAATAGCGGAGATTATATAATCGATTAATCTAATTTTATTACTAATGATTTTCTTTAAAAATTTCTTTGGTGAAAACGCTAAGAAATTATTCCCCAACTTAATAGTAATCTTGCAAGATAAAGAAATTATTTATTGCGTAACTGAGAAAACTGATAGCAATAATTTAAATTTTTTTCCACCCCCAACTTTATGGTTCGTATATAAATAATATCTTAATATTGTTACAAACCTGTAGTATTGCTACCCAGTACAAATTGTTTTATCGTAAGAAAAACCGTCTTAAGCTTTTTTGGGTGCTGAATTTCTAAAAAATCTTAAACTTGGTGTGTCAGAAAATCCCGATTCTTTATGGCTAACTTTGCAATAAAAGGAATATATGGTAGAGAGAAGATGCCAAGTCAGGATAGTTATATGATGAGAAAGATTTTAGAGTCTGGCTCAAAAAATTTATATCGAAATTCCAAAGACATTTGTGGACCATCGATACCCTCTTGAAAGATCACTTTATTACAATTTTCATACATAATTTTTACAGTTCCACGTGGTACTCCATCAATAATTTGCACAAAACGTTTACTAAATATGTGTATTAACAAGCAGGAAACCGAATATGATATATTGTTTTTATTTATTCAGAGTAATATTTGGGTAGCCTATGAAATAATATGTCTAATATAATATTTAGAGGCTTTTGTTTACTTACTTGAAATTCCAGATTGCGCCAAGATCATTTAACTACATTGTACATAAGATACCAAGATTTCGCCAAGATGGTTGCATTCATGCCATTATTTAGCAATTTTTAGATTACACCAAAATCACCATTGCTGAATTGATCGATTACCAAGTTTTGGGTTATTTTTTTGTCGATTTCTAGTAAAGACAGTAAAAATAAGCATCAATATTTATTGAAAAATAATTCCTTAGTCCTGTATATCCAGTTATTTCTTTATGATTCAACGCTTGTTTATCAGAAATAGCACAGCATGTTGCACATTATTGTACAATATTATGTAATATTACCTTATTCTATATTTAATAATATTATACAATATTGAGAATAGTACCAATATGTGTAATATTGTTCAACATTGTATGATACTATATGATATTGTATGAAAAAATTCCCTGAAATAAACCCACTGATTAAAGTATGTTTCCAAAATTGCTTTAATCAAGAAATACGTTTTGTAGTTGAATACTGCTTTATTCACATGTTTCATTTGAAATTTTTGATTAATTTCTATTTAGGCACAAGGCATGCGAAAATCTATACACGTTTTTAACTTGAAAGCTATTTATTTCGGCATGCTTGAAAAAGGGCTTAAATAATTTAAAAGACATTTATATTTATCTTCACATAAAGGCTTAAAAATCAAGTTATACAGTGCAAAGAAAAGCTTACTATTTAAACCACACATTTAATTGGAAAATTCAAAATTTCTCAGCATTTACTTTATGCGCCAATTAATCTTTGTAGTTGTGAAAGAATAACAATTCTATAAAATCTGAATAGATTATTATAATTCTTATCTAAAAATATTATATAAAATGTGAGTAAATAATATTAATTATTTTAATAGATTCTATAAAATCTGAGTAAACGATTTTAATTCTTGTTTTTATAGATTTATAAATTATAAGTAGATTATTTTAATTCTTGCTTTTTATAGATTCTGTAAAATGCGAATAGACAACTTCAATTAATTAAAAAATATTCTATAAAATATGAGTAGATAATTTCAATTCTTTTCCAAAATGACTCTATGATATCTAAGTAGATAATATTAAATCTTGCTTTTATAGATTCTATAAAATCTCAGTAAATATTTTTAATTCTTTTTATAGATTCTATAAAATCTTAGTAAATAATTTTAATTCTTTTTTTTTATATTCTATAAAATCTTAGCAGATAATTTCACTTCTTGTTTCTTATAGATTCTATAAAATCTGAGAAGATAATTTTAATTCTTTCTTTCACAGATTCTAAGATTTTGAGTAGATACTCTATTTCTCAAAATAAAAATATTCTTTGAACAATACAACCAGTTCCATAGAATAGAAACTATTGAATTTTGAATTCCAAAAGTATATTTTGTAAAGTTTTATAATATATTTTTAGTATTGGAGTTACCAAAAATGAGATCCGAAGCTAAATAAAAAATAGTTTCTCTCAGAAAATATTATTCTATTTCTGTCTCGGTTCGAAGTTCAAAATATATCCTGAATAAAATACAGTCCCAATCCACTTATGATGCATTCATTTTCATTTATGATATTTTCTTCCAAAATATTCAGTAATGAATAAATTTCTAACATAAAAAAGATCCAGACTCTATTTTTCCATGAAAAAGTGTAATATAAGGCTAACGTATCACTCCCAGTAGCTAGACTATGCCTGGAAAATTCCCAACCATTACATCTTGGAGAATAATTTTTCAACAAGATGTAGATAAGAAATAATCTATTTTACCAACCTCCTTCTACCAAGAGTATTTAACTAGAATCGGAGGGTACTTTCAAACTTTCATAGAAAACAAAGAAAGTAGAAATTCGAACGAAGTATCGGCTCTAAATCAGTGGAATTATGTCTGGAATGCAAATGTATAGAAAAGAAAAGAATCCTGCCACTGAAATTCCTTCTTTTGGAAGTATTGCTTAAGTAAGTTTAATTTCCCGTGAAGGACCATTTCTTACTTTTTTTATTCATCCCTCTAAAGACATCCTAATCTCGCATTACCAGAGAAAACCTTAAACTGTTTTTAGACGAGCTTGCTGATTTGTTTATACCTTGCTGGTATAAAGTATTTAAGAAATTAATTGGTATGTTTTTTAACCATTTGTTAAACAAATTCTTGTTCATTCTTGCCATGAAGATACTAAATTGTTTTCTTTTTTGATACCAAATTGCAGTCATTGGAAATAAAGAAACTGCCATTTTTTTCCATAAAATACATTTACTATTCTGACTTTAGAATTCAGATATGGATATTTTAAACTCATAAGTAAGCTAAGTATAAAATTAGTGTAGTTAATTTAACGTTAGTGTCTTGCTACTGACTAGTTCTTTTAACTACCAGCGATTTCACAGAGGATATATTATGCAATTAATTTCCATTAATTCTGATTAGTATAATTTCATTCCAATAAATTCATCTAGAAATAATATTAGCAGCACAATATTACCGTCATTAAAATAATACCATTTTAATAATCTTACATATGTTTGCTTATTTTTTTTGTGAACTTTTCTAACAGAAGCTAGTTATTTAGCATAGTTGTGCTTATAAGAGGGGTGATCCAAAAAAGCAAAGGAAAAATTCTTTAACAACAAAAACACCGGATACAAATGGCAATTAAGACAAATGAGTGGCGATCATTTCTCTACATAATTAACAAACCTTTGTAGGCATTTATTACACCGTTGAATCAATCTGTTTAACTCATCTTGACAGTAATCATATCATAGTTGTTGAATCAACTGTAGGCACCTTTTTGACATAATCGACTGATATGAGCTATCTTTTGAATAAGCGTTTCTTCAATTCAGGGGAAAATAAATAGTCACTTAGGACAAAATCAGGACTTTATGGGTGGTGGTTCCAGAGCTCCTACCTAAGCGTTTCCAGTAATCTCTTTGACCGCTTCAAAAGACTGACACCATTTTGACACCAAGAAGGCGTCTGCTCACCGCTTCATCCCCTGTAATCTTTAACGATTTATCTATGAATGTCCAATAGGTCACATTCCTGACCCATAGCAATGATTCCACTGATTGTACCTCTGTACGAGACCTTTTCTCTAGACGTCGTGCAATTACTGTCGCTTTTTAACACATTATGTGCGTGTACGTACCGTTGTACGGTGAGCGGGCGTTTTGCGAGTAAATTTAGTTATTCAGTTATATTTGTCTAAATTTAGTTATTCAGTTTTTATTTGTCTCAATTTTTCCAGAATCTATGTAGTAGACAAAAATATTCAGCTTCATTTTCCTACATATACCGTTGTTTTTTTACCCACAATCAAATCATGTTGTTACATTACGTGTGTACGTGACCCGCGCTCAATGTATCAATCGCCAGAAAACGTAATAGTACGTGGCCCATGCTCAAGTATCAACATTCAGAAAACTTATTTGTACTTGTCCCGCATACAATGTGTTAAAGTATCAGTACTAACACTTACTGCTCTTACGAACAGTCTAAAACAACTAGCGCTATTTTACACCGGTCTGGCTTACAATATTCCCATTCGCTATGTCTACTTTCAAAATACCGCTGCTTGTAAATGTTTTTTAAATAATCCCTTACAAAGACATAATTATCTATACTTATAATAAAGCTCAATGTGTGCGTGTGTGTGCGTGTGTGTGTGTGTTGGCGCTCTACAGGCCAGACCGTTGGACCTACAGCTACCAAATTTGGTACATGTATACCTTGGAGGTCCGGAATGTGCACCTCGGAGCCCTTTTTTCGAATTTTTAATTAGAATTTGAATTAATTAAAATTGAAGCGAAATTTCGACGTTTTTCCGCCATAACTTCCGAAAATATTATTGCACAAGCATGATTTTTATATCAATTTAAAGATAAAAAAATTAGCTTTCTAACGGTATCAGTGTTTTTAATGTATAGCTTAAGCTACTATTTTTAACGAATTTTTAAAGAAATATTTTAACTATGTTTTTTTTATCACGTGACTGGATAAAATAAAAGAAAACAATGCCGGAAGTTCAAATAAAAAAAAACCTATCATCGCAAAATAAATCTACAGAAATGCAACTGTCAGCACGTGACTGGATAGAATAAAATAAATATAAAATGTGATATTTTTTTTTAAAAATAAATGCAAGGCAAAGCAATATCTATATCATTAAATCAATAAATCTTCTTTATTTACGGTAAACCTGATTGAATTTAGACAGGATATGCATTGAAATCCCGACTTAATGGCATATTTATGTAATCGTTTGCAATATCTGTATCATTAATTTAATACTTTTTCCCCTTTATCGCTTTCTTTAAAAAAGCATATTTAATATTTTGGCAACATCATCGAATTTTTTTTTTTAATATTTTGGAAGCATACCCGATGGTTCAAACTGACTGATTTATAAAATTAAAGAATATTATTAGGCAAAGGTGTACTTTTAGAACTTTCCGTCCAACATCTTAAAGAAAATATTAATTTCAGGCCAATACATGCCCGGAATTACTTCAAGGCTAATGAATATGTGATTTAATTGAAAATTTTAGAACGAATTACTCATGGCGAACCAGCTGGTCGCCAAAGGCGGCTAGTTTAATTATAAAACTTATGGTTCGGTCACCTTTGGCAATCACCTGATACTTCAGTGATGTTGGTAATACATCAGTTATGAGTTAAACCATTTAAATAGGAAATTCTATGCCCATGATTTTATCAATCTATTTAACAATGAAACCGTATTATTTCAACTGTTTTACACACTGTGTAATGTTCTACTCACTGTGATCCTAAAGCACTCTAGTGCCAATGCATCATAGCATTATGTCTGAAATTCATGGTACTTTAGATTCCGTTGTATAGTTACTTTACTTTTTTATTAGTCTTGTAAACTGAACAGTGTTACAGTGATTTGCTCTTCATTGCGCATGCTACTGTGTGAATATCAACTGCGTTTTGCTATCGCGGATTCTTGTTTTTATGTAAAATAATGCATCATTATTTGTTATTGAACCTCTAATTGCCCTATCACCCATGCATGGATGCATGATTTTTTTCTGTAATAACACCCTCTTTGTTTAAAGAATTTCATAACTATCACAAATATTAAGAAATAAAGTTATATTAAATTAAAAGTAATATTTCACGATATTTACATCTATAATTTGATATCATGTATGAACATGTAACATAGCAACTTGGTACACAGCAATTTTCAACTTTGAAATTTAAAAAGATATACTCCATCATATTGTATAGATATTTTTTTTATACTCTCCAAATACTTTAGTAGATGCTACAGAGTGTTCACATAAATGGAATATATTGCATGACATAAAAATTTATGTTGAAATATTCAACGGCATTTTAAATTTAGGTTATGCTCTCAAACAAGCGAAAATGAATTTCACAAATATAAACAAGCGAAAATTAACTGAAAAAAATATTTACTCAATTTCCATCGCAAAACTAGAAGACTCTTTTTATTTACTTAATATTACTGGAATGCAAACGGAGGAAAATTTCACCCGTGCTATAAATTATACCAAAGATCTGAGAAATAAATATTTTTAGTAAATGGAGGATTAAAGATTTTCAGGTAGAATTTAAAAAATATATATATAAGAGGGAAGATCCAGGCAGCTAGAAATAATATAAAAACTCACAAAAAGAGATTGAAGAAAGAAGGAATATTATACAATTGTATGTTTTTTTTCTTTATGAAGAATATTTCGAATATATAAATACTAGAACCGAGGATGTTTTGTAGATTCTAAATAGCTACTATAACTACAAGAAAAAACAAATCGGAAAAAAAGTTTGAAAGCGACATGAAAAAACAAACAAACAAAAAAAGGAATATCAAAAAATAATGCTAAATCAGCATGTACTATTCGCTTCAGAACACATTGAACAGTTTCTTCTTATATAGTTTCTACAATTTCTTCTTCTCTATTCGGTCTTCAGTTTTGTTTCAACTTGAAACTACATAATGTTTCAAGATGTTCGCCAAAGGAAACATTATTACTTCTATTTGTTCATTATATCTTTATTTCATTGAAATCTAAGCTGAATGACGCATGCGCAAAGGCCCTAAGGTTTCACGCTTCTAAAAACAGAAAGTAGGAGATATATTTAGAATTATTGTGGATTACATTAATTTAATGATTTTCAAAGTAAATAAAAATTAATGTGTATCATGTATTTAAGTCGTAGGTTTTTATCTAAGATGGAGAGTATTACAAATGGAACCTACTGGTTCTGCAAATATCTAATGCTTTGGGTATTAAAATAAAATGCCTACTTGAAGTTACTTCATTTCTTACAAGTTTAAATCGTTTTATGAACTTTTAACTGAAGACATTCGGTCTGTGAGATCAATAGCGATGGACTTTCGATCAACCCTAATTTATTTTTAGCTCAATTGAATGAATTGATCGTGTGCCTTCCTGTTTTGTGACCACAATACGAGGGCCTTTTTCTACCTGTTTTTGCGTATGTTTTTAAAATAATTCTGTTAACTCTTTGTGCGAGGTCTCTAAAACCGCATCCCTCTCTAAGTGTCAAAGTGATAAACGAGGCTTCCAGATGGTTCTAAAATTTTTTCCTTATAACAATTCACCATATACTAATCATATCGTGAATTATTGCTACACACACTTTTAAATGAAGCAGAAGTGATTTTAGTGATGACATAAATTGTAGAGAAGAGCTTTTCGATAAAAGTTCACTTTCATCTGATTTTGCTATGTATTGTTACGAACGCGTAGTTTTGCTTTCTCGCTCTGATACTGTCCTCATAAGAGAGATTTACAGTAATATATATTGGATAGTGAATGCAGTGTGACATCAGAGGTCCCAAGGTTTGGTAACCATTAGCCGACTTGGCGACGAATTTAGTGACTTTGTCGACAAAATGGAAAGTACCCGAAACATCGAGAATTTTCCCGATCCGTCAATTAGGAGTCGAGATAATCCACAATGCTCCTGATTGGTCCAGAAGATGTTAGCTCCTCCTCCAGCCGGTATATATAAGCAGTCAGTCTGCTGAGGTGTGAATCAAGCGAGAAGTAGCACAGTTGAATCAATCGGAAAAGGAGTAGACCTGAATAGAGATGTCATGAACTGAGGAGTCCTGAATGGAGAACTGCTGTAAGGCATATACTGACGTAGCCTGCGTCGTGTGTCGTAGCCCGTTGTGTCGTCGTCGGGAACAGAGCTGTCCTGAACTGAAGAGTAGTCTCGTTGTGCGAATTAGTGAGTCGGCAGCAAAGGCAAGAAGAGACAGAGGATTAGTTTCAGCCTGCTACGGATAGATCTACGTGAGTATAGACAGAATCCCTTAAAGATTTTCTCCCTGCCTGAAACCTGTCTGGCCGCTTTGTGAGCTGTGGGCGTTGTAACTACGGAATTTATGCCTGTGGACTACTGTTGCTATTGTGAGCTACTATCTGCAGTGCGCTGTCCTGTGTGTTCGTCTCGGCTGTATATAGTTGTCTCCTGTACATAGTTGTGTTGTAAAAATATATCATCTGGGTGCTGTCCTAATTTAGTCTTGTAAATAAACGTCTGTGTTGTGTCGTCGACCAAAAAGGACTGGTCATTGTGTGTGCATCATCTTCTGACACCATACATAACCACTACACAAGGTAAAAGAATCTGACGGATTTTAAGGATAAGGAAATCCATAACAGTATGTTCAAACACAATTAATTTCTCTAGTGACAATATATTTTGAAACATTTATAAAATATATTAATGTACTAAGCCAAATATATAGAATTCATTTTAATTCTACTTCTTAATTTTTGTGTTAAAAATACCTGGAAACACATGCTGTAAATGTCAAACAAGTCAATAAAAAAGGGCATGTTCTACTCATTGTACTTTTTTTTCATATACTTGTTTAATTTTACATTATATTGTTCTCTATATACTTTTATATACTGGAAAAATAAATGCTATTTATAAAGTTTCAAATGTTTTTTTCATATACTTGTTTAATTTTACATTATATTGTTCTCTATATACTTTCATATACTGGAAAAATAAATGCTATTTAAAAAGTTTAATATGTTTTTTGAAGAATATGATTTATTGTAACGTGTAATTTTAAAAGAAAATGCATGTTCTAACGCATTTACTTTTTTCAACGAAATTATATTTTGAAAAATTTCTAAAACATATCTACATATTAGGAAACTATCTGTAAAACATATAGGGAATTTTTCATACAAATAAAATTATTTTAAAATTCCATTTGAGTGTAAATGAGATGCGGTCTTTTAGAACACACCGCCCCAGTTAAGGGTTAATAAAAAGCGCAGCACAGAGACAAACAAAGAACATGAAAGGAATACGAAATAACTAAGCCGTAGAACCTTAAATACCGGATTATAAGCTAAAACTCTGACATCATGCAGTGATTTAATGAAAGAACAATCAGAGCTAGCCTGCTCATATCCCTACAAATTCTCTCTGAGACAAAGGCATGGTGTCACAATTGCGATGAAAGACAAATTTCAAAATTAATGTTCATCGAAAAATAAATAAATAAATAAATAATATTATTGAAAAAAATATATTACTTTATAGCTTTTAAATCATATTTATTTTTCCAGTATGCAAAGATACAGAGAAAACAATATAATGCAAAATTCAACAATTATGCGGAAAAAAAATGACAATGTAAAATTGTTCCTTTTTTATAGCTCTGTTTTCTAGGCCATTTAAGTTATGCAAGTTAAGAACAAGTTTAATGACCTGTAAATCCTCAGTCTGTAAATCCTGTATATGTTTCTCTTGGTACATTAATATATTTTATAATTTTTAAAAAATATATTTTTATTAGAAAAATTAGTTATGTTTGAACATACATATCAGAATCATTTGAATCGGAGCTTTCATCCAAAACGTCTTCTGCACAATTATCCTTATCACTAAAGATACTTTCATTTAAAAGTGCCTGGAGCAAGCACTGTGTCATAATTGGATAAGCAAATTAGATAATATTTCGTGTCCTAAGTTTTAGCGGCATCTGCTAAGCCTTGTTTATCACTTTGATACTAACAGGGAGGAGCGATAAATTAAAATTAAGTTATAACTCTTCGCTCGTCACTTTCAAAAGAAAAAAAACTTATTAGAACTACTTCTTTGTCAAATATAATTATAAATTTCATTTAGTTACTTTCAGTATAAATCCGTAAATTTAAGTACCAAACAAAAAATAAATAAACGCTTTGAAATTTATTAAAATTCTTAATTTTTATCTTTCCAGTTTTCTTAAAGATAGACGATTGTTATTTACAGTAGCTATTGTAATCTTTCAAATATTTTTTTAATATAGGTCATTTGGGTACTGAAAAAACTTCAAAAATCTTGGGACCAGTTCTTTTTATTTTGACATAAATTTTAAGAGAACCATTGAACATAAATTTTAAGAGCAAATAACTAGAGGTTTTTCCTTAGAAACTTCATTGCTTAGTTCCTTCAACCGCTTGTTATAACAAAGAAATATAAAAGATTTAATTCCATTTTGATCCATTTCGCTTGTCAACAGTTTTTGAGAACAAACAGCTATGTAATTTCTTTCGTTGTCGAGTTTCATCTAAAGACATTGATACAGAATCAACGCAAAATTGAATTTTTGTTCCTGGACAAATAAAAGAGGAAAGAGAATTCTAAATGGTGAAACTTTTACCATTATCAAAAACAATAAAAGCTTTATTCGTGAGATCTTTGTCTTTCAAACCTCGGAAACTGTCTTTTGTCTCGATAACTTTGTAAAAATTCATGTTTGGTTTCTAGAGTAAATTCGAGAACTGTTATAGGCTTTCATTGCCCAAGAACGGTTTAATAGAAAGCAATAGAATGACTTTTGAACAATTTTGATTGCTTTTTTCGATACAATAGAATTATTCAAACTGTTACAGATTCTAATGTAAAGCCAGTAACTTCAATTTTATTGGACAAATATTAATAATAAGTACAAAGTAAGAAACTTGCATTTTTTAAACATTATCATTTATAAATAGATATGCAAATGCAATGTAGACAGGAAAAATAAAAAAATGACTGTGATGGAAATAGTAAAATCAAATATTACATATAGCTATTAAATAATATAATTTCAACGTTATTGTAAAGTTCTGATCAAGATTTATTATTTGATGTGTAATTAGAATTCAAATTAAGAGTTAATATTTTAATAAAGAAATTGTCTTTTTAGTAATATAAATTTGTTTTCTAATTTCAAAATATAAGAATTAAAAAAATCTATGTCTTAAAATTAATTTAATATATTGTTTAGGAAAAGATGATACATATTTCAAAATAATTATCCACTGTGTTCGGCAATAATTCAATAATTCTATACTTTAATTAATATCTCAGAGAATCTCAAGTGCAATAAAAGTTTAGAATTTAGAGATTATGAAGATGATGATCTAATTGCGCTCGCAAATCATCAAACTGAATATCGTCCAAAAATTGTATCCTATACTTTTATTTTATTTCTTACATTATTTTTTAAACGCGTAAAAAATTTGAATTCGAATTTCATGCATCAGTAAATAAATCAAAATTAATCCTTTCAGAATACAACCAAAAACATTTTTAAAAACTGTCATTGGAAGCTTCATTGCATTGGAAGAAAAAAGAACATCAGATTTTTCTTTTCGTTGATTTTGAAATATTGCTGAAAAATTTTCCTATTATATCAAATAAAGCCATATAAAGAGGAGCTACTTCTATCTCAAACGAATTTTATTTGTTTGAAACATATTACATGAAGATATAAATTCATGAATAGTCAATAAAATTATAGAAAATAACTACAAATGGAGTAAGCATACTTTTTCGTATTATCTTTCACAATTCTTAAAATTAATCGTTCATTAGTTCGTAATAAAATACTATTTAAAATGAACTGAAACTCTTAAAGGACTCAGTAATTTTCGCACTCATAAATATCTTTAAGAGATTTTAGATATTATATATAAAAATTAGTAACAGTTCTACTATTTAAAAATAATTATAGATAGATTTTGATTCAAAGAATAAAAGCTACTTGTCAATTTATCAGCCAAATGTCAGTTATCCTTTGAAAAAATTTTTAACAATTTAGCAATGAATGGACAGGGGTAGCCTGGGTGATAGGGCTTTGGAATCACATCCCTTAGCTTGCGAGTTCGAATCTCTTCGGACGAACATCTTTATGTGTGTGGGTGGCTGGGACACGTATAAATATGCCATTGTCATAAAGTACTCCTTACCACTGGGGGTGATCGTTCTCTGATACATGTCTAAATTACTATCTATGAATGAGATATACGAATGAATCCCGCCTCGTAAAAAGGGGTGTGACTCTTGGGTAACTATGTCGCAGTATTGGTCTTAGATGGCGCTACTGAAAAACAAGAGGAGTACAAATTTAGGCTTAAAATCGCTGAAAATTAGTAAGCCGGCTTATCAATAACAAGTGAAATCAGAAGTAAAAACAGCAATGAACAACTCAAGATTCCTTGCTGAATTACAAATGTGATAATTTAAACTAAACTAAACTAAGTCAAACTATCAAGGAAAGTACCAAAATGTTGAATAAATAAATAACAGTAATTGTTGAGATGACAGTTAAAAACAAATTCCGAAGGTTGCATTCGAAAATATTGTGGATGTGAAAATGTTTTGCTAAGTTCAGTTTTATTATAAGATGTCAAACTTAAAAGTTGCTGGGATTAAGTAATATTTTAAAAGAAGCTGCCTGATTTTATCATACAGTTACTAAAATATTCGCCAAACTCTGTGATTTGCTCTGTTGTGGTTATGGTAACCCTGATAGCAGGCTTCAAATAGCAATATCTATTTATACGAAGGCATTAATAGCCATATGACTAATTCTCTTTACCGCCCGAAGGCATTCTGAAAGAAATACTGAATGACCGACCCACCACGACAGCAGCACTGCCGGGAAATGTGGTTGAGTCCTAAGGGCATCACCGTCACGGTACAACTCTTTCCGTAGAAAGTACGTTCCGTCATGGACAGGAAGAGCCAGATCCCCCACCTTTATTGCATCCACCGGGTTGCGAGTTCCAACCACTATGCTGGAAGCATGCAATTCCCGTTTACAAGTTGCCCCCCCAGGGTCCGAAGACACAAATATATTGATGACAAAATACAACCGAGGCATAAGAATACAAGCAATTCACATCAGCAAGCAATTGGTAAGAAACAACAAAAACAGAACACAAATTGGCCGGATAGGAAGTGAAAATTCATTTAACTCTTCGTCAAATGCTTGCCATTTTCCACCGTATCCTCGTTTAAGCTCCACTCAACGGCCGATTCCCTTTCATACTAGAGACTAGACATCACTTGATACTGATCAATGCTTTTGTTCAAAAATTTAGCTTAAGGAATTAATTTTCAACACGATAATTGCTTGCTTCGCTAGATTGATTTAAATAATATGTCATTGACACAGCACATACCCATTAGATGACTGACTTCTGTCTGGATACCTTACTTCTTATAGCGTTCGGAGGAGGGTACAGAATTTTCTCGAATAATCGAGCAGATTTCGCCTCCGATTGGTTCGATCGACAAATTTCCAGAAAATTCTGGCACCCTTAATTATACTGAAATGATCACCACGTTTCACGCTATGCAGGAGAGTGATTTATTCGGCGTTTGATCCACATTTAATAAATAATTTTTAATAATTTTCATAAAACTCTCTTTGCTGGAATTGAACCTGCAATGCTGGAAGATAGTTATATAGATTTATAATAAAATATTTATTGCTTTAGAAGTATTATTTAAAAGAGAGAATTTGGAAATATACCATTGCTTCTGCTTTAAATTTGAGAAAATTTTTCAAAATCTTCTTTTGATGTATGATTGATAAAAAAAAAGTAATTTTGAAATTTTAGACATATATTTGTGCGGGTAACAGATTTAATCAAAAAGGGAAAGTCGTCAAAAATTACTTTAAGCACTTTTTGATCGATGAAAAATTCGGGAACCCCCAGTCCTCGAAAAAATGAAATCTACTTTCGCAAATTTCAAAGTATAATGTAAGAACATTATTAATTTTAAAATTATTATTTATCTTAATTAATTTGAATCATTAAACAGTTTAAATCGGTTTGAAAGAAGCAGAAGAATGTTCCATCAGTCTCTCCTTTTTACATAACATATATAGCATTTTTTTAAACTTCCATTTTCAGTTTTCCTAGAAGGCATAAAAAATATATTCTAAATCTAATATATTCTAAATTCTAAGTAGCATACGTTCTAAATCTGAAAGTGTTCCAGATTTTTTCTAATCAGTTCAAACTGGTTAATGACTTAAATTGATTAAGATAATATGTAAGAATTCAAAGTTGGTATAGTTGGGAAATCGAATTGTAACTTTGGTTGGCGATGAATCGCCAAAAATGACAATCTTTTATATTGTTTTCTAATAACAGTACCTCAATTAGTTAGAATTATACCTGAACAGACAATCTTTATCAATTAATCAAAATTATTTTAACTTGGTTGATTTTTTTAAAAAAAGTTGAGCCAGTTAGGCAATAACACTGTATTTTTCAGGATAAATACTACAGCAGTAGACAATGGATAATTCAAAATCTGTATAGTGAAAGCCTACTTCAAAACTTAAAAAAATTGGGGAAAAAAGTTGCAACAGTAGATGGCGATAAAATTCTGCATTATTTTCCAATATTTTCTAAAAGACCTAAAAGCAAAATGAATGCCTCAAAAGTGATAAGTCTGCAATTTGTTGCCTACATATTTTGAGTCTTCATAAACCTCAAACCAAAAAAGCAGGTCAACCTTTTAAAAACGCATCTGCTTTCAATGAAGCAAATATAATATTACTGCAATATTGGTAAAGGCAGGTAAAACAAATATGGATTAAAAAATATTGATGAATATTGCCATTTAAGCTTTGTTCATTGCCTACGTGATTTCAAGCTTCAATTATCTGTTGCCTTAAATTATTCAAAACATCCAAAAGAAAACAGAATTATGTTCTCACATGATAAGAATATCCTACTTTAAAATAAAAATATTATTATTTTCAATACTATCATAATCTTATTTTTTAAAAAGGATGAAAATAAAAATTGAAATTATTTGTATAAACCATGAAGACTGAAATAATTTCCAGTGATCATTCCTTTGAAAAATTCTGTAATTAAATGTTCTTCAAGGAGAATTAGTTATTTCAAAATCAGATGCTTTTTCTTTTTCAAAATTTAATTTTCACCATGTATCACTCACCGATCAATGTGAGAATTTTAATTTCTGGATGGTAAATATGTAAACAAGTTTCATATTTTGCGAGAGATGATTAGAAGGAATCTCGCTTGCATTTTAAAGTATGTGTGAAATGCAAACAATCCGAATCCTTGAGAAATATCCAAGCATCTCAAAATCTCGAATGATAAACAGCTTAAGTAAATAAAATCTTTAAGATATTTGTATAAAATATTTAATGGAAAATGAAACACGAAAGGAAAAATTTCTTTGAAATCGTTCTTAAATTTCGTTCTTAAATTCTTCGTTAAAGAATGAATTTCCATGAAATTCTACAAAAGACTCCTATTTGAATTTCATTGGGGATAAACTAATTTTAATATTTAGAAGTTTCAGAGTTAACATTTCTGATAAAACATCGCATAGGAATTAATTTTTATATCCGATAGAAATTAAATGCTTTCACTTTAAATTATAATTCTTTAAACGATATATTTTAAATATGTGAATTAAAAATACATAATTATAATAGTATTTTATTAATAATAAATTATTTTTAATCAAATTTCAATAATAATTTTTTTATTGTCTAAATTCTGTTCAGTGTTAAAGATTATGTAAAAAATTTTTAAATAACACATTTTTAATGTTTAAATGTTGTTAAACATACTTCTAACAAACAGTAGTATCTGATCCGTGTAATCATTATATAACATCATCCTTATTTGAAATAAGTGCGTTTTAATTCAATATCTAACATTGTTTTTCTGAAAAAGTTGTCATTGAAAACATGGGTATTTCTTATTACCTTTTTATTAAGCCAGAGTTAATAAAAACTCCGAAGATTATAGTTTATTATGAGCTGGAATTTTAAAATAAAGAATCGAAGTGAAATAATTTAATTAATATAGCGTTAGTAAAAATTCTGATATTTATAATATGTTATGGATTTGAAATTTGACTTTGAAGTTTTAATATGTTATGGACTTGAATTTTAAAATAAGGACCGAAGAAAAATTATTTAATTAATAAAACATTATTAAAAACTCTAATATTTATAATATGTTATGGATTGGGAATTTAAAATAAAGAATCGAAGAGTAATCATTTAATTAATGCTGAGTTAAAAAAAATTCCGAAGATTATGATGCATTATAGATCAGGATTTTAAAATAAGGAAAAGAACATAAATCATTTCATTAAGACAGCGTTAATAAAAAAAACTGAAGTTTATGATATATTATGAATTGGTATTTTAAAATAATGAAGCGAACAAAAGCCATCCATTACGAATAGTTGAAATATGGTTTTTATAAATATTATTTTTATAAACTTCTTCAGTTAATTCATTAGTCATAATAGTGGAAGATCCAATATTTATTCGGAGAGCTAAAATATAAGCAAATGGATGAGGAATAAAAAATGCATTAAAATATGTAATCGTATTTTATATTATTAAATTCGAATTCATAAACAATATTGCAAAAAATTCAATTAACTTGTAAAACACTAATATATTTATTCAAACGTGTGTCATATCTGCATATCCTGACATAAATGTAACATTAAAGTATTGCATATATAATCTAAAACAATAATGAACACTATCTTCGTTCTAGTTTAGTTATATTAACATTTCGATTTTAAAGCAACACTTCTTCTACTTGCATCTAGCCTACCACCCCGCCACCACTGAACGTAGCAGTATCTACAGTTATTTTAAAACAACACTCGGGTTATTTTGGGACAGATTTCTAAATTTTCAACTATGGTCAGATGATAAAGAAGACACCTAAGCTGTCACTTTTTACTTATCCAAGTTTTCGCTCGATCCCAGCTAGAAGAATTTGGCTCCGACGGATTTGAAGTGTACTAGACACTCTTACACGATGATTCTTTATCGGAATGGATCTTGAAACCGAAACCAGCCGGTTTTGAAGCTGCACCCTTACTACCAAGCCACCGCGGCACAAATACTATCGTCGAGATAATTCATTTAAAATTTCATTTGGAAAGTCAAGTACTTTGATTTGACCGTTTTCCAAAAATAGTGTTTATATCAAAAGAAATTGCCTCCTACAGTAATCAATGAAGCTTGACAAAAAAAAGAAAAAAATTTTATAATAGTATTGCGAATAAATGAAGAGACAAAAGTTTTAACAAGACTTAATTGAGTGAATTTTCTCATAGTTTATCTAAGAATTAGGATTTTAATCTTTATCGATACCAAACCCCGATGACTGCGTCTTAGCTTAGGTGTAGTGCGTCTTCCTTGTGATCAGGGAGTCAGGGATTCGAGTCCTGGATATGTTTGTTCTTCCCTTGTGTTTTATCTTTGAGATGTGTGAATCCACCTAGTAAAAAGAGGTTATGCAAGCTAATGTGCCAAATTTATTTCAGCTAGAAGTCAGACTTCTACCTTCGGATGTTCAGGGGTTTTTAAGCTCAGAAGCTACTGCATCCTCTTTCCGAGTTAATACGAACTTAATATCATCATCACCACCAAATCTCGATTCAACAAAAGTGTTGGGGGGGATAATCAAATAAGTGAAACAACTAGCATCAACTTGTATTGATGCAGATCAATACAACCGACTTCTCCAACGTACTATGATGCGCACGTAAAATTGAGAATGGCTAGAAAGGAGAAAAACATTGGTGAGAACGATGATCGAGACTTAAGAGGCCATCACCAGCCAAGAGGCAACCAATACATTAGGGGGCACGTTTTCGAAATAGTTTAATAAACCTCTCATGTTAGTTATATACAACTGGATGCTGGAATGCTGTGACTATACTAATAACTTCCTATCCTCATAGATAATGTGTACCTTGGAAGAATAGGACTCAGCTAATCAATAAGTTTTGAATTGTAAATTTTAATTTTATAATACACGTACGACATATACAGTTATTTGTAAAGGTTTGATATCAACAGTTATTAACTTTCTGGTTGATTTTTTTAAGAGCCAATGGGAGGGATCTCAACTAAACTTTCTTTACATCATTCCTTCCCCCACATAAATAGCACGTCTAAGGGTTATTTGTAAATGCTAGGAGTACTCATATTTTGGTTTTCAAATATGTGATCGTGCGCTCCGTATATATAATCTAGAAAATTGGTACATGGCCATTATTGCATGTTATTAAAAAACAGCATTTACGAAAGATCGATCTTCACCAATATGAATCAAACGCGAGTCAAGTCGTCAAGTGAAGCAAATGGCAAATCGAATATCGCCAGTGTGAGCAATACGTGAACAAAGTCACCAAGTGAAAAGCGTGAATTTGCAGAATTGTAACGTTGCATTTGACATGATGCCGCCTTGCGTGCTATTGCGGTTACTACTGATAGCTACTTGTGGATTGTTATTTGTTGCAGTGTACTGCTGTGTGTTTTTTAAGTAGGTCTCGGCAGAGCATTCTTTGTCTGCGTATTCGTTTCATCTTGCTTAATAAAGGTAGTCGTCTGTTAACTCTTTGACTTCTCCATTTGTGGACCGAAATCACTTCACAAATTGTTTATTTTTTGCATAATTTAAAACTATAATTATTGAAGAATTAAAAAATGCATTTTTCTTTATAGAAAATATTTTTTATATAGATTATTATCATGAGAATCTATGTTGCTAAAAAGCCATTTTCAAATGTTATCACCAAAAATTAAAAAAAAAAAATAGTTGAATTACAGTTAATTTCTATTTATTACTAAAGACATCTGTAGACCAAAACGTAAGATGAATATCTAAAATTATATATGATTTATTTACATGGTTAAACGGGGAGAAAACGGAATGCACTCCTCAATAAAAGAAGAATAACACATGCCAGCGTTAATCGCGGGATGAGCAGATTTTCCCACAGTTGAGCCGCTCGTAGAAATTCTCGGGATGATCAGCCAGAGAAAAAAATAATGCCTACTGACTGCTTTTCAATATCGATTAACCAATTGTAAAAACTTGGAATTCTTAAATATTTATGAAAGATGTCTCTGATAGGAATTTTGTATTTGTTTATAGAATCAAGTGCATAATTTCCGGTAGTTAAACATTGAACAGAAATCCACGTAATTTAATTTTTAAGCTGTTAAAATTTTAATCGGACGTGACTCCATTAATTTGGTTCATCTATAAAGTGGATAGAACTGACGTCAATCAATAAAATTAAAATGATAATAATTTCTATCGAAAATTGATACTTAATGATATGTACTTTGAAGAAATCTTAAGTATTTGATATGTCCTACAGTTCTAATAGAAAATAAGGATTATCGATATTTCTGAAGAAACAACTGATCACCGAAAGTTCTAGTATTATCATCAGAATGTTTTAAATATTTAATATAGCTAAAATAAGACAAGCCATCAAATTTTGTAGTAAATTATTCCAAAGGTTGTTTGTTATTATAAAATGTAAAAGAGTTTTAGAATCATAAAATTAATTATTTCTAGAAATTTCCTTTTAAATAAAATTTATTCATAAGCTCTTATTAATGTACGCCGTGATAAATACTGTTTGATGCATTATAAACGATTTAAAATTATTGAACCACAACAAACCAGCTTTAACAAATAAATTAAAATCCCTTTATAAAAGAGTTGAAAGCCACTTGGAGGGTAAAAAAGAATCAATTTTTTGATTAAATGGTAATTTCTCAGGGGTATATCGAAAGGAATCCCTGAAGAAAGATTTAAAAAAAGAAAGGTATAGCAAGATAAAGAAAATTTTATCTTTGAGAATTTAAAACGAGCATTAATCTGTGGTAAGAAACCATAGGCATCACTGAAAGATAAATCTGCTCCTGGACGATTTTAACCCATTAATCACGACTTCGTTTGTCTAGAGGAGAGGAGGGTGGAAAGAAATTATTCACCAACTTAGGTTTCTTCTCATTTCTCTTCTTTTTCGACGATTTTTATAATATTTCGATCTCTTGATCAATTTTCTTTTCATTCCAAAGTAGTATGCCCATGTTTCCTGGAATCATTAGTCATTTATTCATATGCATTAACGGATGCTACTTTGAGGAATATAAAATAATCAGAGGAGTTTTTGTACCTCATCAGCTCCAATATTGTTATATATGTCTCGTTCAACCTTCTCTTTAACTCAATAGTAGTATACTTCTTCTTTCTAGAGTCATTATTCAAAAGTATGTATGCTTTATCGGATACTAATCTCTACCTTGAAGAATATAAAGAAAGCAGGGGGGGAGGGTTGTATCCCATGAGATTTTTATTCAATAATAATATACTTCAGCTTCCTAGAGTCAGTAGTCAATAGTATATATATTTTATAGGATGCTAAGCTCTACTTTGAAGATTATAAAGAAAGCAGGGGGGCTTTTATATCCCACGAGCTCCTTTATAGTGATATATTTCTCGTTCAACCTTCTCTTCATTCAATAATAGTATACTTCTGCTTTCTAGAGTCATTAGTCAATAGTTTATACGCTTTATTGAATGCTAAGCTCTACCTTGAAGAATATAGTGATATATTTCTCGTTCAACCTTCTCTTCATTCAATAATAGTGTACTTCTGCTTTCTAGAGTCATTAGTCAATAGTTTATATGCTTTATTGAATGCTAAGCTCTACCTTGAAGAATATAAAGAAAACAGGGGTTGTTTTCGCACAACATGAGTTTCGTTATCGTTATATATGCTCTTAGTGACCTTATTTTCCTTCAACAATGATAGTAAACTTCTGCTTTCT
>JAPMOQ010028127.1:1230039-1257931 GCA_026543055.1 Argiope trifasciata | reverse complement strand
GAATATAAAGATAGTAGGAGGCTTTTGAAACCCATGATCTCCGTTATCGTTATATATGTTCCTACTGACCTTCCTTTCATTCAATAATAGTGTACTTCTGCTTTTTACAGTTAGTTATTAGTCAATAGTATATATGCTTTATTAGATGCTAAGCAGAACTTTGTAGAATATAAGGTAAACATGGTGGTTTTTGTACACCATGAGCTCCATTATCGTTATATATTTTCCCGATAGACCTTCTTTTCATTCAATAATAGTATACTTCAGCTTCCTAGAGCCACTAGTCGATAGTAAATATGCATTCCCAAATACTAAACTTTACTTTGAAGGAAATAAAAAAAAAACAATAATATATTTACCCCTCGAGATCGTTATATGCAAGCAGTGTTTAAATTAAAAAGTGCGAAATTTCATTGTAGGTATAAATGATGGCAATTGAAAATATACATCACAGGCCTGAGCACAGCCATCCCATTAATAACGAACGTGATTTTCCTTTCAGATTTGTATGCAGAGGAACAAACATGTGAAAATCACATGTACGGACTCTTTCTACTTTATCCTGATTAGTTCTGAGGGCGTGATCATGGAGAGGTGTGGACAGACGTCTAGATTTGAGAAATTTTTGCTGCAAGTTTAATGAACAATGTTGTTTATTTGAATATACTTTTCAGCAATCTAAATAAAAGTGCTAAAAATTTAGGTTTAGATGAAATTTCATTTCCTAGCAGGACAACGGCCCCAAACAGAATGCATGTACAGTCAAAACGTGGTGTCTTTTTCACTGTAAATAGCAATTACACTTACTAGCAATGTTTTCTGACACCAATGTCATTGAATATAGGTGAGCGTAACTCGAGACAGTATTCAAAAAACACAAAATTAGAAACAAATCCATTTAAAATAATTGTCGAGAGAATAATGGGCTTAAATATTTTCAGATACACCCCCCCCCCCTCGAAAACAGTTGTTGAATAGCTTCTATAATGCTTAGAGGTATTTGTAAAAGTCGAAAGATATGCAAATAAATACTGATACTTTTTTTCTAAGCAAGATATAATAAAAATGCTATGGTATATTTTCAATTACTTGAGACAAAAATTTATATTTGTTATTTAAAACACTTCTGAAATTTTCAAACTTAGAAGTTTTTTGATGATTTTCCATTATTTTTACTTTAAATTGAACCATTTGTTATGTGTAAAAATATAAATATATTTGTAATACCTACTTATGTTTTATTCACACTGAAAGTCGGATTTTTCTAGTGAAAGTAAAGTGTACTCTCAATTGTTTGAGTCACAATAGGTTTTATTACAGAAAAAGGATAATTTATATAGTAAAATTTTGAAGTAAATCTTTTAATATATAGAACACAGTTTTTAAAAGTAACTTTCCGAAACACTTGCTAAAGCACAAATGTGAATCATAGTTAGTACTTAACATTTGTGTAGTATTCATGGCATGCAGCTGTAAGCTGTATTTATTCACGATAGAATAATTCCTCTAAATGTAAAAAAAAGAAAAAAGAAACTTTATTAAAAAGCACTCCTTTTATTTTGTAAATTTAACCAATTAATTGAAACTATTAAAAAATAAATACATTCACATAAAATATTTTCACATTTTTTTAAAAAAAGATGAAATAATTTTTTCTCTTTTCTAATATTTAATAGGATTGCATGTTTGAAATTTATAAGAAAAAAATAACTTTTTCCATTAATGCATTTAAAAAAACATTTGACGATTTTTCGAAGATATCAAATACAAATCAGCATTCGAAATTGAATTTTCTTAACGCAAAATTGAAAATAAATTGAAACCCTTTAGATATTTTCTGTCTGAAAACCAGAAGAATTAATCCATTTTGTTTGCTTGAATACGTATAGAATGAAAACATCCGAAATTCCTGATAAATAGTTCAACTATCTAAATACGACAAACGATAAATATCTTGCATAAGAAGGAAATTGAAATATTTCCTCAAAAACCTGAATAAAATGATTTGGGAAATGCTTTTAAATTTTTATATCAGATTACGAAAGTTTTTCTCCGTATATTTCAAAACATAATTTTTAAAATGTAATGTTTATTGAATGAATTCAATTCAAAGTGCTGAAATGGAAATATAAACCGTCGATAAAAAATACTTTTGTTTACATATTTTCTAGGAATTTCAGTTTTAATGAAATGATAATGATAATGAAATGAAAGCAAAATAAGAATTTTTTAAAGAAACTAACATTGCCAGTTAAACGATAATAATATTATTGGGTCGTTCGGAAAGTCATTTCGTATTTTTGTGTCAAAATGAAAAGAAATTTTCGTTTAATGAATAAATTATTTATTAAATTATAAAATTGCCATTCTGGTCTAATACCTTTTGCCATTCTGGTCTAATACCGTTTGGTAGTAACATGATTACACGCTCATAAAAGTTTTGGTCTTTGCTGTAAAAAAAACTGATCGAGGTGGTTTTTGGCTCCTCATTTGAAGGAAAAATTTTGCAAATCAGTTCTGGTACTGATGTACTATTAACACATCTTCTCCACACATATTGGCTAATTTATTTCTGGCTTGAACAGCATTTTTACCTTTTATAGTAAAAAAGAAAAAAATGACGAAAATGCTGTTTATTGCTCTCCATATTTAAAAGGGCACCATCCAAAAACTACTGCGAAGAATCAGCTGCACTTTTTCACACTCAAGCCTTGCTATATCAGCTCTTAAAACATAAAATGATTTTGCGGTTTAAGTATGAAATTGGGTGCGAAAAATGCAATTAAATCCTTTGTCAGGAAAAAACGAAATTACTTTCCGAACAACCTAATAGATTAGTTGTTCCATTATTATGAAACATGTAACGGTGATCATACAATTTTTGATTAATGAATGTTCCAAATAGGAGTTTTCAGATTAAAGAGATAATGATAAAAAACTTCCTGGATTTTTATAAATGAAAGCATATCTTATTAATAAAGATGCTTGTATGTATAGCAGTTATATATAAGAAATTTTTCTATAATGCGTAGATATACATTTTATGCTTTTTTTTAAAGAAATAGAAATGGAATTCGAAGTAAATCAACAGAAACATAATAATGAATTAAGCACATTTTTAGGTATCTACCTATAAGATGATTACCTATTGTAGTGGTTATCATAACAAGACTTCATGAAAATTTCGGCCCCAAAACTACATTTCACACAAAAGTTTATATATAACATTGCAATTAAAATAGCTAAAGTATGTTTTTTAAAAATTTAACTGGTTTGAAATATTTTATTAGAAATTTCAAAATTTCAGACAAATTTGTAAACTGTCATATTGGGAAACTAAAATTACATTATTTTTTTATATAGTCACTTATACCAAAATTTAATTTATAGAAATTTTTTGCTCACATTAATATCTAAACTAAAAAAAAATATTGATGTCTTTTTTCGATGAATCACGGCGATATTATGGAGCATTAAACAAACTTTTCAGAAAAACTGAATTGATAAGCAAACCGAAAAAAAAAATCCTTTAGAATCCAGGGAGGATAATACTACAGAATATATTTTAAGGAAATTTACTAAAGACGCATATCAGAATTTGAGTAATGTCTTGTTATATGTCAGATATTAAATATTTTTTTTTAGAATTGAGAATGAATGCACTTTTATACACATATAAATAATATGTTTTTAATTACTGTAATTATAGCTCTTTCATTAATAAACAATATAAATATAAATACTAATGTTAAAATATTAGCCAAAAAAATTAAATCTTATGATAAAAATTGCTCCCATAAGCGATTAAGCATTTGAAATTTAATGTTTGACAAACGAAACTATTAAAATCCTGGGATTCCAAACATTATTATAAAACAATTTTCAATTAAAAAATTTTACAATTTTTTTGGAAGAAAAGAAACAGTAGAAGCAACAGCATATGAATAGCAAAATAAAACTGAGCATGTATAAGAAAATATTATTGATACATAGCATAAAATGAAGTCTCCTAAAACCGTCTGTTTATTTGAACCATAAAAACTCGAAAAATAGTTAGCGGATATTGAAGATATTTATACCATTTTGTAGAGCATTTATTGTAGAAGGGTTTAGAAATCAAAAATATCATATCAAAATACAAAACAGAGTTTTATAATTGCAGAGTAATATAATTATTCCATGCATACGTGAAACTATCTGTGCATGTGCAAATAGCTAGAGCTGTGTTATGCATATGCGATACGTTTCTTTGTTTATGCCCGATTTAATCTCATTGTACCCAAAAGAAGGAAATCCAACCTTGGCCGAAATACAGTAAATTCCAAAAAAGCTTCGTTCTATAAAAAAATATTTTGTTGTTATTTTTGATGATTTTTACGTTTATTGTTTATGTCTGTTTTATGATATACCCATGTCATATCTGGTGGAGGCTAGACAAGTTTAAAGTTAATTTTTTTTTCTTGGATGCCATGCCACCGGCAATGTGCTGGTACTGCTAGTTGATATATAAATAAGAAAGCTATTGCCTGTCATTAAATACATACTACATATAAATGATTCTAATGAAAGATCAATGTTTGGCTTCAACGAACCTCGATATTTTTTCTGGATCTAGTAACAGATCTGCACTGCTCAGGTATAAATAGCAAAAGCTGTGGCGATAAATAACAATGTGGTATAAATAGCAATAGCTTAAGCGATAAGATTCTTTGACTAAGTCTGATTTTAAATAGCGATTCAAATCTCATTATGCCCAAAGGAGGGAATCCAGCCTTGGTCAGGGGCACATTAGGTGTCAAAGAGCTTCGTTTGCTGTACGATAAGGAAAATGAAGATTAAAGAAAAGTTTGGTTAGCGAATATCAGAGAAACAGCGATTCAAATCTCATTATGCCCAAAGGAGGGAATCCAGCCTTGGTCAGGGGCACATTAGGTGTCAAAGAGCTTCGTTTGCTGTACGATAAGGAAAATGAAGATTAAAGAAAAGTTTGGTTAGCGAATATCAGAGAAAGAACGTTCGTACTTAAGGAAGGATATTATTTTATTGAGTGAAATAAATAGCACAAAATAACACTGTGAGTATAAATGAAGATTTATACAAAGTATACAAGAATCGTTGTGTTAGGTCAATGATTAACGAGCTGAAGGATGCTTTTCTCCTTGAAATAATGTGGTCATAACGATACCCAGTCCTACACAGCGTTTTTGAGTTCGCGGCCCTAGATCCGTTTTTTGTGGAATTCCTCGCACATGGTTTTGAATCATTATCTTCGATGTGTACTGTAAGACACTGAAGACTACGCATGTAGAACATAAGTCCGGGACTACTCAGGGAGGCTGCGGTTTTGCTCCATGATAATGCGCATTCAAAAATATCCAAGGTCACACATTCGGAATCGGCCAAGTTGAAGCTGAAGCAGCTCACCATCAGGCTTACAACATGGACATGTCTCCATGCAATTTTCAGGAGTTTAATTCCCTATTAAAACATTTGAAAGCGAAGTGCTTTAATTCAAGGACATTAAGAACCGTGTTTCGTCATGGCTACATGAATTCTGTGAACAAGGTATCCTTCGGCTTGTTAATCCAGGAAATCATTTGCTCAGTCCCATAATGTATGCTTGGAATAAAATCTGCCTTTATACCTATAGTGTCACTTCGTACCTTTTAATCTGAACACAAATTGTATTTAAATCTTAGCATTAACACCCAATGCACTACTAATGCATAACATTTAAATATAATTTTAAAGAGGAATAGTCCTTCAATATAGAGTTGCAAATTTCCTCCAATTGAAATAACTATGATTTGAAAACAGTAATTCTCCATCTATGCTTTGAATTCTCCATTTATGCTGCATGCATCTGATGTAGAATTTATAAAAATTAATACATGAGGAATAAAACAATTCTATAAGAAGATAAAACGAGCTATAATCTGAAAAGTATGTCAGAAACAAAAGCGATGAGATATAAATTCGCTTCCAGTCCAGACACTATTAATCATAAATGTATTTCTCTTGAGGAAAAGAATGTAGTTATTCATCAACTTCTGCTTCGTTCCTTTCTTTCTCGAAAATTTCCGAAATGACAAGTACTACCCATCTACTTCCTTTTCATTCCACTGTCATTAGTCAAGAATGCGAATGTACAATACGTTTGGCTCTCAAGCTCTACTTCCGAGTATGTAAATAATTGAGAGCAATCATGCTTTTGTATGCATGTGAAATGTAAGCCGCAGTGTTTGGTTTGGTTTGAGATCGGAAATGTAATTAGTGTTTCTCCTTTTCAAAACGATCAAATAATGGATCATATTTCTTAGATCTGGAGAAATATTATTTATTCAAATATTAATGGATTTCGGCGAGAAACGGAGTTATTTATAATGGTGATGGTCTTAGAAATATAGCGATGGTATGGTTAAGCTGATTAAAAATTTCTTCCCTTGCTTTCTTGTATCAGTTTTGATTTCAGAAATGATTAGTGTAATGAATAAAATACTCAGTTAGGGTATCCGACTAAGTTCCAATGCAAATTTTTGAAAAATTTGATTTTTTAAAAACTATTTATGGTTTTTAGATGTATTGTCAGATATGAACACTATAAATACAAAAAAAAATATTTGAAAATATAATATATTTTGAGAAAAAGAAAATGTGCAACAAATAATAATGAAATTTAACCCAAACGGTGAACACTTTACACAAAATGGTAAATCAAAAATCCTATTTTTCTTTGTAGACATGTTATAGAATATAATGGCTAGTGAAATGAACCAATGTCTATGAAAAATTCTGAGCTGCAAAGAAGTTATGGGGGAAAATATACGCATATATGCCTTTTTCCATAAATTTACAACCTAATTTTTCTAAACACACCTTCCTTTCCATAAATGAAAAAAATATTTCACCACCAAAAATACTTTTGGTTCATTTCATTGTTTACATCATTTAAAATACACGCTGCAATTTTTTTTTTTGTAAGTTCCTCTGTTATTTTTTGGTATATCATATTAACGGTGATGAATTTTCATGAAAATTAAAATTGAAGTGAAAACCAAATTTTAGCTGAAAAACTTGTTTAGATAGAAATTCCAATGAATGATAAGTAAGGCCTTCCTTTTTCTAGAAAAGGTTAACTGTCTTGGAAAGGAGAAAGTCTGACAAAAAATCGCCAATGTGGTCGAAAACCAGTTTTTTTAATATAGTATGAAAGGAAAACTACTGGACTAAATATTTATCAAACTTCAAATAGTTCAAAGAAGGTAATGGGAAATTTTTTTCAGCAAAAAAGTTCAAAAACTCTCTACCAGGAGGGAAATAATGCTGTATTAAGTATTGTTAAGCAAAAGATGCAATGGCTTAAAATGTGTTTGATCGTTTGTGAAGCATGTTACAAAGCATGCTCCATCTGATTTCCACTATTTTAGTAAATCGAATGAAATCGCATTTCTGCATTCTCAACAGCAGTTCTTAGTATATCAGAAAGAATGTTATGTCGGTGCTTGCATATATCAGTTCCGCCAAATTCTTTAGATTATTTAGAAATTGAATTAAATCGTATTTCTGCATTCTCACCAATAGTTCTTAGCATATCAGAAGGAATTTTAAGTATATGTAAGTACACGCATCGTTTATTTCAGCCAAATTATTTAGATTCATAAAAAGTGAATTTTGAGATAATACACATTGGATATGCTTTGTAATATGTTTCAGAAACGATTAAACATATTTTGAACCTCTGTCTTCATGTCCTACTTTGTTTAACAATATTAACAAACAGCGCCATTTCTCTCATGTTGGAGAGTGTTTGAACTTTTTATAGCAGAAAAGAAATTCCTATGACCTTCTTTGAACTATTGCCAAATTTCATAACATTTGATTCTGTAATTTTCCTTTTATGACAATTTCAAAGTCTAACTTTACTTATAACCACCTTGTAAATAAATAAGGTCATATTGCTATCTTGAAAAATTCGAACTCGAAACTTTGACTAATAATTACGTTTCAGAATTTCCTAAATTTACAAAGCATGCATGCATGCATGGAATTTCATGTTTGTGGAATTGCATTCTTCTTGGAATTGTATTTGCAATCTGTGTATCAGTTTCTAAGAATGGCAGCTGAAAACTTTTGGTACACATTTACAGATTTTATTCCACTTGCGACATATTTAATTTTGTGGGCATGTAAGAGCAGTAGCTTTTATGCAAAGATTAATTTATTTGGTATTATTCTTTATATATACACCTACCTTAAATATATGGCTTACATTGGTCTCAATTTCAATGATGTTTCATAACGTCGTATAAGTCTTTGTCCAGACAAATTCACGACATTCTAATTCAACAGATTTAGCCAAAGCTTTGAGTTATATACGTGAAAATCGGCATACAGTTGTATCAAAATTGTAGATTTTTTTAAATCAAAGTTTGAGTGAAATTCTAATTGAGAAAATATGTCTGTTCATCTATTTGATTACAATCTCATGCCATGGCAATAAAATGAAATAGTTTCAAAATATATTTAGAATTAGAACATAAATCAAAGTGGAAACTCATTCAAGGATTGTATGTCGATATGTATACATTTAGATTCGTAATTTAGAAACTCAAAATGATTATATAAAAGAAATGGTATGTCATTTTATAACTGATATTGAAACTATGTGCCAAATTATGGTTTTAAGCCATAGGAAATAAGATACCAAATTATACTAAATGTATATTAAGTTTTTCTGTTTCTGTTGCATTGACACATACCAATTGTTCCTTATCAAAAAATAAATAAAAGATTGCACATAAATAATAAATTGGAACTTTCATAACTATTATTCACCAATGGCACACAGTTGAAAATTAACGAGTAAATTAATCTCAGGAAGCCTTTCTGCTGGTTTTAAAACTCTGTTTCAATTTGAACTCTATCATTAATCTATAGGGAATAGTCTTCCCTAAACTTTACCGCATGCTATTTAATAAAGGTGATATCCCCATTTTCTTCTTCTGGTCTTTGAGTAAATACATAAATGTTATGAGTATTTGAATTTATAATTTTATAGTCTTGCATATGAGCATTTTATGCTTCGTATTATTCTAAAAAAAGAAATATGCATCTCTAATGAATTGAAACCTAATGTTTGTATATAGATACATACTTAGAAAAAAAACTACAAAACTTATTTTAGTTGATTTTTTTGATTATTTTAAGCTATCGGGTTCATATGTATGAAAATATAGATTAGCAGTAAATAATACTGTAAATACGTCATAAAATATCTTCATATATTATAGCTGATAGTTATGTGCTTTGAAATCAATAATGTTTAACTAGAAAGTACTTGTTTAAAATATTTCTAATAATATATAAGTATAATAAGTTTCTTTCTACAGGCAATAAAATAAAAATTCTGGCAGGAATTTTACTTTTTTTGCATCTAAGTAAATGTTACCATATTAACCTCTTTCGCCATATCTATTTACATAATACATTCTAAAATAATAATTATTTGTCAAACTTTTCATATAGTCTATATAAATCGTAAGACTTTTTTTCGTCTAATATCTGATGTAGCTTAACACATTAATCACCATGGGAAATGATTCTTCTCAAATTGCAATGTACTTATTTGAGATTTATGAATCCCATATGATTCATGGGCATTACTTTTCTTTCTTCATCTAGAGCTCAAATATAATTTATCATAGCAAAAAATGTATATTAATATTAATTTGTGGCTTACCAAAAAAATTAAGTTGGTTTGATTTACCATAATTTATATTTTTTCTTTTTAAATGATGGCTTGTAAACTACTTGAGGATGAATTATGAAATTCAAATTTGTATTGATCTATTGAAGTCTGGAATCGATCATCTTCATCTTGTTGTAAATTATCTATTAAATTTTAGGAATTTTGTTCCTTTTCATAACCTTTCAAATAAAATTTAAAATATAAACATTGTTACAAATCTGTAATGTAGCTTTCCAACATGTTTAGTTCAATCACTCGGAAGATAGTCTTACGATCCGCTCTGTTTGATGCTTATCGGAGGCTGCATCAGTCAGATCAAAGCTTGATGACAAACTTGGCTACCACTTGGTGAATTGGCGATAACTTGACAGACCACTTTAGTATAAGTGTTCTCAGAGTTCGATGACAAACTTGGCTACAATTTGGCGATTTGATGAAAAATGTACTGTATTTGACGACAAAATAGATAATACTGAAGTCTTCCAGAAGTTTGATGATAGAGCTAATAGGAATTGCATATTCTTGATTGTTCCATAAACTTCTCTGCCTTGCTCCATGAATTACAAGTAACCCGCAATCTCAAGCTGAAGTCACACATGTATTGAGTAGTGTACATAATCGTAGAAAGAGAATAGTCTGATCATTCCAGAGAAGTGCAAGCTTTATGTGGAGTTCAAACGATTGTTCAGTTAAGCTGTATGCCGAGCTCTGTCATTTATAATAGAAGCAGCATTGAGTTACCTGGGGAGTAGTCAAAATTTTAGTAGTTGTCGCCAGTTGGGTACAGTCAAAACGAGGACACGGTGAAGAATTGCAGATGTTTGGAGAGACCATGGAGAATAACTATGAAGGCTTCTTTCTCCTGCTGAATTCTGTCTGGTCACTTTGAAGGCTTTGATTGGTATTACTACCGATTACTACTTATGGGCTACTGTTTGTTGTGGTGTGCCCGCTGTGTGTTGCTTAATTACGTCTCAGCTGCATTTGTTATACGTTTATTTATTTCTCCTTGTTTGAAAAAAGATGGTTATTCGTTTCTAAAGGACTTTTTACCCTATCATTCAAATCTAAAAGACCATAAAATCCTTAAAAATATGATGTTTTAAGCTAAAATCAGAGGAAATACGACATCATTTAACTTCTTATTGTATTTGAAGTAGAATGTAATATGAAAAACTTTAGTGGGTTAGATTACGTATGAGCCGTCAAGTCTGTTTAACTCTCATTGTTGGATTAAATGCTCTTGATTCGCGATATAAAGCATTTTTTACAATATTTGCCAACAAATGATTCCTAATAAATATTTATTAATAATTTAATGAGATTACATTGATGAAGTTTCACTAAGCAGCACTAAAAATCCGGAATTTTTTTCATGCTGTGTCACATAATGTGTTAAGTAAGAATTAGCATTATATTAAAATTATTAATACAAATATTCAAAGTTTGCAGCAATTACTTCACTTCTGTTAAGAACTTAATGTATCTTAAGATTTATGAAGTCAACTTAAAGTTTTCCAAAAATCCCCCTTTCCCCACATTAACCGGATTGTCTTTGTGGAATTTTAACATCTAAAATCCAATCGAACCAACAAACTACGCTGAGTTACGCTGTTAGCTTAGTCTTGTTTATCACTGGTACATTAAGAAGGGTAGTGCGGTCTTAGAAACTTCTTTCAAAGCGATAACGGAATAATTTTTAAAAGCATACGTTAAAACCTATTGAAAAAGGGCACGTGTATTGAAAGCCCCAAAACAGGAAGCTACAGGAATAATCCATTCAATTGAGCTAAAAATAGATTAGGCGTGATCCAAAGTCCATTGCTAGAGGTCAGACTGCACATCTCCATTTAGGGGTTAAGGAATCTTGGACAATTCTCGGGTTGTATTAAATCAAAAGATGGTTCATTAATATTTTTATTCTGCTTAGTCGCACGTCATAAATCCTCATGACTTGTACACATATTTTATAAAATATCTAATGAATCATTTCAATTGCCTTACACACAAAAAAAGGACAGATAATCTAATTTCTCGACTATATGGATTAAGAAAGGGATTGGCAGGTCATTTCATTATGCTATAGAATACAATATCCTAGTGCCGTAGCATATGAAAAGCTATTAGCAGACCTTGAACTAGAATGGTTTAAACGAGTAAATGGTTAAGAAAGCAATGGCCACCAACATTTTTTTTTATTTAGGCAAAAAAATTACAATAATAAATTTATCAGCGAAATAGATGCATTCTTTTCTTATCTTATTTTATTTATCTCCCTCTGAAGTTAAAAAAAAACTTCCATGAATGCCCATGGAACCATTCAGTTTTCAGAATGGTTACAAATACGAACGTATGAGACGTCATTTTATGTGGAAAAGAAATTAAATTGTTGAATTGACAAAATCAATTGAATTTTTTTTTATTATTACAGAACAGCGTTCTGAATTAATAGATATGGATTCAGAAGGAAAATGTAATTTTAGGTCGAGAAAAATACAATAGAAAATATTATCTATGAAAAAGAAAGTTTTATCATAAAGGAAGACCATAAAATTTTATGCTTCAGAATTTCGTGCTTCCACTTTTTTTGTCTCCAGTGTTTCGATTTATAAGACTTGGTAACAAAGTGAATTCAATTTATTTTAGTTTGAAATTAGATTTATGTTATTATTTTCAAATATATTTGAAATGATGCCCCTGAAAGAATTTTTCAAAAATTCTTCTAAAACTATATGTCGAGTCAATGGTTTGAATCAATAATTTCGAGTCAGTGGTCGAATATGGTTTAAATTCTTTTATGATCAATAATTGAAAAAGCTACGTTTTCATCAAATAAAGAAAACAAATTTAATGCATGGATGTTTTTACTAATGAAAATAACTTCAAACAATGCAATAACATCTCAGTCTCTGTAGCATGCATTACGGATATTCGAATTTTGATATTTTTATTTTCAAAGTAATGTATTTAGCTTATTTGAAAAACATTACAAATAAACTATGAAATATATTATTATTAATATAAGTATCTCAATAATAAAGCTTTAGCATATCAGTTTCGTTGTGTTTTTTTTCCTAAGGCAAATTCCTCGTTCATTATATGGTAAAATTTCATCATTCTTTTTTAATTGATACTAATTTAAACAAAACAATTAGTCTGACAGATTCATTTGTATTTTAGATTATTTAGGTGCATTTGCGATATTCGTAAATAAAATAATAGAGCTCACGCCAATTTTGCCTCCAAATAATTAAGGATAAAGTACATTATAATTCAATTCTGGGAGAAACACAATTTATATCAATGAGCAAAATGCAATCAAATTGCAAATTGTAATCAAACCTACATTTCAAAGAGACAGACAAAGGCCATTTCTCATACAAAATCGCATATGATTTTAGATACATTGGCTTGTTTTATTCAATAGTTCTGTGAGTCGTAGAAAATAAATAATAAGGATGTAAGCTAATCGCTATTTATTATCATTTTGTTTCTTTAACAAATTATTATTCTTTTGCTACACACTCAAAAAAAACCAAACAAGTTTTTTTTTTTTTTTTTGCAGCCGTTAAGCAGTCCCTTTTATCACAAGATACAATAACACATATTTTGGATATTTAATATTCTGAATCCTGGACAATATTATGAAGATATCTTTATATATATTATATCTATCTTTCATGTATAATATTTTGTGTTTTTACTGGATCAGTGTTTAAATCAGCTTTAATTTGCTTTTTGAGTTTGAGTTTGAGTTTACCATACCGTCAATATGGTAACCCAAACAAGAAATCGGAGTAGTTCTCCTAAGAAATCCCTCTTTGAATTGAGTCGCAGTTTTTAAGTTGTAACCCTGCTAGTTTGGTGACCTCATTTAAATTATGATGTAAAAAGGGGTATTAAAGCAGATACCAATATTTTATTATATAATTATTCAGAAAAGTTTGAACTTTTATCAGTACTAAACCAGTTATCCTTAGGCGCCTATTTAATCAGCATGAAGAAAAATGCTAAAAAATGCCTGCTTTTATAATATTTTTAAGAAATACAATTGAATGTTTGCTTTTTTCAGTGCTAAAAATTTGCGATGAAATGCATAATTTTATCAGTATTAAAAACTGCAGTGAAATTTTTGCTTTTTTAAGTGCTATAAAATTGCAATGAAATGCTTGATTTTATCAATGTTAAAATTGCAATGAAAATTTTCTTTTTTCCAGTTTTAAAAATTTTAGTGAAATAATTGCTTTTATCAATGTTAAAATTGCAATGAAAATTTTCTTTTTTTTTCAGTTTTGAAAATTTCAGTGAAGTAATTGCTTTTATCAATTATAAATTTGCAATGAAAAGGTTGCTTTTATTAGTGCTAAAATTATATCTAAATGCCAAATTGTCATCATAATAAATGAAATATTTTAAGAAAACCCATTATGACAGGGATTTGCCAATCACTTGATACCACTAAAATCGTCATTATCTTAAAATTCAATTGAAAAAAAATAATATCCTGGGCCTAATATGTTTTGTTTTCAAATTTCGGATTACATTCATTCCTATTTAATTTCAGGATAAACAAATAATTGGTTTACCTGATGGCGTAACAAACACATTTACAGATGAAATCAGAGCAGTTGAATTGAAATAAGATCTCATTGCGTGCGACAAAAGAAAAAAAAAAAGATTGATCCAATTTTCATCGCTACTCCTTTCGTTTTTAGATTGCCAAAACAAAAAGCAGAGATAGAAAGCGATTTCTTTTGTTTTAAACATTTACCCTGACTTATCTGATAGAAATTCAATTGTAAAACTGTCGCTTTAAATCAAAAACAGGTAATATAATAAATTCAATTTCTACTTAAATTAACAAAGGGAATTTTATTTTATTTACTTTTTATTAAATAATTACAATTAATATAAATATGAATATACATGAGGGAATCACAATATTAAGTGGCAAAAGAGACTTTTTCTAGGAATCTACTCGCTCTCCTCTTATGGTATTTGTTCCTAAGTCTGTATCTCACTAAATATATTACGTATTAAAAAATTTCTCCCATATAAAACTAAAATTAATTAATTTATAAGAAATTATTTTTTTCGCAAACACTCAACTCGCATTCTTCACCTTCACTTAAAAACTATAGAAATCCTTGCATTTTGCAGATCTGTATATTGCCCATTGATTTCAATTTTAGCTACAAACTGTCAAAATCTATTAAAATTATTAAAAATTAAATATAATTAATGAATTAATAATTTCAAAAACTGTATTGACATCAAGTGTTACCCACTACAAGTTTTAAAAAAATAATTGAATTTGAGTGGATGAATAAAAAAGTTTTTTTACTAATGATTGAAAATTTTGAACAAGATATATAAATATATATATATATATTATAGGGAGAGTGTCAACTAATAGTAGGATTTGAAAAACAAAGTAGAAATATGAATCTCGGAAGAAAAACTATTTAACAAAATTTTAAAATTGTTGCTGGTTAGCTGTAACTTTATCTAGATTTTTATCTAAAATTTTGATTCATTTTCAGTTTTTAAATTTCAAATTAAAGTAATCTTGATGAGAATTAAATATTATATCCTCTAATATTTGAATTATATCATCAATTATAGAAATCAATGGAAATTCAGTAAATATGAACAATTTTTATTTCTTAATTTTCAAAGGCGCCAGTGAAATAAGTTTTATCTAAATCATCGAATCTATTGCTAAAGGGCAAGCTGATAAGTCATTCCAGTGACTACTACTGCACTGAAAGTTAACAGTAAAAAATATTCACTATAAAATATAATATAATTGAAAAAAACTTTTTAAAGTTTAAGTTATACTTGTTATTTAATAAGTATAACTTTTAAAAAGATCATTTTTTAAAATAAAGGCTATATTTTCTGATTTAAAGTTAATCACAAAATGCAAAATAAATTTAATTTTTATATCTTTAGCAGGTGAAACAAGATTGCAAAAAATTATTTTTGTAATAGAGAATATTTAATCTTGTGACATATTCTTTACATTTTTTTCTAATCATTAGACATAAAAAGCAAAAAAAAAAAAAAAAAAAAAAATGTAAAAAAGAAACTACGCAGTGGTAACAACTGTTATATCAATCAAAATTTTCATTTTGTATCAAACAAACATTTTTTTTTTGCATTCCTTTGTACCTTAAATTAAAAACACGTTAGCATTTTGTAAAGATAATATAATGAAATTATTCCAATTTCATAATATTCTTAATAGAATATTATGAATGTCATTAAAACTGCGAACGAAAAAAAAGGTATTGAAATAAGCTTCAAATCTTTCTAATCTGCTAATAACAGATGTATAAAAACCAAGTCATTACTGTGAAAATTCTTCAATTCACACATACGCAGTGTCTTCAAAAAATAAGTACTTTTTTATTGCTTAAAATTCTTTTTTTGGTTTATTTTGATTAATTCAAAGAAAGCATTTTGATCTTGGTTATCATAGAGCACTGATTTTTTAAAAATAAATTTAATCTGAATCATGATGTATGCATCCAGTTATGAATTTTTCAGCAAGAATTTATAGTATAATTTTTATAAGCCTAATAACATACTTAAGACTAGGTGATAACTTTTGTCTTGGGGTCTTGTTAGTTGCGAGTTCTGTCCTAGATATTGCCAATATCCGCATTAGTGTCCGATAGTGACGATAAACAGAAAACAAAACCCAGCTTTCGTATAGCTGTTTTGTCTCCTCTACCCGAATTATAAATGCGATAATCAACCAATAAACTGAAAAAAGTAATAAGTAATTAGCAAATTAAAAAAATGAAGTTGAAAAGTAATCAGCCAATAAGAAAAATGAAGCTGATTAAATAATCAGCCATTAAAAATATTTAGGGTGTATTAGAATCAACAGCCAATCAATCATACCAAAACAACAAAGAATTACGAAGTTGTGTCTTGAAATATGAATGTCAATTGTAACAAATTCTTCATAACAGAAACGCTCTGAACAAAAGTATTAAATAAATTGAATACAAAATTAAATCTTAATTTTGGGGAAATGATACAAAATAAAGTAATTTAATTCAAAAAGAATGTGCTGATAAACTTCAACAAATATTCATTAACTAGATGGATGCGGTTACTATTATTTTCTTTTATTCCAAACTTAGCTTTCTATACAAAAAATTAGAATCAAATCAGAAAAGTATTTGGTTTATATATTTAGCATTTATATTAAATTTGTTGCTGCCAACCGATAAAACAGAATTTATTAAAACGCGTTATTATTTCGTCATATTCTAGATTGTGATTCTCAATCAATAATTCAGAGCAATTTGTCGACATAGAGTTCCGCATGATAGAGAATTCGGATTGAATTTTTGCAATTAAAAACTGTGCCAGTTATAGCGTCCTAGTGATACTTCTAGGATTTATTACTTACAGTCAATAATGTATTAAAAAATTATGAGCTCTAAAATTGTTTTTTTAATCGAATTCCTTATAAATATTTATCCAAAATTATTTCAATTTCTTATTATGCTCTGATTATTCAGAATACTAAGTTCGATATTAACTGACAAGAATAGATTCACATTTAGAATAATTACATTTCAAAGTCCTTCTGGAACAACATAAATGTTTTAATTACATTGGTTTGGTTATTTTAATGTCTCGTTGTTATTTAATTACACTATAGAAGAGTAATTAAGGAAACTATCAATTTCCACATTTAATCAAAGTTTACTCTGTTTATTAAGAACCCTAAGTTTGATATTATTGGGTTGTTCGGAAAGTCATTTCGTTTTTTTTAGTGAAAATGAAAGACGATTTTCGTATAATGAATAAGCATTTTTTTAAATTATGTATTGGCCATTCTGATCCAACACCCTTTGCCATCTTTCTGGTAGTAGCATGATTCCACGCTCATAAAATTTTTGGTCTTTGCTGGCAAAAAACTGATCCAGGTGATTTTTGGCATCTTCATTTGAGGTAAAGGTTTTACCGTCCAAAAAATTTTGCAGGGACCGGAACAAATAATAATCCGAAGCCGCCAGATCTGGAGAATATAGTGGATGTGGCAGTGTATCCCATTCAAGCAGTAAAAGCGTTTGGCGAGTGACCAAACTTGTAAGAGGTCTCGCATTATCTTGGTGGAACACTACACCTTTTCTGTTGATTTACTCCGGCCTTTTCTGTTGAAGTGCATCGTTCAGTTTGTCCAGCTGATGACAGTAGACTTCGAATTAATTGTTGTGTTATCCTGTAAAAGCTGTAAAAAAACCGATTCCTTTAAAATCCCACCAAACAGACAGCATCACTTTTTTTGATGATATTGGCTTTCGAAATGCTTTGAGCCGGTTCATCTTTTCAGCTCCATGATCATTTGCGTTTGACATTGTTATATACAACGCATTTTTCGTCCCCAGTAATGATGCACTTTGAAAATGAATCATTTTTGTGACGTTTGAGGAGCGAATCACAGACATCAACGCGACGACACAAATTTCTCTCCGTGAGAACATGGGGAACCCATATATCGAGCTTCGAGGTTAATCCCAGGCCTTTCAGGTGGTCATAAACAGTTGAATTCGATAACTTTAAGATCTCACCGATCTCACATGTTGTTATTCGCCGGTTTGCGTCAACTAATGCCTTTATCTTGTCTTTATCAGCTTCAACCGACCTTCCAGAACGTGGTGCATCTTCGACATCAAAATTGCCGGATCAAAATTTTGCAAACCAGTTCTGACACTGGTGTATTGTCAACACATCTTCTCCATACACTTCGGTTAATTTCTTTCTGGCTTGAACTGCATTTTTACCTTTTCTGAAGTAAAAAAGTAAAATATGACGAAAATGCTGCTTATTGCTCTCCATATTTAAAAGGGCACCAACCAAAAACTACTGCGTAGAATTAATAGAACTTTTTCACACACAAGCCTTGCAATATCAGCTCTCAAGACATATAATGGTTATGCGGCATAAGGGTGAAGTTGGTTTCGAAAAAACGTAATTAAGTCCTCTGACGGGAAAAAACGAAATTACTTTCCGAACAACCCAATAGCTAACAAGAATTGAATAATATTCATTTAGATTTGAAGGTTGATAGGGCCTTTGATTTGATTGTGATTTATTTGATAGAGCTGATTAAATTTGAAAATTTTTCTGTCGAAACATAGAAGATATTAATTACATCAAAGAATAATAAAAAAAATCATTAAAATCATCATTTATTTATAATTCATTATTTAAATTTATTCGAAATTCATCGATTTTTAAAAGTATATATTTTATGTCAATGGAAATGATCCTTCAATATTTAGATTTTTTATGTTTTGACGTGTTTCAAGCAAACTTCGATTACCTTAAATAATTACAACAGTAAATGAATATTCTGAAATATCCGTTCAAACTTTTCAAATTTTCTAAGTTCAGAAAATGAATCAAATTAATTATAATTAATGCAATTCTTTCTTATTCTAATTTTTCGTTATTAGTTAATTATGCAATTATTCAGAGTTTAGAATTAACCGATTATAACATTCATTAATCAGATTTATAAGTTAGAAAGAGTTTTTCAAGTAAACTGATGAAGGATTTTGATTAACTTTAAATTGGGCAAGAAAGCAGCTTATTAAAAGCTTGTATATTGTTATTACGTTCCCGTAAATAATATTCCGGTTTTCCTTGATTTTTTTGATTCTGTTAAAATCAATATTTTTACTTATTTATTTTATTGTAAGAATATTCCGATTAAAAAAGACTTAATGGAAGCATTTTGTCTTTAAGAGTAAATGCCGATTTTTTTTATTCAACTATATTTTTTACTTTTCAAAATTATGGTTCTTAGATGTATTGCAAATTATAATACAAAATGGTATAAATACAAAAATTATTTGAAAATATATTTTCAGAAAGAGAAAATATGTACTATATTTTAATGAAATTTTGACCAAAATTATTAGCACTCTACACAAAATAGTAATGCAATAATTATAATTTTCTTTGTAATTAATTTAACGTATATACTGATGAATGAAATGAACCAAAATCTAAGAAAAATTTTGAGATGCAAAGAAGTTATAGATAAAAATATGCGTTATATATGCATTTGTATCATAAATTCACACCTTACCCCCCACAGATAAAAAATTTCACCAACAATAAAAAATTTCATTCTTTCCATTGCCATGTTATTTAAAACAAACGCCGATTTTTTTTTGCGTAAATGCCTTTACTAGTTTCTGAGATATCATGTTAAAGATAGAGAATGTTTATGAAAATTAAAGTTTTGAGAAAATTGAAGACAAATTTCAGTTGAAAAATATGTGACTCTGGATGAGAGGTCAGATCTTTCTTTTCCTAGAAAAGATAAACTGTTTTGGAAAAGGAAAGTCTGAACTACAAGAAATAATAATATTTCTCCAATGTGGTCGATAACAGTGTTTTTAACGAAGCCGGATACCTTAATGAAAATTCAGCCTTTAAGAAATAGTTTTTATAATTTATTTCGATGCACGAAAGCTCAAAATCGCCAGCGCGAACATTTTATTATGGGGTTAGTTTCGCTGTCTGGATTTAATGGGTGTATGATTCATTTTGTATAATCAAAGCAATCGCATTTCTAATTTCATCAAAAGTTTTATATCAGTAAAAAGGTAAAATGAAATTTAAATTAGGTGTCAAAGTAACTAATTATAAATAAATATTACATTTAAATTGCCGTATTAACTGTCCTTCACAGCAGGGATTCAAACTAAAGACTTTCTTTTAGTGTGAGGTCTGATTTTCTATCAAGTATTGAACCTTCTAGAAATGAAAATCCAAAGAAATCGCGGTTTTTGAAGACAAGAATTAATGTAAACAAAGCAATGTGATTAAAATTATGTAATAATAAACAAAAAAATTAATTTAATTTAACAAAAAAAACAAATCAAATCTAATTGGTATAGTTCAATGAGTAAACAACAAGACAAAAATACATGAACAAAAACAAAGAATATAGTATTTGTATTTATTAAAAACATTTATGATGTTTCCTGCAGTCGAAAACGTATTCCTGGAAATAGTTTATTCTTATTGTTTTATTAACTGAACATTCAATACGGAATATTGTTTGTCAGAAGAATTAAATGAAGAATTTAGGTAAAAGGGTTAAATGAAGGTTTAAATGAAGAAATGAAACTTATTTTTGTAGACAGCTGTATTTATCTAAATTAAAAAACTTGGAAACCTGGAAAAGCATATCTCAAAACATACTTAAAGCCTTAAAATCTTCGCTTAAACCTGGAAGAGCCTACAGCACTTGCTCGTTTAGTTTAACCATACAAACTTAATAAACCATAAATACATATTTTAAAGAAAGTCCAGGGCTACTTTGGGAAGGATTTAATGATTTTGAGCCATGATATGATGGCGAGGAAGAAGCCTGCTCTCCAAACTTTCACACGACACTAACGAGAGGGCATTTGGTCTCAACAGCGAGTGCACCAGATTTGTTTACACGATGTTCATCAGTGGAGTCGGGTTTCGAACTTGAAATCCTCCAATGCTACAGCTGAGATCTTAGCACAAGACCACCGCTGCTCCCAAAATATTCTCAAAGTACTTCGTCATCATAAGGAATAATTTGGAACATCTTAGGGTCATCTATTAAGTTTGAATAAAAACCAAAAGGAATAAACTAGAAAACTTACCTTGAATTTTGAGAGTATTTGAATATAAGTTAGAAAATAGATAAACCCTCTTTATTGAAAATTCTATACTGTTAATCTTCAATGCACCCATTTTAGTTCTCTTATATGATTAAATTATTCTTACAGCAATTATAGGTAAGAAATGAAAAGTTTTCCTTTCTTTATAATAGATCAATTAATTTCCAAGATAAATATTAAAAAAAACCTTATACAAACAATAATAGAAAATTTAATGAAACAATACTTTATGTTTAATAATTCCAAGAAATATTTAAAAAAACCATAAAAATACAGAATGAAAGCAATTATGCTTATAGTACGACGCATATGGAACTTTTTCGCTTGGCCAAATTGATTTTGACATGATAAAGGCACAAAAATTATTCTTTGAATCATAGCATGGTTTCAGAGAAGAAAAAAGTTTTAATTGTCGTGGAAAAGGGATAGAAATGAATTATTTTTTTCTGAGAAAAGTCTCTCGGGTGATTAATTTTAATAACTAGACTCAGATTCCTGAATTGATTCCGGTATTTAGTGCCCTAAAACATTTATGATGCTTCCTACAGTCGAAAACGTATTCCTGGAAATAGTTTATTCTTATTGTTTTATTTTCTGAGCATTCAATATGGAATATTGTTTGTCAGAAGAATCTTCATAAGTTGATTTAGGGAATATAGATGAAAGATTAGTTAGATTGAAATGAATATTAAATTTAACCCTTTTGCAATTGGAAAGATAATTCAATGAATAATTCTATACTTAAGTTATGAACCTGTGTAGTACACCAAAAAAAAAAGACATGCAAATGTTTGTCGAGTTTTCTTGAAAAATAAATCTATGTCTTATTAACATTCTGCACATATTTGTTGTTTTGTACCTTATTGAATGGCGCTTGAGATAATACATTCGAGGGCAAAATGTTAATAATCAGATTAAGCATTTTATAGTCATGAAAATATTTTTTATTTTATTTAAAGGTTAAGAAATTAAATTTTAACTAGTATAAGGGTTTAAAAGAGTTAAGAATTTTTTCTTATATTAATACCCAGAAATATTTGAGACAATTTCTAATGCCTTTTAACAAACCTCTATTGAATAATTAAACCAGAGTGAATGATATCCCCAAAAAATGATATCCCAAATAATTTCCCTAATATTAAAAAAAAAAAATGAAAAACTCCCCATATTCTCTCTAATAAACTGGTCATGACAGAGAACGTCGTGTATTACACTGAAATACAATAGTTAAGAAATATTATCTTTGACGTGAATTATGCATTTCTACTGAATCTATCTTATCATCCTTGGCAATTAATTGGTAATTACTCTCTCACATGCTTTAATAGTATCCAGCAATCGAATTCAGGCTTTAGATAAGCTTTCCTCATAAATTGAAACAAAAATTTGAGACAACATTGCAATTGTAGTAACAAATTTCCATATCAAATTTGACATATTTATCCAATCGCATTATTGAGTTATCGTGTTAATACATTTGGAACTACACATAGGTAGATGGTCAACTCCTCATGGAATTTGAATAATAATTAGCGAGATGTCTACTCTATAGATACGAAAACTGCGAATGGGATTTCAACTGTCTAACTCTCTTTGTCTTGCAGTTATGTTCACTTATATTCAAACAGCCGAATAGACATACTTACACAGACCGGAGTTTACTTAAAATGTAATTGAAAGCTGCGCATTTTGTGAACAGACAATATACCGAATGTCATCGGTATAATTCAAATCGTTTTCGAGTTAACTTCGAACACAATAACACTGGTATTTTCCAAAAATCTGTTTTCAAACTCGGGAATCGTGGAAATTCAGGAAAACCAATAGTTCAATTTTTTTGATGATTATTATGTTTTTTTTTCTTTTCTAGTAATACAAATAAAAAATTCAAAAAGGAAGAATAAATTATATTAATAATCATAAATTAGGAATATAAAATATTAATTTTTCAAATTTCCCGTGAAAATTCAGACATTTGTACATTGGTGAACCAGATTTCCAGTATCTTCTTTGAACATCTTGCCCAAGTAATTGTATAATATATTATTATAATAATAACAATATTGTATAATATTGTTGAATAGTAATTGATGTAAAATATTATCACACAATATGGTATGATATTGTTGAATATTAAGGGACATTATAGTAATGTCGCACAATTGTGGTATGATATTGTTAAATATTCAAGGATATAAAATAATATCGCCCAATATTCTATGATATTGTTGAATAATTAATGAATATAAAATACTATAGCAAAATGTTGAATATAAAGGGATATAAAGTAATATCACACAATATTTTATAAAAGTGCTGCATATTTAATTTTATAAAATAATATCTCACAATATTGTATAATACTGTTTAATATTAAATGATAAAAATATTATTGCACAGTACTGTGCAATATTGCAGTATAATAAATGATATAAAATAATATCGCAATATTGTATGATATTGTTGAGTACTCAAATGTATAAAATAATATCGTGCATCATTCTATGATATTGTTAAATATTTAATGAATATAAAATAATATTATATATAGTTAAGTATTAAATAATATAAAGTAACATCGTACAATATTTCATGATATTGTTGCATATATTGATACAGAAATTATCTCACAATATTTATAATATTGTTGACTATGAAATGATATAAAGTAATATAATGCAATATTGTATGATATTGTTGCTTATAAAATGATATAAAAGAATATTCCACAATATTGTATGATATTGCTGAATATTGAATAATTTATAATAATATTGCTAAATATTATATAATATTGTGAAAGAGTGTTTTCTATCCGCTTCTAAAGCTTCCCATTATTCTAGAAATTTTAGCCTTCTTTAATGTTCGAGGTTAAATAGTGAAAAGACACATGTAGATCAGAAGGAATTTTTTTGGTACTGGTTTTATGGTTACAAAGTATCTGAGAATGTTGCTTGCTCAGGCAACGGGCAGAAAGACCACAATATCAAAATAGATTGTTTGAAAGATGGATATTTATATATTCGTATTCCATATTCATTTTTTAGAAGAAAACTCGAAAGACATCCAAGATAGTAAATGCGGAGCTTCAAATAATCTTTAACCAGCTCAGGTTAGTCATCACGTGATTCTTCTTTCAAAGATAGTAAAATAAATAATCAATAAACGACGAGCTTTCCCCAAATATGTTTGATTTTACAAGATAGGGGAAAGTTAGGTGGCCTATAAATTAGCACTTAGCTAGGGTGATGAAATTTTTGGAGTTAACTAGAGAGGTATGTTCAACAAGACTGCATTTCATTTGCACTCAAATTAAATTTTCAAATGAATGCATTAATATAAAAGCTGTCAATATATTTTGCAGATATTTTTCCTGATATGTAGACGTGTTTTAGAATTTTTTTCAAAAAATATTATTTAAAAATGTAAAGGTGTTGGAACATACATTTTCTTCTCTAATTACATATTACAATAAATAATATTCTTGAAAAAACATATTTTTTATACCGTTTTAAATCATACTTATTTTTCAAGTATATAAATATATATAGAAAGTAATACAATGCAAAATTCATCAATTATATAAAAAATAAAAACATTGACAATGGCTAAAATTTGGATTTTTTCATTTGATTGTGTGACTTTCGTTGCAGGGTTTTCTAGGGCAATTGAAGGATACAGGTTAAGAATTAATATAAAAAACAACATCAACCTATAAATTCTGCATATAATTTTTTTCAAAATACATTATCTCTAAAAATTATTTATTTTTGATGTACATATGAGAATCAAATTCAAACTTCATCGAAAAACTCTTCTGTACAATTATCATTATCACTGACATGACTTTCTGCATCATATTAAGTGTCTGGAACAGTGCTTCAAAATAGCATCCATAAATTGGATAATATTTCCTGACCTATGTTTTAGAGCCATCTGCTAAGCCTTGTTTATCACTGAGACACAAGCAGGGAGGGGCAGTGTTAGAGACTGCTCTCAAAGAAATAACTGAATTATTTTTAAAGGAATCAGCTAAAACAAGTGGAAGAAGAGCACATGTATTGAAGGTCACAAACCAGGAATCTACAAGTTATAACCATTCAATTGAAAAAATAGCATAATGGTGAGTTAAGAAGCTAAACCAGCTAAAAATAGAATAATGGTGACTGAAAATCCATCGCTAACGATCTCATGGACCGCGCGCCCCCGGTTAAGGTTAAAATGAAAATGTCTAACTTAGTTTGTTACTAAGCAGCTATTCTATCAATTTGATATTCTCAGAGAATTAAAACAAAGTTTCAGAGATAAAATGTTGGAAATTGAAAATTCATAATTTTCATTCATACCCGAGTTTTTTTTTTACTTTATTAAATCGGACTTTGCATTCTACATTAATATTTATTTTTCAACTTATGTTTAATTCCTGTAGCAATTTTCAAATCAACAGTCTATTTACATTACACGGTTTCTCCGGTTTTAGAATTTTTATTTTAACTTGTGAAATCAATATTTTTTTTTTGTTCCCTTTAAAACGAATAAATTTTAATTTCATGGTTAAAACAATTCATGAAAAGATGTTCGTAAACCCCTTTTTAACAACAAATTCCGGATTACCTTTAAGTCTTAAAACCTTTAATCCCATTGAAGAAAAAGTAACATTTAATAAAAATTTATATCTTTGAGTCGTTGAACTTTTAAAACTTTCGGATACATTTTACAGGAAAACTTTTCTAACGCAATTTTTATATCAGAAAACAGCTTAAATTGTGAATTATAACTTACGCAATGGAAGTTTTAATTGTTCTTGTTATTTTGGATCACAAATAACACGACTTCTTCACTGTGAAAGCAGCAAAAAGGCTTCATTTAAAAACCTCAATTATTTAATTTCAGTCACTTGTGAGACTTTTAAAAGAAAATTTAGTGTTTCGACTTTGATTCAATCATTTCGATTTTCTACAAAGTTGGCGAAAAATTCTATTTGAAACTATCAATTTTTTTTTTAATATCTGATCTTTAGATAATTGAAAAAAAGCCTACGAAAATGCAAAATTGGAACTTAACGTATGCAAAGTACAAAAAAGAACTATAAAACCGAAGAAATTATATCATTAGAATAAATTATCAAAGGAGTAGATATTTTAATCACCTTTTTATAAAAAACCCCTTTGAAATCCCATTTCATTTTAATTGCATTCATTTACCCATACATTCACATACCCCACTAAATTCTAATAGCATTCTTTATTCTAAAATAGAAAACAATAAAATAAAAAGTCTGAAAGATATGATAAAATATTTTTAGACGATGTTTAATAAGGCTTTAAGTTGAATTAATCCCTTTGTTTTCGATTTTATTAAATTTTATAATTCCATGAAATTTTTCTTTAATAAATGTAATATAGTTTAACTTAGTTATAGTTATTTGTAGTTAGCTATGTAATTCGTTCGTGAAATGTTTATATATATACACCGAAATAATATTTAAATATTGAAGTCTGGTAATTAAAAAGAATAAAATTTTCCACATAATCGACTAAATCCTTTATTAATATAAACCTATTTATAAACTACCATTTACGTTCTATATTTATTTCTGTTATTTTTTAAATAGTAAAAATATTTTTTATAAAAAGTGTAATAAATTATTAACGAAATTAGTTATAAAATCTTGTTAAAATAAAACATTAAAGCGTGATTTAAAATTAGTTTTCTGAAGATATAATAAACTATTTTTTTTCAAGTAAAAGTAAAGAAAAAAACGTTTCAAAAGAAAATTTTCATTTTCATAAACATATCTTATAATTTAAATATCGTTTGCAAATATATTTTGATTAATTTTTTTTTACATGAGTAATTTGAATAAATTATAATATTTTTGGAAAAATCAAATTTGTTGGAAGTGTATTTTGAGAAGAAATCCAAGAATAACTTTAATCAGTGTTAAAAAAAATCTAATGTTTGTACATACAAACAATAATCTAAGATAAATATATTAAATGAATATTTGGTTTGAAGATATAATTTTAGATGGAATATTTTCTAGCAAATATGTTTTTGATTAAACACTATTTAAAGATTATTTTATTAATCTAAATCTTTCATAAAATAATCTAAAGATATTCTATTTTAATGCAAAATTCCACCTACGTAACAGCTCACCTACACAAAATCAATTTCATTTTCTCTCAGCGACAGACATTGCATGTTATTATAAAGAAAGAAAGACAAAAAAAAAACAACATGGATTTATGTTACTATAATTAAACCTTAAGGCCAAAAGGTATTATAATATTTGAGATTTTACATATATATTAATTAAAATGTCAAATGTGACATTGATATTGAATGAAACAAATAAAAATGGAAGAGTTTTTTTTTTAGACTTAGCAGTTGTCGAGAAATGATGTAAACATAAGATTACCAAAAAAAAAAAAAAAAA
>JAPMOQ010028127.1:1166697-1198186 GCA_026543055.1 Argiope trifasciata | reverse complement strand
CTAAATATCTATAAATATACTAAATATCTATAAATATACTAAATATCTATAAATATACTAAATATCTATAAATATACTAAATATCTATAAAAATTGTATTTTGAAAGTTAAAAGTTTTTTAAAGAATCTTGTAGTGTGTATTTATACCTTAAAAGCTTCATGCTGATTCCATTGCAAAAGCAAATGATCTAATACTGAGATCTGAATCTGGAAATTTCAACATAAATCATCCAAATACCTGAATGAATTTCATGATTTATATAATCTCTATGATAGATTATTGGCTAAAGATGTCAATTTTTCTCATGTATTTGTAAGAATAATTGTCCAGGAGTACAGCATTGTATTATTAAAAATTTAGGATTTGAGATTTTCAATGACAGAATTTGCATATTCTAGAATTAAATATTTTTTAAGATAGAACATTTATGAAATTATTATAGTTATCTAATATGGTTTCTTTCCGTAATGATTTAAGTAGATTTTAAATAGTGCTAAATGAATGCCAAGAGAATGACACCTACAATTAACGGGCATCTCGATAGCAACAATTTAAGTACTGGACAACATAGGAGATAAAGTGTTTTCGATTACAGGATTTCCATATTCTTGAGTTCTATATTTTTCAAGATAGAGCTTTAATTAAATTATTACAGATTTCTAATTCGATTTCTTTCCCTAACGAATCAAGTAGCAATTTAAATAGTCTGTAAATAATGCTAAATGAATGCCAAGAGAATGACACCCATAATTAACGGTCATATGATGAGAAAAATTTAAGTTCTGGACAACACAATAGATAAAGTGACATTTCTAATAGAATAAAAGGTTCTTAAAAATTTAAGAAAATTATATGCCTGCTGGAAAACTTGTATAAGCCCAAGACAGTTAATGTTAACTAATCAAAACTTTTCGTTGAAAATTCGATTACGAAAAAAAAACCCTCTTCATCTGCTTTTCCAGTGCTACTGTGCTGTGTTATGTAGTAGAAGCTTTATAACATCCTCAAGACTAAGCGATCGATTTTATTCTTGTGGTCATGTTATCTGGTTACGAACCATAAGATCTCGAGTTTAAATCTAGCTACCGCCAACAGTAACATTGGTGACCTAAGGCGTGATTAACACTCAACCAAAACGTAACCTTCGTGCAAGTGTTGTGGCACCTTCTAAAAAATTAGGTGATAAATAATCAGCCAAGAAATAAAAAAATGAAGCTGGTAAAAAATCAATAAAATTTGATAAGGCGTATTAGAATTAACGGCCAATATATCACCATTAAAACAACAGCAAATATATCGTTCTTCTCACTTCCGACTCACAGGAAGAGGATTATTAAAGGGAAAACTTTATAATACGGATAACATTCTCAAGGTTGAGTGATCACTTTTATTCTTATGGTAATGTTATCTGCATATGAACTCAAAGGTTGCGAATTCGGGACTCTCTATCGCCAATAGTAATGGCCACTATTTAATAACAGTTCTATCATATTCAAAAACATAGTCAAACAATATATTTGTATAATTTTTGGCTGCGCTTTGTGATTTGTGTTTAATGATTTTTATCGGAATAAATCGCTGATATCCTTTTTCATTATTATTAGACTTTTCATCTTATGCCTACTGTACGATATTCGTAACAATATGCATTCAACTGGAATACAAGTTGTCGCAACTTTATGTATTTTATAGGGAACATTTTACATACAACTTTTCCAGGTTGTTTTAAAAATATAATCCATCTTACTTCAGCTATAAATCACCAAAATATATTTCAATTTCTCATTTAATCCTAAACATTATTTTTTTCGGATTTTAATGCTTTGCATTGTTTGTACTAATGTACAAAGAAAGCATTTTAATGTTGCTTTTATACAATAAGTCTAGAATGTTTTATTCGTGCTGACTGTTTTTCACCAACTTTAGCTCAGACTACAAACTACAAGAAAGATATCTTAAGAGAAAGATGAATTAATATTAATAATGAGTTGATATTTCTTGATGATATTTTGGAAACTGCGATACCATTTTTCTGAGATTTCCTTTAGTTTCCAAATGTTATTTAAGCAACAATTATCTCTAACGATTACACTGAACTATGAAATATATTAGTTTACATAAAAACTGAATATTTTCCCTGGAGTAATGGTTTTTTTCTGCATTATGGATCCACTTAGACGTATTGTATCCAGATAACGACAAATTAATACGTTTAAGGAATTTGGAATTAGATTTTTGGAATTTTTCCAAGTAGATGACTGCCTTTGATAATGATATTATTATGTAAATGGCTACTAAAATCTGATTAAATGTATATTTTGTATCTAGCTAATTATGCAATGATTCTTCATTTATAAAACTATAGATCTTTTACTTTTACGAGTGAATTATACACATTGCATATTAGTTTATATGTAATGTATACTTGATACTTGTATAAGTACATGCGTGTGTGTATTTGCTTTATGTCCATTGCAATGATGATAAGATTGCTCTGGTTATTATTTTTATTTTATATTCGTCTTGATCTTATTATGCTTTGAATGTTTTGATAATAGTACGCCTGTTATCACCCATTTAAAATTTTGGAATGTACTTTCCATCCATTAAATCATCTTGTGATTTTTTTATCATAGTAAATTCTTTTAAAATATTAATTAAAAAAATTTAATTAAAAACATTTTGACGATGTTTCCAGCGTTCTTTGCTATTCAACGTTACCTAAACTTTTATGTAGTTATGTTAAGGAGATTAATACAATTTTCATAATCTTACATTATGTTTAAGCGTTTGTAAAAAAAATTTTTGGAATATCGTCTATATACTTACACAATATCAAGCCTTTCTGAAAAATAACTAAAGATCGAAGTAAAATTTCTATGAAGGTTTAATACTAAAAAAGCATATTGAATAAATCCGATTGAAATATCATACCTGTCTGTCAATCAGTCAATCACTATGCAGTAAATATAATTTAAAAAAATAAAAAAATTATTTATATGCTGTCTTGTTCCAAAGTCACATATTTACAAATTATGGCCCAATTTCAAAATACGGTAATCTACACTCTAAATTAGGACAGGGAAAATGTATTTTGTATTAAAAATATGAAGATTAAAGCAACAGATTTTAAGGCGATCAAATCTTTTGCTACTTCTTGTAACACTGTCTAAGCATATTAAATCATTAATTAAATGAAGTCATTATTTATCCTACATAAATTGAAAATCATTTAATTAATATAAATGGTTAAAAATAATAATTTCACGCAACAAAATGAAAGTTGTATTACGTTCATTGTTCATCACAGACGAATTAGAATATATTGCTATGAGTCTGTAATGTTTCTTCCTAACACGGATTGATACATCGTGAGAAAGACCGTTTTACAATGGGTTTTGTTGGATAGGAGGTCGACTTTATCAACTCAGGAGCTAGCGATAAACTTGACAACCATTTGGTGGCAATATAAATAATATTGGAATTTTCTAAAATTTTGGTGATCGAGCCAATTGTGTCTAAAATAAGCGTTAATGTGCAGGAAATTTCACCACGCACCTCCGGAAACTATAAAAAGACGGCAGTCTCAAGTCGAAGACATTTCTCTAGAGAGTCGTCGAAATAATAGAGAAGCAACGGCAAAATAGTTGGATTAGTCCAGCGAGGCGCAAGCGTGGAATGAAGCTCAAGCCTTTCCTGAACTGAGTTATGGATTGAATCTTGGTGTTTATTGTAGAAATAGTATCATAAGTGGAGTCATGTCATGTAGTAGCAATTTGACAATTGGATGCAATTCAAACTAGAAGACAATGTAGAATTGCAGGCGTTTGGAGAAGCCATTGATTGTAATCTTGAAGATTCCCACTTTCTGCTGAATTTTGTCTTGCCGCTTTGTGTGCTGTGGTTTCTATTACTACCTATTATTACTTGTAAGCTGTTCTTGCTTCAGTGAGCTGTTGTGTGTTGCATGCCAACGTTTCGTCTGTTTATTTGTTGTCAGAGTATTATTGTCTTTGTGTTTGATAAAAGTATTCGTTTTGTTACTAAAGACCTGTTTTTTATCAAACAACAAAACGAAACAAACCATGGAGTTTCGTAACAATATGTACTTGAAAGTATTGTAGACTCTCAAAATTATAAAATATACGCAAATAGTTAAATTCATTTTCCCTAGGTACATAAAAGATGCTGATGATTGAAGAAATAATACAAAATACTTTACAAGAAAGTAAAACGAGCACCAATCTGAAACAATGTCAGAAACCAAAAAGTTCAAACATACATTTAATCCTAGTCTCAACCCGTATTAATCAAAAATCTGTTTCTCTTGGGGGAACAAGTACAGTTCTTCATCAATTCCTGTTTTTCCTCCATTTTCTTGGAATGCAGATATCTCACATGCACTCACATTTTCTTTTGGAGTGGTTTGTCACTGTTTTAACAGACATCAGTCAATCATTATCATGCGAAAGCATTTTGTTGTTTTGGCTTAAGGTATTTGAAGCGATATGAACACAACAAATTGTTCCAGCCTCAAAATGCGTAGACAACAAATTGGCGATCTGTCCCATTTTTTATTTTATTTTGGAGTATGCTTTGAATTTATAGTTTTTAGATTATCTATCGTCTTTTTCGTAATTTTACCCTTAAAAATCACAGTGTAATTATTTTACTCACGCATCGTTTTTAAAAAATAAACCCAAAAATTAAAAGGTTTGTTTAATTAATAACGATTGTTGATTCATTTAAAAAATAAACCCAAAAGTTAAAAGGTTTGTTTAATTAATAACGATTGTTGATTCATGGATAATTTCAACTCATTAAGATAAGATTATTAAAAAAAAATGTAGAATGTTATCATGACTGTCGATTTATCACCAACAGTTTATCATTAAGTTATAATTTCATTTCCAATATATTCACTGAATTCTTATGAATTGCCTTAATTAATATGAATGATTAATCAGTTTGAAACAATCATGAAACTATCAGATTACACATGCGTCGATATTTAGAAAAAATTATTTTTTCTCTTGCATTTCTTCTGTTTAAAATGTGGACGTGTCTAATGGAGTTAAATAACTACCCATAATATTTTTAAGGAAAACGGATGTAGAGATGTTTTCTCGCCAATATTTATGTCTATAAAATAAATAATCCTTTAGTGATAGAAGCAGATATTTATTAAAAAGAAGATGACAAATACACAATGACGAAAATTATGCCGGTGCACATACAACAGTACACTACCACAAACAGTAGGGCACAAATAATAAATGATATCTTCAAATGCCTTCAAATATCCATTGTTCCCCAGCTTTGGCATTATCCAACTGCAGACTCACTATCACACGATTCAATTCTACTTTCACATGAAAATCCAGGTCTAGGTACACAGCTCAGTTTTGCAATTACTTGAGCTCCACACAATGATTACTCTTCACTAGACTATTCCTACATTGCTTCGATATACTCTCATCATCTCGATGCATGACTCATTTTACAACTGCAGCTTGAGAATACCAGCCTTTTATAGTTCCTGGGAAGAGGGCAGAAAAGGTTGTGGAAGTGTTAAATTATGGAAGTGTCTTTTAATACCTATTTTTCACCAAGTTGCCAATCAATCACCAGGTCACTGATGTGGAATGGAATTTGATGACCCAAGAGAATCGATCGTAAAATTATATTTTCCGAGATTGAACTGGCTGTGATGAGAAACAAAATTTCAAGCTTGTAATGATATAGCAGCTTTGCCAACTGTATTTGTAAAGTACACGTTTAAATTCTTTAGTCTACCTGTAAATTAATTAGTTTATATAATTATTCTATTTTATTTTATTGATGCATTTAATCTTCAGTCAACAGTAAAATGACGAGGCACTTTTAGTATCCATCAGTACATTAGGAAAAATAAAGCATTCAGGTTTTAAAAAAATAATATCAAACAACAATTTTTGAATTTATTAAATGTAATTCTTAAAATTCATTAAAAAACATTTTAACCAGGGGAATGGTTAAAATTTACCCCCAAAACATTCTAGCATACTCCATAATAAAATATTATTCTTATCTCCCTCATAAAATGGTCAACATTTTACAAGTCCATGAATGGTTTGAAATGAAAGAAAAATAGTTTTGACATACAAGTTTGAGACGAAATTTGGCATTTCAACTGACATAAACTGGCATTCAACCTTTAATGATATTTTTTCTCTATTAATTTAAAAGTACCTGAAAATCAAATATATATTAGGAATGCCTCTTGAAAATAGATACAGAAAGATGATCACATACGAAATTTAATTTATTTAAGAAATTATATTACATGCGTTGAAAAGTTCAGAAGAATAAACTTATTCAAAATTAAATAAGAATCTATGTTAAATCTAATGTAGATGCTAAATATGGGTTCCAAATTTTTATTCATTTAGTTCTTTATGTTTTTTGAAACTATCGTGCAGCTATTGTATTCTGTTAAACTGGAAGCAAAACAGACTAAACAGATTTCGAGCACGATATGACAGATATTTACAAATTCATATCCAAAGTTTCTCCATGAAGCACAGAGTGCTTTTGAGTCAATGTTTTTATGCCTAGACACACATTATTTTAAATATGTATCGATTGAACACTGGGAGCTCTGAAACGAGAAACACTCGAATCAAATTTTTCATTGATCATCATATTTTGTATATTTCATGTACAAAGGGCGTGCAAGATAATGTATTTCTGTTATTATCTTGACTTTCGATAGCACCAGATAGGCAAAATAAACAAATATTTATTTATAAAATGAAAAAAAAAATATTACAATGAAGACATTTATTATAAATTATTACAAATATTTTTAAAAGTTTATTCAAATTAAAGTAAAAACACTACAACCACTAACTACCATTAAAAATAAAATTTCAAAACTTATATGATGATTGAGCAATTATTTTTTATGAAAAAAATATAACTTGAAGCTCTTGAAGTAGAAGCTAAATTTATATTTAAGGTAGTTAAAATTTTTTAAAAAATAGCTATGAAATGCGCCTTTATATTTTTAAATCAAACAGCATGATGTTTAATTTTCTTAAACACACATCCTTTATTTTTAAAGATTATAAATATAATTCACATATGAATAATGTTCTCAGTCTATTAAATTTTTTAAATATTTTCGTAAATTAAAAAAAGAGATAAAGTAAATTCTTTTTTAAAAACATATGTCTATACATATTATTCACTTAAATGTTTCATTTACTCTCAATTCAAAACTAAATATTATTATACATTCTGAAATAGTTTGCGAAATAATGATTAGCTCTTTATACAAAATAAAATGAAAGAGATAATAATGTCAGAGAAAAGTGAGTAAACATGGTATGAAACATTTTGTTAATCAACATAAAATTCGTATTGAATATCAATTTAAATGATAGTATTTGTTTAAAATTCAATTAAATATGATACATATTTTATGATGAAGTACTAAGAAAAAAGTATTTAAAGTATTAAAAGTATTAAAATAAAAGGGACTCTAAATACGAGTGAGTAAGGAAAAGTGAGTATAGCTGTATATATAAAGTAAATACGTATATACAAATTTGTAGTTTTCAATATATTTCAGCCCACTTCATTGTTATAAATAAATTAATGAAGTTATTGAAAATTCTGATATTTCCTTGAAATTTCACAAACAATTGTAATGTAAAATAGAAAGTCTCAACACTTTAGTAGACATAAAATATTTTGTTATGATAATTATCTAGAAATAGAAGAAATTTTATCTTTATAATTATTTTTTGTTTCAACTCATCAATAAGACTGAAAGAAGTTATTTCATTAATTTTATATCCATAAAGGTACATGCAATTATAAGAAAGAGCAATAGTATTTAAAATATGCGCTGTTAAAAACAAACTTCATACTGCTGAATTTTGAAGCTATGCTTTCAGTTTAAATCAAATATTTCCAAAATTTAATTAGAAATATGCCTTGTACAAAACTCTCAACATGAGAAAACGAATCAAGTTTTCACATCTTAAATATTTTTAACACATTTTTTAATGCTGTTTTTTTTTTTCATTTTAGAGCAGTATTAGGGCTATTTTGTGACCGCAATCAGATGACGATTACGGTAACTGATCCGTCCCTCTCTCTGCAAACTTTCACAACCAACCGGCGGGAAGAAATTTGATTCCCAACAGATAAAACGAATTACCGGGCCCGACTCTATTATGAATTTTCAGTAGAATCGTGTCTTGAACTTGGAATTCTCTGGTATAGTGTATTAATAACGGAATAAAAAATGATATTAGTTGCTAAAATAAAGTTAAAATCAATTTTTAATGAATAAAGATTTTAAATACATTAAAAAATATTCCTATGTACATCTTTGTACTGTAATATTTATAAAATATATTTTGTTTATTGTTCAATTAAATAAAATTTCGCAGTGTTCCCAATTGTCTCATTGTCAAATTATCACAGTTTCATCTTCCAATATCGTCTATGTTATGCTTGATATCTACATGTAAAGCAGTAAGACTCCAACCATAGAAGCTCAACACAAATTCATATAGACAGATTTATCTTGAGAAGTAGTAGATATGGTAAAAATTAAATTTAAATATGCATAGGCTTTTATTTATTCTGGTTTTATCTGTTTTTATTTCAAAGATTCGTTGGTAAAAATATTTATCGGAGTCTATAATGGGAAGAGACACACATATTTGAATAAAAATCAATGACTGGGCTGCTAATTAATGCGCACTTTCTTGCTCTGACATTTGTTGTACATTATTTCAATTTTAATTTATTATCAGCACAATATTCAAATATTCAACTAGCAATATCAAAATTGGTATTATTCAAAAACTTAAATATATTCTAACCTGAAATTGTTAAATTCCAGTAGAAAAGAAATCTTATGAAAGTGTATAATCTTTTATTATAGAGAAATACTTTCAGAAATGACTGTCTTCAATGCAGTTGGAATGATCCAGTAAAAGCCTTTAAGAAAAATCATTTTATTAGTTCTTATTGAAAAATTTCCCGGAGAAGATAGGAACAAATTCGTCGCTATTCTGATACTGACAGAGAAAGTAGCACTTATTGTGTTGCCAACTTTTATAAAGGAAAACAACGGAAATAAAAGGCTGTTTCTATGGCATAGAAGGCAAAGATGTTTCCAATAACCCTTTCATGGTCCTCTTTAATGGCGAAACTTTTTCTCTTCTCGAATTTTTTTTAGTCGGTTTTATTTTCCACAAGCGAAAGTTCCAATTTCAGGCTGACTCTCTATCAATCAAGAAGATAAAACTCTAAAAAGAGCACAATTCTAATCCCTGTTTGTTCTTCTCCGTCTTGGACAAACGGAATGGATGAAAAGAGAATTGAATCTTCCATTTTTCTTTCCAGGAGAAAGCTTTCGAATGAAATTTAACAATGGACGCTTCTAAATAAAACCTGTCGGTTACATGTCCCACTGGAATTTATGGCCACCGTCCTGCCACACTAAAGGACTAATCGTCACTCCCCAAGGAAGAATTTAAGGCGCGAAATGACCAGTGTTGTTTACTTTGGACAAAGGTCGACTTTGAAGGCTTTTGTACTGGATATGTTAGCCATTTACAAGGTCCGTATCTAAAACTCTCACAATGAAAAAAGTTTTAGTTAAATTGGATTTGGAGTCTTACGTTTTCTGGTGGGCAATCTATTCTTTTTTGTAAATTTTTAGAAGAATTTGAGGATAACTGTTTAGAAAGTTGTCTAAAGTCTAATTCTCAAAATTCTTGAAAATTGTAGCATTATTCATTTTGCCACCGAAATCGCCAAATAGGTCACGTGATCAGTGATCCAGAATTGGATCATCATCCAATAGTCATCCATAAATCATTTTTACCACAAAGCGAATTGTGCTGAGAAGCAACTTTACAGAATTGCATTATTATCATACCAATTTCCAAAAGTAGTGGCAAAAATTTAGGATTCAATAAGAAGTTCATGCAAGTAAGTGTCTGTCCACTTGAGTAAAACAGAGAAATTCTCTAAAAAGTATTTAGAGTCTATAAATATCAATATATCTTCTCATTTAAAATGCATATACTATACCTATATACTATTTATATACTATATATATATATATATATATACTATAAAGCTTTATACTATATGAGTTGATTGCAAAAGCCGACAGGCAAAATCAAGAAAGGAAAACTAATATGATCAAATATTCCTTTTATAGAAAATGGAAAGAAAGAATCGAATAATAACTATAATCTTCTTCCAAGGAATCAAAATATTTGATTAATAACAGTGAATCCGGAAGCATATTTATCTCCCACGCCTTTACTTTCTGAAGGTTACATATTAACATTTTTATCAGAGGTAATATTTCCTTTGGTAACATTCTCTCATTTTTTGTCAATAGTCTTGAAAAATCCTTGGGAGATGATTATTCATTTTGAAAAATGGATTTATTTAATGGGAAATTTTTTAATGATTATACATAGCTATTTAATCTTTTAATATGCTGCATAAATTAAAGTCAATAATTTATTGCACATCTTAAGAAGTCTGCTTAAAATATATTATATTAAAGTTTCAACCCCTAAAATATATTTGAAAAGATTAAAAGGAAAATATATAGTCTTTATATGATTTTATATACATAAAAGTATATATAGTCTTTATATGATTTTATATCTATAAAAGTATATAGTCTTTATATGATTTTCATCGTAATATTTTTCTTAATTTATGCGAAAGAGTAATGTTAGATAAAAACTCATTTGTTATATAATAGAAAGGTATTGAATCATTAAAAAAATTAAAGTTAATACATTTTATATGAAACTTGTTCCATAATACTTCAATAAAAATAACATTACTAGAAATATGACAAATGAAAAAGAAATTAAACATTTAAATATTTTGAATTGATTATAAAAACAGAACTAAGCACTGCTTTTAAAATTTAAAAGTGGAGGAAAATTTATATTCATCTCTAAACAATGATTCAAAATAAAACCATTACAATTTTAAAATATCAAAACTGGAAGTCGATGGTATCTAGTATAAACTATTGCATGGAGTCTGAAATAATCAGATAAAAACATTCTTGAGTTCATAAAATGGTGAGATTTTATTTTATAACTAGTGAAAAACTATCATGAAAAACCCCGTTTGAAAAGTAATAGAAGTAGCAAAGACTGAATTTAATTCTAAACCATGAAAATCTATTAGGTCAAAAAAACTTTTAGATATTCCATTTAGAGTCTCTGCCAGGGTATGGAGAGAAAGAAACAAATGTTTATTAAATGTTTACAAACAAATGTTTATAAATGCTTTCAAAAAAATGCATATAAATGCTTACAAACAAATGTTTATAAATGATTGTACATTGTATTCAATAAACATTACACCCGGATTTTTAAGCCTTTCGTTTGAAGATTTTTTTAGCAATTGGTTAATCATATTAAAAATGTTCTGGAAATAAAGTACTTTCAAGAGCATTACTTTATTCAGCCAAAAAGGAAAGTTCAGTATAGTTATATTAACGTCTCTTTTTAAAGCAAAATTAGAGTTTTTTTTCGGAATGCTGTAGTAATTTTGAACTGCTAATACATGACGAAGACGATACCTGAACTGGCAGCACCCTATCCACACTCCAACACTCCAGCCGGAACCATTACTCCAACACCTAAACACATGGAGCAGACAAATTCAACGTCTTCTAGAACCACTTACACGATGGGAATCGCACACGAACTGAAACCCTCCGTTTCAGAAGCTGAGAATTAGTCACCAAACCACCTCTGCCCATTGAAAAAAAAACTATGAAAAATCAAGACAAACTGAAAGTTCACATGTATTTTGAATCTGAACGTTTAAGTTAATCTGCGATTGAAAAATTACTGCAGATAATGTGATTGGTTTCTGAAACTTTGCAATCGATAATCAATAGACCCAGTTTTTTTCAATACAGTCGTGAGATACTAATTGGTTAATTATGTATTATTTTAATATTGTCGCCATTATTAACCTTGCAAAAGAGTATAGACAGACGCCAATTTATCCAAGTTGAATATATCTCTATTGGTGATATAATGCATTTGGCAGTAGCTTCACAACTGATTTTCTATTATTTTTTTCTTTCACTCAAAAAGAATAAGAGTATATGTATGATTCGCTTTGATTCTTATTTTTAATTACTTCCTACTTTTTGTTATCGTAACTTTTGCAAGCTTATTTTATAGTTTTTTTTATTTAGATATTTTTTCTGTATTAATAGCCTTTTATTCATATTTAAAAAACTGGAATTTCGATTCCTCATCTTCTAACACTTACCCAGTTGCAAATATGGAAGACTGCTTTAGGAAGACAATTTAACAACTTGATCCAATAAAATTGATACAAATTATGAAATTTCGGAAAAATGCGTTTCATGACAATTTGGCCGGACTAGCTTTCCAAAATAAAAATAAAAAACGATTATTAAGGTTGCCATAATATCTGAAGATTATGTTAGGTGACATGAATAATACAAAATCTTTTTCAATTTTCTACACACTACAAATGTTTTGGGTATATTGCATAATGTTAGAAATAATTTGAAGGAGGTAGATGCTCAAAAACAACAACAAAAAATAATTTTAAAAATATTAAATTAGGTTTTAATCTGAAATTAATGAGAATTTGTGATTTTTTTTCTGAATAACTTCGGATTCATAAAATTGCTCTAAGTAATGAAATTTATTTTTTCAAAATTTCTAAGTAATGAAATTTCGAAAAAATAAAATTCATAACAGTTTGATTAGAATATTTTTCAGAAGAACAATTATAATTGTTTGCTAAATGCAATCAAGGTAATTAATACAAACTTTTTCAACGAGGTGCCTTTTAATGTTTCCCATAATAACGATAGATTATGTTAAGTGACATGAATAAAACAAAATTCTTTCAAAACTTTCTGCAATAGTAATTTTTTGGCCATACAGCCTAACAATTTTGGAAGCACTAATTACATAGGTCTTAGATATTCAATTAGAAAAAGTTCAAAAACTTTATATGGCAGTTCTAATCAGAAATTAATGTCAATTTTGAGATTTATTTTTGAATTTTGGATTGTATTTAATTAAAAGTATAAAAATTTCTGAATTCAAATATATTAAAGCTTGAATATAATGCTATTTTTAAGAAATTCAGTCTTAGTAATTCCAATTTCACTTTGCTAAATATTATTTAAATATTTTAATTAGGATTCATAACAATTCACTTCATGGTTTTATTTTCGGAAACTATACGCATAAATACTTTGGTAAAATTTGCTGCTTCTATGTAATTAAGTGTGTAAGTTATTAGCCTCATAAATAATTATCTATGTCGCTTCAATAACATATGCTAAATTATCCTTAGAATGTTTTTGTAAGTTATTAATTGGTGGTGCAAAGAGTGTAGTTTATCTCAGGAAGTGTTCACCACAGACGCTACTAAGATAAGATAGATATTATTTACTATTCAACAAATAATATCTAGGTCATGATTGTTTTTAAAAGAATAAGTATATTTTCAGGAGAAATTATCCTTCATCCATCGTATTTCTGCATATTTAATTTTTAACTACATTTTTGTTGAGTAAATAAATTTCACCCAACGGGGTTTTCAAAAGTACTATGAGATACAAACTCATCGGAATTTTAAATACAATCAAGCTTCAAAAAATAATCAATTGAAATATTTATCATCTATTGGTCATAAAGAGCAAACTGGTCATGAAATGCATAAAGGAACATATACTATCCAAAAGTGTGGAATTTTTGAGTAATTTTCATTAATCAATGTTATTTTAAGGTTCTTTTGACTATAAAATACGTATACATTTATTATGATATATTTTTAATTTTGCATTAAAATATCTTTGGAAGCAATTCTGCGCAATCTTTCGACCCTTCAATCTTTTAACGCGGAAACAATGCAAACTAGAAGAACAAAATTCCCAGTTGTTCTCAGAAACAATATAACTAATTAAAAAAAACTGAGAGAAACTGATCTATCAATTCAGTCAATATTCATATGAATATGTAATATGAATTCATATTCTTATGAATACATAGTAAGAAAAAATAAGGAGAAAAATTGATAAACTACCTTGAAATTAAAATTTCAAATATCAATCTAATTTTGGAACAAGAAGCCTAAATGTATGTATAATTATCTTTGGTTTAAGCTGAATATGTACAGAAAACTCTGTACTGACGGAGTTAGGATAAAAGCATGGATAAAAATTCACTATTTCATTTGATCTACCATTCAGAAAAAACAATCGTATCTTTTAGTTCTATTAACTGTTCACACAAATCTGGTGGGAGGATGCCTCGATTAATTTAAATAATTAAACAAATTAATTATTTTTTCAGCTGTATCATTATTTATTGTATCCTTGTGAATGAACTTGCGTATATCTAACTGAATCTTAAGAAATCTCTAGCGAAATTAACTGTCCTCACAAAGTTTATGGTGAGGCATCTGGATTAGCTTATAAAAGTAATCGAACTAATTAATTTTTCAAATGTTTCATATTTTATTGTATTTTACAAATGAGCTTGAGAACAGCAGATTCTATCAACAATAGATTCTTAAAAATATGAAATTTCTCGCTCAATATATCTTTCTACTCAAAGTCCCTGGACAATGTAAAAATAAAATATTTTCTCTGACAAAATAAAATGAACATCAATCTGTAGGCATGTCAGATACCAAGGAATTCATAGATAAATCTACTTCTATACTCAGCCCTTATTAATCATGAATGCGTCTCTCCAGGGAAGGAAAATGCAGCTATTCATCAACTGCCTTTTATTCTTTTCCCCAAATGCCGAACACTTGCATCAACTCCTCTTTCATTCTGGAGCAGTATGTCATTGTTTCTGCAGTCATCAGTCAATTATTTGAATGTATTTTCTTATGCAAGTTTGATTTTGAAGTTCGTATATAATCCTAAAAGATGTTTCCTTTGTATTCAAGTGGATTAAATGCTGTGGTTTCCGCGAAATTCGAAATGTAATAAGTTAGTTTATTGGTATACAAAGACGTTGGGAGAGAATTTTATTTGAAGGTGCTTATTGGTTCAATACAAATAATTAATTTTTAATGAGTTTTGCATTTGTCTTATAGAAATTATCATGGAATACAATAAAAACCAACATTATTAGAAATTTGAAGATAAATTTTCATTGTTCTTGAAATGATTTTAAAGTCTGCAAGAGGGAGGAGGCTTCCACATGAATAGTAATGATTGAATTGAGTTCAGTTTCTCTCTTAACATACCCGCCTTTGGTGAGCAGATGATTTACATGGAATGTTGGTATGTGGCATTCCAGATATGTAACTTAATTTCATGTTCATGATTCATTAAAAAAACGTTTTAAACTTCAAATTATAACAACATTATTATTTAAACTGTTATTTTAATACCATGAATAATATATTTATTATGTACGTGAAAGTATCTAATCTATTTTGTGAATTTTTCGTGACAAAAAATGGTATTTATTATTAATTGCACATATTTGATAAATTGTATTTATTTTTTTCTGTATGTAAGATTCAGAAAATTGTATCTGTATTAAAGAAAACTGTTTTAATTATGTATTTTACTCGTATTTATAATTTAATTGATCTATAAGGTTAATTGGTTGGTTTGATGTTTTATGGCATAAGAACTAATATGAAGGTTATATTGCGCTAAACAAGTTAATCTCTATTTCAAAACCCAATACAAACAGTTTCTATAAAAATTGTACAAAAAAGCATTGGTAAAACAAGGACAAATTGCATAAAGTGATAACGAAATCATAATAATGAGTTCAAATTAAGGAATAAAAGTTTATATAAACAGTAGATGTATATATAATTATATTGAGATTTCTTGAAATAAAACAGTGAATCAATATATTTTTATTTGGTATTAGTAAAGGTAGAAATACATTTCTATTTTTTTAACAATTAGCTCCATATAAAATTAATATGAAAAGAACTGATATATTTGAGAAATATCAATAATAAAAAATACAATTTTTCACATATTTGCCAATTTTACCATTTGTAAAACACTTTATGCACAAAAGTAATACAATAAACTATTAGAATAAATGTATACAACTTCCTTAGCGGGATGCGAGCAGTGCAGTATAGTGGTCAAAACAATGTGGCTGATATATGTTTTGTGGACTCCAGGTTTGAATAGACCTTTTTATTTTTTACTAACATACTTATATTAATTTTTTTTGCTTTTCGAGTTTGTTCTTATGGGTGCCTTTACCGAAAAAAAATAAATTCCCAGCATTATTTGAATTATTAACTTTTTTTATCTGCTCTCATACTGACTATGTCATATAGCGCGATCTCAGATGAATTTCCCCATGACAAAATTAAGTTAATATTTAAAAAAAATATAAGTAGTAGATAAATCGTAACATGAATGCTGTAATATAGCAGATTGTTCCGAATCATATGATATTTCTTTTTACTTAAAATAACCAGTTCATGGGTAGAAAAGATTGAAAAATATCCATATGTATTTAACATGTCATTCGTATGCAGAAATATTAACCGAAAAAAAATAGGACTTTACGAAAGAAAAAGAAATGAATCTTGGCGTTCAAGGTACAACATTTTAATATAACAATACCACTTGTAATGTTTGCATGTATGAATCATGATTATCAATATTAATGTCAAGATAATTCTGTTGCATTTATATAGTAAAATGACATTGCTTAATCTGGAATTGTACATTTGTAATACTAACAAGGTGACAATGATGAATTCCACCCCTCTCCAAGAAGTATTAATTTGTTTAAGTAGAATGAGTAGAGGGTTTTTATTTTAACTATAATATTTTGTTAAATTAACTTTAGGTATGATTTCATCAAACATTTTGAGAATAAAGTAAAATTTGAGACAATTAAATTTATACTGTATTGAGGAAATCAGACATTTCCCTCCTTTTTTTTTCATTTTTAATCTAAAATTAAAAACTTCTGTGACAAAGTTTTACTTTATCTTTTACCATCAATTCAAAATTTATTAAAAGTTATTTATTTCAACTTTAATTAAATGTTCATGAGGAGATCTTATAAGGAATTAAAACTAAATCGTAAAAGCAAAAGCGAAGGACACAAAATATAATTGGACAAATACTTTAAGTAAAATTTATCGCTTCAAACTTTCGAACTCTCCCAATGTTGTCTCACATCCAATAAAATGATTTTCCATACTACCTTTGTCCCCTGGAAACACCACAGGTCATTTCAAGCCATAAAAATTACCCAAGGGAGCAGTGATTAATTCTTTTACTTTGGGTGGACGTTGGCCATAAATTCTAGTGTGGCTTGCAATGGACAGGTTTTATTTAGAGACGTTCATTGTTTAATTCCTTTAGAAAGTTTTAATCAACAATGAAAAATGCTCGACTGAATATAGTTTTTGTCCATTTCATCACCCATCAGTTGTGGAGAACAAGCAGCTTTGAGTTATTCTTTATCGTCTTATGGTTTATTGAGCCTCAGCGTAAAACGATTTTTTTTGTCATAAAAATATAAGAGAAAAGACAAACTCAAATAGAAAATGATTTATCTTTAATGAAAATTATTGATAAAATTTTATTGATAAGAGTTATATTTCCTGATCGTGTGAATCATACATTGTCTAATTTCTGGAAATCAAAAAATTGGCTAAAAACTAATCTTGCAATCCATTTTTATTTCCAGAGTTCTCATCAGAATATCTGTTCTTTTCCGGATATGTTCCAATAAAAAACAAAGTAATCAAGAGGACAAACACTTTTAAGTCATTTGCAGTCCTTCAATTGCATATTTAACAGCTATATTAAAGGCAGTAGCATCAAAAAACATACTCACTGGGAAAATAAGCTTAAAGGAATAATACTTTAGTTGTTTTGACAATTCAAACAGATCAAAATTCATCATTTAAATATTTTAATAATACTCGAAAGGTATATTTTAGAAAAAAAAATGAATAAAAAAGTTGATGCTTTATAGAACTTAACTCTAAAACAAAACTGATGGTGAAACTTATCACTTTTCAAATATTAAAATATAATAATCCAAAAATTAAAACATAATAAAATCATTAAATATACCTTATCCAAATATATAATTACAGTCTATCAGTTACAAATTCTGAAGATGATTCAACATTGGATAAACGCCCGATTTTACAGATACATAATTCGAACCACAGATTGAAGACGACAGTAAAATCTAAGAAGGTATCTCACGTCTCAGGTGCCTGGTAAATTACGAACTATACATGAAAATTGCACTAACAACAGAAATTAGATAGAGTTTACTATCATATTGCCATGATCCTAAAATAAATAAACAAATTAAATAAAAGATTAAAATATTGGTAGGAAAGAAAGCAAAAAAGGATACCTTTTTCCGTTTTTTCATGTATAAGATGTGATTCAAAATTTTAATTTACAGCGTAACCCTTAAAAATATTCGAAACAAAAAGACTGAAAAAGGATTTAATTTGCTGAAAAAGGGGATTAACAATTGATAAATTATCCATGTCTTGAGTTTTAATCTAAGAAAAAATTCGTGAAATCAACCCAGTGGAAGGTCTGGCCGTCTCTTTGTGAAAATGATAATTCCGAAATGCTTCGAAATAGATGGCGGAAATTTGGTGTACAGGCTTACTATTAAATTCTAAGACAGTCAACAAATTTGGAAGGAAATCCATGAAAAGAAAGTAAGGAAAGTGAACTTGCAAATTCTGAAAAGCAAAAGATTATGTAGTTGTAAATTCTGTACAAAGCCTATATTTTAGCATGTTAAATATACATTCTTAACAAATTTAGATTCATATCTGTGTGAGGGAGAACCATCTACTAGCATTTTGCATACTTGTAAACTCAATACTAAATGAGAATGAATTAAACAATGGAGCTTGGCTCGTTATTTCATGGCTGCAACTTCCATCCCATGTCAAGGTTTGGTTTTATGTAGCTGAAAATAATACATTCAAATTTGCAATAAAGAAGCATTACACAGATTTATATCTCCTAATTATTGTTGGTTAATGTCATGTAAAGTATTTACGAACTTACCTAATTTTATGACGGGAAGAAGATATTACTTAACACTTTCAATGCTACCAGCGAAATATCTCGTCTTTCATATACTTCCAATTACAGATTTCTGTGGATTAAAATTTCTCTTATGTTAGTTTAGATAGGTGGAGCTTTCTAATACATATTCGGAAGTTTTAATCCCTTATCAGTTTTTTTTTAAATTGTGGTCAAATGTCAGCCCACATGAATCTGTAATTGGAAGTATCTGACAGATAGGGTATCTCGATGGTAGCATTAAAAGTGTTAGTTACAGAATATGAGAGAAAATTTCAGGAAATCCACTCCTGATGGTTAATTTATTTATATTTAATCCATTATATTTTGTATAAAATTTTTAGTAAGCAGATATAATAAATCACAAAAGCTAAGCAAATATGATTGAGTAAATTGAAAAATTATCGAATGAGATTTTAAAAAATATCTTATTAGATATATTTAACGAAATATAAACAGTTAAAAAGTTAAACAGTTTAACTAGTTTAATATTTCAAAAATTCTAAATGAAATAGTTCTAAAAATGAAACTGACTTTATGTACTACAGAATATTTAAATCAGTTGCCTGGTATTTTTTAAATGTATATCTTTCGCTATTAAAAATTTAAAAAGACTGAATATTCAGCTATTGTTATGCAAAATCTGACAACAACATGGAGATAATTTACTCCCGGCAGCGAACTTCATCTACAACTGGAAAGAAAAATTTTCGACTTTTCGTGATTTAATTAAGCCTTAAGGCGAGAGATCCTTCATGGTTTTTTTAATGGATGCCTCTTTTTAATTATGGTAATAAACTATTAAAAGAGCCAGTCTCTCATCATGTTTGCATCATTGGGAGAAAAAAATAAAATTTGGAAAAAAGATCATATGAAGATTCACCAATTTAGAGAGTAATATGGGTGCTCTTTTCTTTTAATTGGTAAGAAATTGAAATAACAAGTACTTCAGAAGATACGTTTGATAGTTATTAAATGAAGAAGTTAATGCAAAAATAAGACATTAATGCAATTATTTCGTCAAAAATTATGTTGGATTATAACACAAAAACATAACAATGCCTTTAACAGAATTATAACTAAAGGTTTATTATAAGCAGTCGTATTAAGATAAAAGTTCGAATCTACATAGATTGTGAACTGACTCACATGAAAAGGAAAATCGATATATGAAGTACATTTTTACGCAACAATAGTTTTTCTCCATTAGATCATATCAGCGAATAGTCGAACGACGGAAAATTTCCATTCTATTAGCTTTTAACTGGCTATTGAATGCGCATTATGTTTTCAAAAATAGCATATTTTGAATATATATGCAGTTTTGTTTACCGTTTCACTAAATTTAAAGCTTTTTCTTTCAAGCGTATGAAGTTATTTATTGGATTGGAAGTTAATGTGTAAGCGTAGTTTGGTTGTCAACTAAACTGTCCAAGAGAGAGTAATTTATAAAACATCCTATTACGGGTTTTATGTAGCTAGAATTTTTTGGCTTTTAAAGCAAAATACATTATACTTAAGCAAATGCATTATATTACTGGATTGTACTTTTGATTGACATATAACACATAATATGTTTTATACTTAACGTGTAACATTGCTCGATTTTTACAATTTTTAATAGTCAAAGCATATTGTCTTTGTCAAAAAATTAGACAGTAATGTATTTTTTAGATGGTAAATATTGGTATGAAATTATATATACGCAGACCTAGCCATTTTGCTGTTATCGTCTCCATTCTTACTCGAAACAATAGTTTTCTTCAAAATGCATTTCGTTGCACAGTGGATAGAAAACAATACAGTTTAAAGTCCACATGACAAATTCCATCCATCTAGCTAATAGCGTATTTGCCTTACTTTATTCACAGCCAAATAGACAAAAGGAGACATTTTTTTTTCAGATCAAGGATAACTGAAATACCAAGACTTGCCAATCTCGGGTGTTGAAAGTTTTCAACGACTACAATACTTTCAATTGTACATTTCATGTACTAGGAAGTAAAATATCTTCCTTAAAATGCTTTTTTTATAAATTGGCATTGGATAAAATATCTAAAATATCACCACTCTCTTTATTTTTATTACCAAGTCCAAAATTTTGATTACTTTTATTCAGACATGTACTTTTTGCTTACGTATTCAATTGTATAAATATTTAAATCATGGCTCATACTCTTTTATACTCATGTCCATAAATTCACTATATTGCAAGTTCAGGAAAAGAAAGAATCAGAAGCAAATAATGACTTATTTGTAAAGCTTATTTACCAACAAAAGAAAAATAGCAAAAAAAAAGTTTTATGTCATTAATAAAATTTGCGATTTTTTGCTCCCTTTAGCAAATTTTAAAAAACAATTTTCCAAAACCAATATTACATAGTTTGTATGATGGGTAATAAATACATAATATGCATTCCAGAAGATGCAATACAGGTAGTACAAAGTCTAGATATGCTGAGTATTAAATTATTTATTTGATCTTGGAAAATATTACACCACTCATCACACAATGCTCACTGAAATTCCGTTAGATAAATAGGTAGTAATTGAGGGGCTGCAACTCGGCGGCCAAGCATGTCCCGCATATGCTCTACTGGATTTAAGCACGCTGAGAACGCTGATCTGTCCATACGAGTGATATCCTGCGATCGAATGCATTCGTTTGTGATATTTGCATGGTGAGGATGGACGTTGTCCTCCATAAACGCGAATTCTGGAATAAACGTACATATTGTTATAGAATGACTTCCCAATAGATTTAGACTGTCATAGATCCAATCTGAACATACCTATCAGCAATAGAGCCAAGAGGCCCCAGCAAGCAATCCTTCACCACCTTGATGTTGTTTTTCAATGATGTTCACTTGGGGTAACGAGTATATGGTGCTTTGCATATGAATGTACGGAGTGAATCAGACTGTAAGCTAAACTTGGACTCGTCGGAAAACATTCCAAAAGCCCACTATTGTGGTGTCCATTATATATGCTACTCTAGGCTAATCGCAGGCCACAGTGAGTCGTAGTAAGTGGAGCATATTTGACAAGCCTGCAAGTATATAGACAAATATGGCCCAAGCGAATGTACACTGTCCACCTTGAAACTATTGTACCAGTGGATGAAAAGAGCTAACGAGACAGGTCTGATTCTGTGATCCATTTTTTTCTTTTGGCAGTAACTGGCAAATATTGGTCCTCATTCTGCATTACATCTCGGGGGGTGACTTTTGCTGTAACATCTACTCACACTGCCATCAACTTGGACCTGGTGATGATACTCTAACTCCTCGGATACTTATAGCTGGATACACCCTCATTCCAGATGGCCGATAATTCTACTACTGAAAAAATCATCCAAATGCCTCTTTTGTCATAACTACGCAGTTATTCCACTGAATGGCTAATAGAGAGCTTGCAAACAATTTTACTTTTGTTGCTTGTATTCTTTATACATCACTCTCTTATATTCTCGTCATTGTGATACGTAATCTCGTCATTGTCGATGTCATCGGTGGCTTCCAGCAATTTGTATACGATTTTTAAAGATGTGTGTAATCATATTACGGTTGATATATGTATTTTAGAGTAGAATTTGGAGTCACTTATTTTGTACTCTAAACATAGACATGGAAACTCGTGTCCATGAATTATCCTTAATTTATCGACATGGGTATAGTTAAAAGAGGTACGACAACTTTCTTTAAACTGGATATAAAAGAGCATCTCCATTTATTATTTACCGTCAGGTTTTCCAAGATTACATAATACCGACAAATTTCAAAACTTGAAAGCCATTGTCACTCAATTAACATATCACTGTTTCATTATCAACATATGAAATGCACTTATAATCATTAATAAAAGTTAGCAAGTGTGCCTTTGATTTCTTTTTTGTGACCAAATTTAGTGCCAATGGTTAGTTGGAAATTGAAAGGTTTCATAACTTGCTTCGCAAGATTCAGGGCACTTTCCAAAAATTCAATCCTCAGCTTTCAAAGACATTGAAAAGACTGCAACTAATAGGGAATTCAGAAAATATTTATTTATTGAACATGGCTAAGCCTACATTATTGTAAAATCTTTTTTCTTCTTTAATTTTCCCTATTTATTAATAATAACGATAACCCATAATTTAAATATTTTTTATCTTAGCACAACCAACTATTAACCAATTTCATTGCCTACCCTGTTCCTTATTATGGTTGTTGGTTAAGAACCTTCAATTCAAGAACACCATAACATTCACTTAAAATCGATTGTCGATTCAACTAATATCTACGATTCGTACTATTGCATATTAATTGCAATTGAGTTTTGATTTATATAAGCAAAAATTTGAACTTCATACATTTTGCTATAAGTATAAAAAAGTATTATTGGAAACTCCGTCTTCTTTTACACTTCCTGTCACAAAGAAAAAAGACAGACGGTGACAATAGTTAGTCATTTCCAGTTCTTTACATATTTTATTTCATCCTATTCAAGCTTTTGATCAGCAGCAAAATAAATATTAAAAACTTTCAAATACTAAACCATTTATAAATACTAAAAATTTAAAGTCCTTTTCCAATAAATTATCTTTTGAAGCTCTACTTAAAAGTATTTTTCTAAAACGACCTTTAAATTAATATAACATTTTTATTCTTTTTTCAATGAGATATCTATAATAAGTATTCATTTAATAAAGATTAGAGAAAGACATCATTTAAATCTTCACTTAATATCTTAAATGAAACATCTTATTTGAGAGTTTTAAAGTATTCACTTCTAATACACTCTGGATATTAAAAATCCATTGATTTTAAAAAAAGAACCGTTTTGAATTTAAGAGAGCAATTACATAATAAATTGAGTCTTGAAATCTCAGTTGTTACGCATGTTTAACTGATTTTCCGCATGAGTGATCTTTGTTAAATTTATTTTTTAACTAAGATTAGAAGACTCTTCAACAAAGTTAATTGATTTTCTGAAGAGCTTTCTATTATCGTGGGATGGAGTGATTTCTTTTTTCTTTCAAAGATGTTACTCTAATTTCCTGATGCGATACCTCTTCAGAGAGTATGATTAATTTTTAAGAATGTTCCGAGAAAAATAGTTTGTTCATGTCTTTTGTAATCGATGATAAATAGCTGGTGGAATTAATTATTGGCTAAATATATCTATGGATAAGATGTAATCGATTTTTTGTATTTTTTGTAAGCGTAGAATAGTGTTACGAAATTTTCTCTGTGGGTGTATTTGGAGAAAATCTAATAGCCAATCCAATCTTATAAAAATAAACTCTTTATTTTTAACGAATTCTAAAACTCTAAACAAAGCAACAACAATTGCATCAATCAACATGGAATATCCAACTAACCTCAATAACACTGCGCATTCAATCGTTAGTTCAACAGCTTGCTTTAGTGCTTGACGTTTTATAGTCTCTCCAGAGGTAGTGATGTCACTGACAGGAAGTGACGTAATCTTTGGAAAGTTCACCAAGCTTCTAGGAAAAAGTAGTCTCAGTTGATAAAATGTACAGACTATCTGGATTTTTTCTAGAAAATTTCTTTCGTCGCCAAGTCGCAAATATTTGTAAACAAGGCAGCCAATTTTCTCGCCAAGTCATCAATTTTTGTCACTAAGCGCTGAGTTATTTGATGCAACACCTGACACCATCTAATACAGAAATCTATGCTGGGAAGCAACTTTACAGGTTTGTAGCAATAGAGAAGTATTGATGATTTTTTGAAAAAGAAATCATAAGGGATAATAATTGTTATAATAGTAAATCACCATTCACTTTACAACAGTACTTTTTAAATTATGTTATGCCTGAAAGTTATAATGTGTGGAGGTGTATGCGTGTGTGTATATCTGACATACTAAAAATGGATAAGACATGCATTGGACATCTGAGAAAATAAATTCATACATTGAAGAGAGATTTATCCTCTGATAATGTTCTTAGCCAAAATTATTCCAAAGACAGAACAAAAATATTAAGTTTTGTAGATTCAGCTTTCTTGCTGATATTTCAAAGTTTTCGTAATTTTCCACCAAGATATACAGAAAATATATCGATGTTTTCCTTTGGCATTTATATATATTCATACATTGGATGTAATTTGGCATTCAATACGAAATTCTCTAAAGCTGCCATGGCAACTAGAAGATTTCCTTCATGATTATTGATCTGTTTATTACAAACTGTTGTATTTTCTTTGAAGCGATGTTAAAAAAAAGTGTGTAGAAATCACACATTTGAGCTCTTTAAAGAAGAAAATATGACAGAAAACATTGGATGCGAGTTGGAATTCTAAAAATAAACCGGTAAAGATTGCCAGGATTCCAAGCAAGGATTTTGCATATTCTTTATAGGGATCGAGTTGGCTGTTGGAAATTTGTTTCTTTTTCGAGTAACTACTGATTGAGTAATAGTGTCTTTTGAAAATCATTTAAGAAAGCTGTTAAGTCCTTGTTATTAGATCTAAGACAGAGTTTTGCATCAGTCACTATTTTTTTTAATTCGCTGATGTCAATATTTGTCTATCTGTGGGACCTTTTTTTGTTGAGTATTTTCGTATATTGTATCAACAATTCTCTTTAATAATTTAAAGTGCTTAGGCATAAATTAATTTAGTAAACTAGACATAAACATCTTTGGCAACCAGATCGTTTACAGTAAATAATAGTTGCAGAATAGTTTGTAAAACATATATTGCTGGCATATATTGCTGTAAATTTAATTAAAAATTATTTATACATATGAATCATCATTCAAGTAACCTAAGCTATTGTATCTTCATCTTTATATATTTATTCATAAATTTATATTACTTGAAATTGAAACAATTTAAAAAATTCATATAGCAATCTTTATTTGCTTTTAACTGGAAATCATTTTATGCATAATCTACTGTAAAACATCTAATGGCAATTCTTCTGCAAATTTAATTGTAAAAATTCTTCAGCTTACTAAATTGTAAAAATTCTTCAGCTAATTAAATTTTAAAAGTTCTTCGGCTAATTAAATTGTAAAACTCATTCAGCTAATTAAATAACAAACATTCTGACGTCAATACAATTTAAAAATTCTAACGTCAATCCAATTTTAATAATTCTAACATCAATCCAATCACAAAAATTCTAACATCAGTAAAAATTATAATGTTAACTCAATTATAAAAATTGTAACGTTAATACTTTTGTTAATAATAACATAATTTTAAAAATTGAATTATGTCCTATTTAAATTCAATTGCCTAGATGATTTTAATTTTGATGTCTGTCGCAGGAAGTTTAGTGCTCATGCTCTGAAAGAATGAAACAAAACTTTGTTCATATCTTTAAAAATGTCGACGTATTATGGGGCTTGTCCACTGTCATTATTTAAAAAGTAAATATTTCTAACTGGCATCTTCATTTTAATTAACTTTTTATTCTTATGAATGCAAAGATACGCCATCAAGAGTTTTTTTTTTCATCTTTTCTTTTGAACACCTAGTGTAGCCCATGTCCAATGTTGAAACTTACAAAAACCAGTTTCCAAGAATAAACACTTTTAGAGACATTTCTCCTGTTCAATCAAAACAGCATAAAACCCCTTCAAGCATAAAGCAGCCCAAACATGAAGAAGAAATTTGAATCTGGACGTTGAAGTTAATCTACGGTTGAAGGATTTGTTTAAAAAAAAAAAGTAATTGATTTCCAACCCCAGCCTTCGACAATCAATGGATTCTTTTCATCACCAAGATCGTGCAACGCTTCCGAGAGGACTTTTTTCCACCAACGTACCCATCTTCGCAACAGCGTGAAATCGACGCCGACTTCTCCAAGCGAAAAATCACTGCATCCTTGACATAATAGATTTGACAATTGCTTTCTTTCCATTTTAAAAAAAAATAATATTCTGTTTTATCTTCTTCAAAAAGAATAAACACGAGAGTTTTCTTCTTGTGTTTTTTTCATTATTTAGTACTTTCCTTCCTGTTTTTTTAATCCTATCTTTGCAGTTGAAGAGCTACCTTTTTACCAAAGAGGAGGAAAATACCGGTTTCATATTCTTAATTTCTTCGGGAACGATGGCAACGCATGAAAAAATTAAAGTTTGTCCATAAGAAAAGCTTCCAGACGAGTTTCTTCTTATCTGTTGTCCATCAAATATCCATTGAGAGTCGTGTGTTGTATTTATATCATGCCATTGATAAATAACTGCGTGATTCAACGAATTTATAAGTTTTTTCTGTTATGTGTTCAAGACAAAAGAAAAGAAATATTTTTTAATGTTTGAAATTGGTTTCAGATTGCAAAAGAATATTTTCTGCAATATAGTGTTTTAATGAATGCATTTTTGCTTTAAATTTGCTATTTAAAATATGTGAAAATAATCCTAAGGAATTGTAGCAATGCTTTTCAAGAAATACATTTGAAATATGAAAAATAACATGAAGCTTGAATATCTTTTTAGCCAATAACATTTTAGAATTACTAAAAAAATAACATATGGTATATATATATTATATCCCTTTTCAAAACTAAAAGAAAAAACCATTGGGGTCGTTTGAAGTTTTTTCCACTAATAAATTGAGAATAGTGTTGTTACTTGCCAAATATCAAAACACTAATTTGATCTAGAGGACTTCTAAATATTCAGCTAGACTCAAAACTAAGATTTAAATAAATTAAAAGTTGATCCAAAGAGGAATGGATACAGTTATTAACTAATCATCTTATAGGCGATTACAGGCCATTTGTTGGGTAGTATGAGAATCATACAGTGGTTTTCAAAAAAATGGGAAAAATCTCGCTTTCCTACTTGCTAGTATAAATCCAATTTAAATACTATTTATCAGTTTTTAGCACTATTTAGTTGCTTAAAGTCTCACTAGTGTGTGTGAGTGTATTATACATAATTGCTTGTTCAATTTAACTTCGAGTGAAGCTGAAATGAGAGACGTTATAGTTCCAAAGAGAACAGATAGTGTTAGCATATCTAGTTGGTCCAGTAGCCATAGGGACACACATGTTTGGTATATCACTGAGCACAGTGTCAGAGGTCATGACATCATACAGCGATCAAAGCAAAACATCATCTGTAAGAACGAATAATGGAAGAAAACTGAAATTCACTACGAGATCCAGGCGAGCATTAAGGAGGATTGTGACCACCGTAAGGAAGACCACGATAGCAAAAATGACTGCTGAGCTGAATAAGCATGAGTTGGTATCTTAATAAGCCAGTGACATCTACTGGGCACTGATAATCACTTTTGTCTAAATTATATGTTACGCGGATGTAAATCGTAAGGTCACAGATTCAATCCTTGGCGACAATTCAATCTCCATACTGGTGCGATAACACAATCCACCCGCCATTCGCTTGGCGCTACCAAAACACGTTCCTCACTTGCTATAAGGCCCCGCGCCATAAATCTCTCCGCAGCCTCACTGGTAGGGGAGTATTGTGCTCGTATCTTAATAAGCCAGTAATAGCCACTGGATATTGTCGATCACTTATGTCTTGCAGATATGTTACACGACAGCAAATCGTAAGGTCGCAAGTTCGATCCTTTGTAAAATTCAGTTTTCACATTAGCGCGACACCACAATCCGATTCACTACAAGCATCTAAAAGAACCTAATATCCAGTCATACAGTTCAAAGAAAATTGCACGAATAAAATATTTGAGGAAGACTGTAAAACCTTTTCGAGAGATGAAATTCAGAAACCGAGAGTAGAACGGCAATGTCCATAAAACCTGAATATGAAAACAACGAAACCATGTTTTCGATTAATCTAATTTCTCCATATTCTTTACCATGGAGGTCGCATTTACATGTGGTGAATCCCCACAAAACTTACAACTCAGACTTCGTCCTCCTTACATTGGAACGTTTTTTTTCCATATTGGTTGGGGTCTCATCTGGTAGCCTTAAATGGACAGGTCACTAGCAATTACTGTATCATTCTTTTACCGACCAACTACATTTCAGAAAGCTAGAAACTGCATTTATCAGGATGATAATTCCTCAAATTACCAAAGTTCGAATTGTTCACCCATGGTTTCGAGAAGATGAGGACTCCGTTGTTGGACAGGTCAGTAGCAATGACTGTGTCATTCTTTTGCTTTACCAACTACATTTTACATATTGTTTCCCCTAGAAACTGCATTTATCAAGATGATAACTCTCCAAATCACCAGAGTTGAACATTTCATCCATAGGTTTGGGAAGACGAGGAATCAATTATACAACCTCCTTGGCCTACCCAATAACCAGACTTAAACATTATAGAGTCCCGGTTGTATGTTTTATAAAGAAAAAAACCGAGTCACCGTTAGTCCTCTTCTGTCCGAAAGGAATCAGGAGTCAAAGAACAGTACAAGGTCAATCTTACTATCAGGCAGAATTTGTGTATGTTCATTTCAAGGAAGATTCAAGCAGTTTTATCTGTCAAAGCAGTATTTGCAAAATTTTCTCTGAAAGAGGTGATATCTTCAATCCCATTTATAAAGTTGCAGACCTTGAGAAAGGCCGTAAATACTCTGCATGGTGTTGGTAAACAATGGTGTCATCTTCAACTCCATATATGGTATTGTACACTTTGAATAAGACCATGAATGATGTTCATAGTATTTAAGAATAGTTCTGAAACACCCCTGAAATAGCAGAAGAAATTTCTGGAAACAAAATTCTGTAAGAGAAAGCTAACTTCAACTTAGCTACCTCATTCTTTGTCTTTACGTTAACAACGTTTAATTAAAAAATAAAGACAGGAGTAAAATATCTTGTAATTTTTCAAAGTAAAAGTTTATTTTTCAATAAGGTACGAGCAAGTGCATAACCCCATATAACTGATTTCACTAAAAAACTATATTTGAAGTTTTTCTAAAGACAAGTGCATTTGCTACTATTCTAACTTCGAATTTTATGTTATTTTTGGATTTGTTTATCTATTTATTATTTCGGAATGTTGTCACTAAAGAACAAAAATTAAGAAATTTATATTAGCTGTATTAAGAAAACGTTTTTTTTTAATTTGTTAATATCATAATATTGAAAAAAATGTATAGAGAAACTCTAAAATATGTCAATATAACAATCATGAGTAAATACTTTTTGAATGTGTTCTTTATATCAAAATTTACTTATATGGAACCAATTTCAACCGAATTAGAAGAAATTTTATTTACTGCAAAGAATTATTATTGGATGCTGTCATTTATCCCATAATCTCCGGAACGTAGCACAGCTATAACAACTGAAATAGTTCTACAAATGGCTTTAAAAAGAAAATTTCGAAAAAAATCATTTTATTGGTTACTGTTGAAGTTTACTTGGAACAAAAGAAGAAGAATTCCATTGCAATTGTAGAATCGGCAGTGGAGCATTTGTTTACTAGATGGCTAACTTTTATAAATGGAAACAGCCTATACAAAAGTAGAATTTCAAGGCCTGCAAGTCTAGAATTTCTACAATAACCCCTTTATAGTCATCCTTAATGGTAAAACTTTTCTCATCTGAAACTTTATCTCTCTTTTTGGAAATAAAGTTTCAATTTCACGTTGAATCTATCAATCCAAATCACAAAACTCAACAGAAAGTTCAATTTCGGAACCTGTTTGTTCTTTTCTAATGCGACAGCAGCGATTGATGAAAACTGAGCCCAGTCCATGGCAAAATGTTTTAATGAAATCAAACAAAGAGGGTTCCAAATAAAGCCTTTTTTTCCCCTGGCCACCTGAAATTACAACTCCAGATCAAAAAAATTAAAGGACAAATCATCTTTAATTTGGATGGTTTTAATTCGCAAAATGATCAAAGACCTTTTTTTGCAACAAAAATTAGACATGGAAAGCTATTAAATAAGATATGCTCATCAATTTGTAAAAAATCTTAAGTTATTAATATTAAAATGTACCATAAGATTTTTTCGTATTTCTAATATGAGATGAATGTAAAGTGTTAGACAATGATCCGAACTTTTGAGTCAGTCTTTGGGTTTTTCCACTTCCAATCCATGATCTCATGTAAACAAAACTGAAAGATTCGAATCCGACTTTTCAAAGTTTAGTGATTTGTTGTTGGCGGCACTTATTATGCAAATTACGCATACTTAACTAGTATAAATACGTGTGGAATTAAAATCTGTGGGTTTTGATGTTAGAATGAGGCTCGGATGATATAAGACCATGCGGTTGGCTTGCCTTTTAGGAATTTTTAAGATGAATCGCTGCGTTTTTAGATTGAATGGTCGAATTCGAATCTGTTAAAGTTTATTCACAGTATGTGGTAATATTAATTTATTTTGATCTTTATTTTGAGATTTAACGTATTATTTCTTTTCTTTTTGCTCTAAG
>JAPMOQ010028127.1:1095301-1166687 GCA_026543055.1 Argiope trifasciata | reverse complement strand
GACAATAAATTCCACTGCACATCTTTGCTAATTTCGGATTAATTTATCCGGAAATCTAACATAAAGTATTTGAGATGTTATTTATTTTGTTACATAAGTTTTTGCTCTATTAACTTCTTCCATCTCTCAAGAAATCTCACAATGCTTTCTTTCCAAAACTGTTTTATTTTGGACAAGAAATAATTCTCGAGGTGTGCTTTTATTTTGCTGGTAGATTTAAAGTGCCTTACTCTATGATATTTTTTGAGGACAGAAAATAAGTAATAATCAAATAAAGAGAGATCTGTACAGTATGCAGGATGCGGTGAAATATCCCAAACTACCAAAGCTTCTTTCTTCCCACTAATGCAATGTGTTCTCGCTTTGTCGTGATGAACAATAATGACTCGTCGGTTCATTTATTCTGGTCGGGTTTTTTTTTGTTTGTTTCCATCAAAGTTTTCAATTGATCCAGTTGATGATAGCGTTTCATAGAATTAATTGTTTCACCTTCAGGAAACGGCTAGTAGGCAAATATGCCTTCCCAATCCCCCCAAATGCTCAAAAGAGCTTTTTTGGAATGGCTTTGTGACAGTTCAAACTATACTGTCCTTACACTAAGAGACATAGACGGCTAATAGATAAGCATGCTAATAGTTTGCAAAAACAGGGCCAGATAAAGCCGTTCATAACGCGATGACAAAGAAACTTTTGGGACATTCTAATACCATTGAACTTTCTGAACTATTTGTGAATTCGTCGTATTCTAAATGTTATTGATTAAAAAAGACAATTAGCACCCTCTTATTTACTTGCCAGAATGTCAGCTAGACACTTCTTGATGTCAGTTCAAGAGATATTACCACAATAGATAGATTGAGATTGTCAATATAGATTGGTTAAAAAATGATTAAGAAATCAGACATATTCAGTGTTACACATTAATTTGAAATGTAATATTAGCCGGCTGTGATTAACAACAAATTTAATCGTTATGATATATTAATTTTTACATTTCTTCTTCCGAGAATAAACTGATGAGGTACCATGCTCTATTCTGACGAAGGATATTCTAATATTTATCTGTATTTTCACCAACGTCCTGCCTTAAGGGTAACTCCTTTTCCCCGTGATCTGGGTGTCCCAGGTTCAAGCCCTGCTTCTGGCATAATTTTTCTTCCATTACGTTCTATCTGTGAAATGTGTGAATTTTCTCTTCCCCTTGTAAACAGGGTTGTGCAATCGAATGTGTGTAGGCCATCTTCAGATGAGCTAAACGTCAGACTTCTACCTTCGGATGTTCTGGGGTCTAAACTCAGAAGCTACTGCTTCCCCTTTCCGTCTTAAAAGACGTCATCATCCACATCCTTTGTATCGTTTATTCTGAAGACCCATGAAATTGGATAACATTACATCGAAATTATTTCGTTAGGCATGTCATCCCCTAACCATTCCCAGATGAATTAAATTCCATTTCAAAATTAAAACAAACCTATATTATTCAATATCACAATAAAATTTCGTTTCGATTATGCATTGTCTTTACGGATATGGTCGTAAAATTCTCTATAGGAATAGATGGACCCACAGTAGGAAAGCTAATATGGATGACTATCAGTAGCTTCCCATATATTGTCAGTTAAATAAGATTATATCGAAGATTCCTATAACACCATAAATGAGGGGAAATAGTACATTGTGCCAAACTCAAATTGAGCAAGTGCCATCGGAGCAAGTCTTAAAAATTAAATTATAATGAAATCGAACCATCTATAATTGATGCACAATTAAACATGCTACATATGCCATTGAAATTCCATAAGTGGAATTGACGCTCACTTTAGTGGTTAAGTCAGGAGAAAAGGAAATATCAGGTAAAGTTTAATTCATTATAAAACAAATTATTAAAGACTTGACATGCAGATTTGAAAGAAAAAAAATCCTTTCTACCCAATATTGATTCCTTAGTAAATAAAAAAAAATATATGGACAGATTCCTATGGAAATTTACAATTTCTTTGAAGTGTGAGATCGTTGAAATCTAACATTCTTTCAATCGGAACCAAGACTCAAAGTTAGGAAAAGGGATTTACAGTTATTTTTTGAATAACAATTTGTCATTAATCCCCAATCTCGGTAAATTTGTTAACAAATGCAAAGACATTCTAAAATATAACAATTATGGTGATATCGCCAATAGGATAGAAGATGAGTAGATTGTTCTAGAAAATTTCCTTCTATCAGAAATTCTATATTAAACAAGAGAACTGGATTAAGTTATGAATGAATTCTATTAAGTTATGAATGAATAAAATAGAATGAATTCTATTTTAAGTGTTGAAACTACAAGTAAATCTATTTCTATGCTCTGAACTCTTTCCTACTTTAGATCTGCTGCTTGTGTGTTTAGAAATTATGTTTTGCATACAATTCAAATGACTTTCTCTACTCATATGTTCGCTTTTTCTTGTGAAGCAGTATCGTACTATTCGTTATTCAGAAATTTCTTCTTCTTTTCTAATAATCTGAATAACAAATAATAGCCTAAACAGATTTCACAAAGAACAGATAACGATTAATATTATCTTGTAACAGTTATCACTCAATAGCACATAGAAAACAGATATAACTCTATAATCAAAAATATATCTCGAGATAACGAATAACATGTAGTAACAGATATCACCAAGAACAGATAACGAATTAACATATATCAGTCACATCTTTAACTATATGCTATAAGTTCTGTCATTAATTAGCACTAATTTAAATATTAAATAATGTCCAAGTTTTTATCTACAACAAATATTTATATCTTCTTTAATTTCTTTGTTAATGTTCAACCATTTAACAAAGATAATATTCAAATTTATTATGTGTGGGTAAATTTGTCAGCAAAGCCCATGTCATTTTCCAAAACTTGATATCTTCAAAAAGAGTATGTTTCATGTTTTATTTCTATTTTACCCAATCCATATGATGTCAGCTCAACAGGAAATGATGTTCTGTACTTCCAGTTTGAAGCTTTAATTAAAATCAATGCTCTGACGCAAATTCTGTAATGACTTTTTTCGACTTAAGGTTTAATTAAACCTTCATAAATCTGATTTTTCTATTTGGTTAAATATGAAGTTTGACTAAAGGAAGTTGTCTCTTTTCTTTAATGGTGGAATTTATTGAATTTTACTTAACATGAGATAAACATGAGCTTGAAGGTGTTTTGAAGTGGTTCAGCATTATAATTCAATTCTAAAGAGATGTGAATTTGTTCTTATGGTTTCACATGACTTTTATTCAATTTTTCATAATTAATTGAGTTATTAATTATTCAAAGTTGAAAATCCTGAATTGTTTCATTGATAATTTAGATTCATTCTTAAAATTTTAAGTATGCTAAATTTTAAAACGAATGGACATTTTCTTTCAATTTATCACATGGCGTTGTCTATTTCAGATGACGTTTTAATATTTTTTTCCCTCAAAATTGAGATATATGAATATTATGATTAAATTATTGATTATTTATGATTTTTGCTCTGTTATTTATGATACAACTGGCACTTACCCGGTGCGTTTCTGCCGCCAAAAAATATCAATAAATGTAATTGGGCAATATTTATCAAAATAGGATGAACGTTAAGACAGTATATAAAATACGAACAAACAAATATTCATTTTTATATATTAGATTTGTTTATTTTTTCAGAATTGTAAAACTTGGTGTATTTTCAAAATGGTAATGAAAGAAAATATTTATTGTATCTCGTATTTCATCTAATATTCTTTCAGAACTCTCAAATTTTATTTCAGAAAAAGTGATTAAAATATTTAAAAAAATTAATTAAGCCTGGAAAATATATTTATACCATAAAATTGCTAATATAGTTGTTAAGAAAATTTTTTAAAATTAAGAGGGTGCAAAATTATTTCTACTACAATATTTTAAGCAGTTTCTGCAAAAAACGCTAACTTTTAATTAAAATTTAAAAACCCAGTGTTGGTGTTCACAAAACTTTCTCGCATTATCTGAAATAAAGCTGTTACCTTTGAGAATGACTTGCATGACATTTGCGCACTATAACTACAAAATATTAAGCTTTAACTTTGATTTAGCATTCCTACAGAGTCTATTGCCTCCTCGGTTTGTTATTTAGAAATTAATCCTTGGTAAATAGATGAGGATGAGATTCAAGTTTTTTTATTTCATTTTACTATGCCTATAACCATCCCGTAGGCGTAAAAAATAAGAGCGGTAAATGTATTCGGAAGTATTTTTTTTATACTTTTGTTGACTATATTATGCTTATAACAATCACGTAACTGCAAGCAATTAGCAATCGAATTTTTTATCGGAATCGGATGAGCGGTACGGCAGATCATAAGAGGCATTCGGACAAACATTCATTTTTATTTATATAGATATCAGCAAACTTTATAAATAAAAAAATATCCATTTATCTGATAGGCATTAACTACAAATTAGATCTGAAAATTGTTTTTTCACATTTAACTAATATTTTATAAAAAATATTTGAAAATGCATTTTAAAACATATATTTACAAATAATACTAAATCTAATACTTTGAGATTTTTATAAGTATAAATATTTTAGTTGCATCAATTTGATAGACTTTCAAATTGCGAGAATTTATATTGGATTCTACATGTTACCCATAGTCTTTTGTAACATTTTACTGTAAAGAATACTATTATAGTTTGAATTATACTTCATTCAATTCATTGAAATTGCATGCCTGTCAAAATATTCCATGCTTTATTCTATTGCAATTAAAATCACATAATACATTAAAAATCATTGATACATTTCTTTAAAAATAAAGAAAGATGCATCATAAATTTTCTCAACAACTGATAGGTTTGCTATAAAAAGGATGTAGCTACAACTTTGGGAAATTTGAAGTTACATGTAGTAAGATAAAAACATGCTCGTTTGGTGAAAAAGTGATGTTGCTCCAATTGTTAGTTCTTGTGTTAAACAAGCGATGGAGCTATTTGTCTCATTAGTTGTTGCAATATAGAGGTAGCTCCTGATGCTAACGTCATTTTCCCCACCGATCTTGCCTTCGGAAACACTAAAAAACGTACTAGAAAAGTAGAAAGAGTTTTTCTACCGTGTGGGTGTAATAATATCGTATAGAAGACAAGTGAAAAATGTGTTGTTTCTAAAGTAAACAAGGAATGATTTTTTTCACTGACCTATTAATAATTTTCTCCCTGAAAATTCTTGGCAGTACTTCTAATGGTAACAGAATAGAAAAGTATTTTACTGCGAAATGTAGAGTTTTTACATTTGAGAAATCCAAAATTAATACAGGAAATATATTATGAAGAGAGTCTGTTAGGCTACTCTCTAACAAGATGCTAAAAGTATTCAACATCCAAAACATTACCCAATTAATATTAAACAAGATTCAACCATCTTACTTTCACTGCCTTTCACTTAAGAGCCAAAAATATTAAGATGTGAGGGAATATGAGATGAATCAAATACGCTCCAGTAAATGATATGAAGTTCTATGGTGGTTTACAACCTGACGTTACAGACGGGAAGTATAATGAATGAAAATGCAATTTTTTAATTTTATTTTAAAGCGAAGTTTTATTATATATATTGTTAGTTTACTTAAAATAATTAATAATATTATAGTAAACTGCATTTTTGCTGTGAAATATTTTTCCTTGAAGCAGACCGATTATCTATTTGGTTGCAAAAAAGAAATAACTCCAACATTCCATAATGTGCCAAGTCATCTTCGAAATACATTTATGTGTGAAAATACGGTCATAAAATGAAGGAACAATTAATAAGATCGATCAAAAGGAAAATCTTCATACAGATTATGTATGAAGTATTAACTTAAACTCTTCAAATTTTATGAAAGCCATCAACAAGAAATATTCAAATTAAAATATGTTCACATCACATTCTACGCCTTATTCCTGGAATCAATTGATTCTACATCTGGGACCTATTTTAATATCCAAATTCAAATGTGGGCTCCTTATTTTAAAGTTAAGAATAAATATTTAACAATGTCCCACAAACCCACTACAGCAAAATTGCTGAAGATATGAAACGTTTGCTCTACTGACCACATAGTAATGTGCGTAGCGTATTTATAAATTACAAGTATTATGCAAAAAGTCGAACTGTTTCAAGCAATTCAAGATATATTTGGATAAAATACCATTGGAAAACGCTCACGGAAATATAAAATCCGATTTGTCGTGAATAGTTTATACTAATGTCTCTGTAATGGAATCCAGAAGTGGGTTTTTATGTGACTGGAAACATTTGTTCGAATATTTTTAGAAGGCACCTTTTGTTCAAGATCTTGTTTTCTTGTTTGATCGGCATTGTTTAAAAATGCTATTGAATTTGTAATTTCAAGTTTGATGTTTGCCAGGTTAAATTGTGTTTTTCGTAGAAATGAGCCTGTAACAGCTTTGAATTTTAATAGATGTTTTATTTTTTCAATATAATATTTTAATGTAATTAGATTATTCCATTTCGTTGAAGCATACACCATTTTTGTGTCTTTAAGTAATAGATTTCTTAATATCAATTTGAAGAGATAAAACTTTCTAAATGACTTAATATAAACCAAATTTGAAGAAATTCTAGTTATTTGGCAATTGTTTTAATTATTTGAAGCTCGAAATAATTTTTCTTTCATTAACCCTCCGTTAGGCGTGCGGTCTACAATCGTAGACCAGGTACTTTTTAAATAACGTAATTTCTAATATATGGCTCACGTAGACACTTCCTTCTCAGTAGCTGTTCTAAATACACTGTTTTACACCTCCAGTGTCGTTTCGCTTTTTAGCGAGTGCAGACGCCTAGTTTATTTATGGAAGAATTCGGTTGGTCTACGATTGTAGACCGCGCGCCTAATTACATCACATTTTTAATCAGATTGCGATTCTGTTTCTTGGCGCTTTATAACCCAAAAGTTAAAGCGTTTGACTATTTTAATGCATTAGAGTGTTGGAAGGAAGGGAAGAGAAAAGTTCTATTTTTGGATTTCAGCATGAAATAACTTTAGTGTCATATTGTCCAAAGAAGTACAAAGTTGTGTTAATTGCATCAAGTATGCACCACAACGATGCAACTGATCCAGAAGCGGAAGAAAAGGTAAAACCGGAAATAACCTTCTACAATAAAACTAAAATAGGCGTAGACTTAGTAGATCAAATGTGTCGAAGTTATGATGTTGCAAGGAACTCCAGGCAAGGGCCTACGGTAATTTTCTACGATTTGTTGAACATCTCTATTATAAATGTCCTTTGAGTTTACAAGGCAAATAATCCAAAAAGACAAAATAAAACAAAAAGACGAAAATTTATTGAATCGTTTGCATGGGAGTTAATACGGCCACAAATACAATTTAGATCAACATTGAAAGAACTGCCTGTGGAAATTAGAAGACGTGCAACTGTCCTTTTAGGTCTTGAAGAAACTCAACAACCTATGGAAAATCCTAAGGGGAAAAATTATGTGGGACGTCGCAGCATATGTCCGAGAAGAAATAAGTCTTCCGGGAGAGATTGCTGCAAATGCCACCAATCTGCACGCAAAGAACACATGGCTGACATGTGTGTCTCGTGTTTGAATAACTGAAAATACAAAAGCCTGTGAAATGATCTAAAAGATTTTCATTTTATTCTTTCTGAATGTTGTTTGTACATATTACCTTTTTACTTGATTTTTGTACTCAAGATATTAATTTTTGTTTAGTTTTGTTTATTTTATTCAATTTTTGCTTTTGTATGTAAAATAATCCTCAAAAATATATAACAAGATTTTATTGTGAGTAAAAACTGCTAATAACGTAATAAAGTTTATTTAAATTACTTTATTACCTTTTAAAATACTTTAAAAAAAGTATGAATCAGGTTTTAATCAAGAAATTTTATTTGTGGCATTTTAAACAGTAAATAAATTTGGTCTACGAGTTAGACGGCGCGCCTAACCACGCCAGTAAAAGTCGCGCGCCTCACGGAGGGTTAAGACATAAAACTTCTGCTTAGTACTGACTTAAGTTATATTTTTATTTGGAGATATTTTATATCCCTTTCTAAAATTTACAAAACAGTAATATTCCCTACATAAAAGGAAACAAAATAAAAAGATAATATAAAAGAAATCAAATTATTTAATATATGAAAATATTACTTTTAAGATCTAAATATCAATGCCAGATTGATTAAAAAATGATGGGAAAACTTTAAAAAATTATTTTTTGCTTCAAATACATATTACATTGGATGAGCTAATGATTGAAATAGTATTTACTAATATAAAATATTCAGTGAAAGACTTAATTCTGTATATTTTCCATTTGTTTAAATTATTTTATTGAAAATTTCTTACAAAATTCCTGAATCCTCGAATTTTTTAAATATTGGAAAAGTCGTATCGTATAAACATGCTTATAGTAACATTAAATAAATCCACCATATTATTCTTGTATCACCTCAGAACCGGAATAACGGAGTTTACACATAGGCACATCATTAATAAAGTTTACACAAAATAATAGGCACATCATTTTTAAAGCTAAGTGAATCACGTGTTCATTTATTTATGACATTTCGTACCGTTTTTAGGATTTATTACTGGATATATGTTATATTTTTTACGTTTATTTCTTTTGTACAATTTTTCAGCAGTTACTGTTTTTGCTATCATTTTTGAAGAATAAGTATCATTAGAAATATGATTAGTATTCAATTATTTGCAAGGTATATCAAAGCCATAGCAATGAACAAAAGATTTACCACAGAATTTTTTTTATAGGTATACTTATAAATACACTCATTTTATAAGAAATTTATTCCTCGTTTTGTAAGTATATTTATAAGTATACTTTTATAAGATGCCATAGTAAAATCTCTTAGAATTGCTCTAAAAATTGTTGAAATTGTAGATAATTCATCAACAAAAGTTAAACTTAGAGGAACGGACATTAACATCCAGTCTGTAGCATGAGATATATAATTTGATGTAAACTTTGAGATGAGAATGTAAACATTTGTAAATTAGCTAAAAACTATTTGTAAGTAAATTTAAAGTATTATATTTTAAATTATTTCCCTTTAAGGACCCAGAAATAATCTAAGTTCTTCAAAACAACATCTTTTCATCAAAAGAAATATCTACTTCATAAGTTTGCTATGACAAAAAAAATTAAGTACAAATGTTGATAAAATAATTATAACAATTTCAAAATTCTTAATCTCAAGTCATTTGATGTCTACCTAGAAATGAAAAGATAAAAGATTTTAAATTTTTTTGTAAATAATTTTAAATTATAGTTAAAATTATTTCCGTTTAAAAAACCAATTATAATCTGAGCTGATCAAAACAAATCAAAATTCTTCAATGAAATATTTCTTCGAAAAGAACATCATAAGTGTGCTATGACGTATAATTTTTAATTAAATGCAACAAAATGCCACTGGAATCGAAGAATAGCAATTTTTAAAAAATCTTATATTCAAGTGGAACCATGTAATACAAATTAATATCTACTAAGTGAATAGAATATAAACACATGTAGTTTTTTTAAAGCAAGTTATTATATTTTAAATGATTTCCCTTTAAACATTCAAATATAATCTAAACTTATCAAAACAAAAATAATTCAATCAAATATTTATTCTATTCAAAAAGCCATATAATTCATATGCGTGCTGAGATAAATTATTTTAATTAAGTACTACAAAAGGCCATTAAAATAAAAAAGAATAAAAATTTAAAATTTCTTAAAGTCATGTCGACCCAATAAATATTTATTTTAATATCTTCTCTAAGGTGAGAATGTAAACATATGTAATTTTTTGTAAACAAGTTTAAAATTATTATATGTAAAATTATTTCCTTTTAAACAACCAATTGTATTCGAAGTTCATTAAAATAATTCAATAAAACATTTTTCATTGTAAGAAGCACCTACGTCATAACTTTACTGTGACACATGATTTTAATTATAATGCTACAAAACTCAATTAAAATCTAAAAGAATAATAATACATCTCAAGTCGAACCACGTAATACAAATTTCCTATCCACTTCGAGATCAGAGAGTAAACAAGTATAAAGTCATTATATTTCAAAGTATATCCCTTTGAACAACCAAATATAATGCTTTTAATTACAGTGTTGCAAAATGAAGCTAAAATCTAAAATAATAGCAATTCAAAAAAGTTTCATTCTCAAGTTGAAACATAAAATGTAAATTTAATGTCGACTTAGTGGTAAGAATATAAAAAAAATTAATTTTTTGTAAACAAGTTTCAAGTTATTATAATCTAAATTAATTCTCTTTATCTAACCAAATATGATTTAAATTACAGTGTTACAAAATACCACTAAAATAAAAAAATAACAGCATTTTAAAAAATTCTTAATTTTCTTGAATTGAACTTAGTATTTAATAAGCAACATTAAAGACATTAATCATTTTAATCCTTAAACTTCAAAATTTGATAAGTATTTTTCCCAAGATATCTCTGAATATTAATATTCAATCCAGCATTTATTGAATCACGTATTAATATTCCTAAATTGTGGATTTATTAAACAAATAAAGGCTTGTCGAAGATACAGAATTTTCGATTGTAGTTTTAAGCCTTTCTTATGCTACTTAGGAAGCTAATTATAGTTTTATTTAATTAGGCTGAGAGATTTACTGAAGTTATTATTCTCAAACATTGAATCAATAACAGAAAGGGGAACTGTTTACTGTAGGGATTAGCAGAGAGAATATAATACTATCGTAAATACTGTGTATTTTTATGATTGAATTTCTTCATAGCTTGTTTAGGTTGAGAAATCTTGAAAAATTGCAGATATTCAGGGTATTGAATATATAATAATTTGGATAATTAATTACAATTGGATCAAATAATTTTTGTTTGAATAAAATATTTATTCAGGTTAAAAATCATTAAAGAGAGTTACAATTTTAGCCGTTTGAAGTTGAATGTCTTCGCTCAACGACCATTCAAGATGGGAATCATTTTGACATTTATTTTTAAAAACACATATAGAGTGTTAAAATGATGTCGATTAAATTTTCAGGGAAAAGAAATTTGAAGCAGTTGAATGTATTTATTTTTTGGGATAATAAACAGGACCATGTATTCAGTGATTAATTATGCATTGAATTATCTTTATCCGACGGCAAAGGGTTAAAATAAAGAATTGATTGAATGTCTAATGCATTCACAATTTCATCGATTTATAAATACTTTTTTTAACATAACATTAAAAAATATGTTTTTTAATTTTTTTAAAAATATTAGTTTTAAAAATTTAATTTTTAAAATAATATTAATTTTTAATAATTATAAAAATTAATTTAATTTTTTGAATTTATTGATGGTTTGGTAAAAAAATAATTCAAAAAACTCTACTAGTATTTCAGAAAAAAGAAATCACAAAAAATATACATTAAACAGCATTCGTTTCTAATATTAATTCCGAAAATGTAATAAACGTATCTAAGGACGAATAATGTTTGCTGAAGGCTCCTCTTTAATAAAGAATGAATCGTATGTTTATTATTAGACTTCTGTTTTGTTCCAACCAGACAAGTCATCTCGAAATGCTTGACAAAGGAACAGTTGATGAGACTTATTTTCCACGTGCTCCTTTAACATGTTGTCATAACAATGCTATTAGGAAAACAAATAGCTTCGTTATGTTTGTTTATACATATAGCGTTTGATACTGTGCCAGGAATCCTTAAACAGCAGAAGTTTATGTAACTGTTAATTATTTATGTCCATTCCCAGCATTGCTAACATTGAAAATGTGTTTTCTTTATTTATTATTGACAAATGTTAAATAATTAAATGCACTGAAAATTTATGTTTGGACTTAACGTTAGATGAACATTTTAAAGAATTTTATTTTAAAGATTTAATAAAATGAATATTTTTTCACTCTTCTTTCCTTTGAACTCTTTTAACATTTCTTCTATTAACCCCTTCCGGTACGATTTAATAAGGAAAAAGTGTGCATGAAATAACCATTTAATTTTTATAGAATAACCATTATGGAGAATGGAATAATCATATTCAACAATATGCATGAAGAGTGCAGCTCGTCATGCTGCAATATGGCATGAAAAACCAATAACGAGCTAGACTCGTCATTTTACCGGAAGGGGTTAATATTGTCTGTCAAAATTTCAATTTTATGTCTTTTTCATATAGCATTTACTTTTTGTTAAACTTCTATAGTAAAATTTCATGAATTTATCTGTTTAATTATTTGAGATTTTCAATGTTAACATTTGTGGATATTAACGAGGACTTTCTTTAATTATTATGCACAAAAATATTATATGTTAATAAATGAAATTCATAAGAAAAATATTTTTGGATTTAATGTAAAATAAATATTGTTTTGAGTATTTTTTCTCTTTTTTTTTCTTCGAACAATTTTTGTATTAATAATTGTTAATTACAATTTCAACTCTATATCTTCGTAGAATGCATTTCCTTTTTGTTAAATTTCCATAGTATACATTTCTCATACATCTCTTAATCATTTGAGATGCTCATGCCCACCAATGTTAACATTGGAAATGGGATTTTATTTAATTATTATACGAAATAGCATTGATTATTATGTTTTCTATAATTAGTATTCAAAAGCTTTCCTTATTTATATTAGCGTTTATTTATTATTTTGGAATTATCATAAAAATAAAAACTTTGAATAATTTTTTTTCACTTATTTTTTAAAAACTATTTTAAAAAATTTTAATACAAAGAATTGTCAATTAAATCTTTATTCTTATGTAACTTCCCTTTGCAATTACTTCTTTTAGAACTTTAATTGTTTAATTTCAAACAGATTTTGACTGGTTGGAATTTTCTATCGCAATTATTTTAAACGAAAATGCCTTATTATCGGTTAAAATACTGAGTTTAAGCTAGCTCAGTGTTTTCCAAACTTTTGAGATGTGTACCTCTTCTATAATTTTTGTAACGTCGATTACCTCTTATCGAAAGTATTATTTTTACTTTTACAACACTGTACAGACTTGATAAAATTAAACAGGAATGTCCATTCAAGAGCTGCTGTAAGCAATTAAGTCAAAGCGATTCAGGAGGGAGATACTTAACCCTGTCTGAGGTAAAAATCAAAGATTTCTCCGATTTTGGTCATGTGGGGAGGGCTCTGGACCACAGATGATTGGGACTTCCTAGTATAGGACAAAGTCACGGGATTTTCCAGGAGTAGACTTTCGCCTCACTTGTATCCCCTTCCAACTCTTACTGTACCACTGCGTGTACGTGTACCTCACTTGGGGAAATACTGAACTAGCTGAATCGTGAATCCATATTAATGAATAGAATTAATGATAATAATATCATTAAATCGTTAACAGAGCTATTAGTAGAAAAAACAAATAGATGAATGATTGCCTTCCGTAATATAGGCAGTACAAAACTGATACCGGATACTCAGAATGGTGCGAAAAATGTCAGATTTTTATTTTCCGTGCATCTCTAAGAATTACAGTAGTGATTAGTATGTACTGAAATGAAAAAAAAAATAACTATTCATATTTAATAGTTTTGAAAAGTGCAAGGCATCTAAATACTTAAAAGGTTGGGGAATTTTATTATTTCCTAGTAAATTTTAGTTCTTGTAAAGTATATCTCCCATACTTTCGTTAACGGTGTAATACAAAAGAGTTAATTATGGTTTTACGATGAATAAGTTTGAATGTACAAAAAATTATTTTTATCACAAACAATCATGTGAAATTTGTAAAGATTAATGGACACATAAGTAACAAAGCATATTTAAAGTGTTTTTAAACAGAGACAGTGTCGTTAGCCAAGAATTAAAGAGCGTAATTAATTTTTAACTATCCATGATGTGATGGTAATACTATACCAGATTTCCATTTATTTAGGCAGCCCACTTTAGTTATCGTTATTCTCTGGTCTTAATGATCTATTATGTATTTGTAAAATGTTTCATCAGAAATTGCAGCAATATGATATGTTTTCCTTCCTTTTAATTCAAATAAAATTTGCTCACGTCCATGTTTCATCTATGGACAGGACATTTCAGAAATCACAAAAATTCAAATCTGGAGAATGAGAAGGCTAGACAGTGAAAAATATTCTTTGAAATTACTCTATCAATCTCAAGATGGAGAAGAAGCAGTTACTTTATTTGCAAATAATATGCTGTCCAATCGTACATGAAGAGAGTTGGTTCTAAATCTTTGAACCATAGTAATGCAAATATCACTTTTGCTGTAATAGTAAGTTTACAGTAATAGGCACATATGAAAGGATATCTTTTAGATTCTCAAACATCATTCTTATCAAAAAAATTTCAAGAATGAAATCAGCAGTAAATTCATAATTTAATAATGTAATTGGAATGTGGAATTTCATTCACAACAATAGAACGTGCAATGTTGTATAAGTGGCAATTGGGAGTTCACTACTCAGTTCACTAAGTCAGTTTATGCCCTCGCAGCGACAGTTGAGTATTCACTACTCCATTCACTCGGTCAGTTTGTGCCCTCATTTTAATAGTTGAGTATATACTGCTCCGTTCACTCAGTCAAATTGTGACTCCACAGCGCCAGTTGAGTATTCACTACTCCGTTCACTTACTCGGTTAGTTTTCCCACTGCATCAGTTGAGTATCCACTGTTCTATTTATTCAGTCAGATTATGCTCTCATTTAAACAGTTGCTCGGTTTACTCGGTCAGTTTTTGCCTCCACTGCCATAGTTGAACATTGGATATCATGCATCTCATCTAACAACAAAATATTCCAGACTACGCACTACCAATGGCTATTTTATCAAGAAATCCCTAAAGCAAATCAATGCGTTGATCCGGGTCTTTAGACACCAGTTTTTGTGCTAAGTGGACAAATTTTGTTCTTGGATATTATTTTCAAATGCATCACGGAGCCTTTCATCATTTAGGACTTGAAGAATATCGGTAATATTAAGCATTCTTTAAACTGCAATGATAGTGGTTTCTCTCATACTGTCTTTGAAACCTGCTTCTTTCTTCAACCTCGTAGTACATGTAAATACCTAGGCCTTTAAAATTGCTCATGATTTTTTCGGTCAGATAATTTGACATTCATTTGCTTATTCCCATATATTTTAGTTTGGAGCTATATATAAAAAATATCTTATTTATTGTCGTGCCAGTTCAGAATGTATTGTGTATTTTGAGGAAAATCATTTTGAGAACAGGAGAAAAAACTATTCATTTTCTATCTTATCTTTATATCTGCTGTTATAAGATTTGGTGTTATTGCTACTTCTTGGGTTAATTACCATATTCTATTTAATATGATGGTTAAAAAACTGATAGCTTTAAACATCTGAAAGTTTTAAAGTGGTTGGATATCTTTAATTGTCGAACGAGAATTCGTAAGAATATTGATAATTTTTAAGAAATTTTTCTTAAAGTAATGCCCTGCCCTACATTCAGAAAGGAATATGGAAATAAAAATGGAAAAATCAGAAATTGACACTTTGTGGCTGGGTCAACAGCCTCGAAAAAGATGACAGTTTAGTGAATCCGCCTGTCAGTAAGGGGTTACAACAAATCTTGCCAAAACAGCTTCGATCAATGATAGCTAATTGGTCGGCTATACACAACAATTCTGTTTAATGAGTACATATAAGGCAACAATTCTGTTTAATGAGTACATATATCGTAAAGTTATGATAGTTAAATCGTGCTATAAAAACTTGAAATAACAAGTTGTTTAGAGATCTTTTATGTATCTCACGCGAATGTACGCTATGTATGATATCATACAAACTTCTGAATAATGCTGCGATTCCTTTAAGTAAACTCTCCCTTTCAAATTGTGGTATCCTGGTGTTGAGACACATTGTACAAGGATAAATCAGAGAAAGATATTCCTTTTATAATAACTGTCTACTCACGCATTTTAAATACGCATTTAGAAAATTTTTGGAACATCTGAATGTTATTCTTTTACTTCATTGCAATGATTAACTACAGACAATTCACATTTAACCACTGGATATGTTGTTGAAAAATAATCATAATTACACTTCCTTTTGTCAATTAGCAATTTATTACAACTAACCATTATCGTTAACGTCATTACCAAAGGGTATGGAGATATTTCACTGCAAACAAATGTTGATTCATAATAACAAGTGATCAATTACTTTAAAAACAACTACTAAAACTATAATACAAGCATAATTCCACATCAAATAGCGCAAAGAATAAAGAAAGTAGACAGTAATTTTATTAAGGAAAGCTTACTAATTACAATTTCGATTTCAAACCAAATGTAGAAGAGCATGGTTTATGTCTATACAAAAGATTCAAAACCTTATTTATTTGGAAACTCTAACTTGGCATTTGAGATTGCATTCATGTTTTGACTAATGACTGCAGTAGGAGAGACATACCATTTGGAAATGAAAAGGAAGTTCATGAAAAGGCTTGACATTACAAGAAAATGGGGGAAAAGGAGTATAGAAAAGAGAGAAAAGGGAATTGTGGGATAAGTATACTTTAAGTATACTCTATGTAGGAAAAATGCTTGCATGATTAATGAGTTGAGGTTATATGAGGATTTGTCTCTTGTTGCTTAGATTTCTGACATAATTTCAGATTATTACCGGCTCTATTTTCTATGTGATTTTGATTTCTTTCCCAAATTTTTCAATTACTACTGTTGATTAGAGAATGTCAGCAATACTGCATTTAAAATGCATCAATATTTTGTCAATAATATCTATAAAAAAATACGATTTCTAGTAATAAGTCATTACATATATAATATATAATCTGAAAATGAGTATTTTCAGCCATGTATTTTAAATCTTTCGATTTTCCAACAAGCAAATACATTGAGTATAAATTATATATCAAAATGTATCGATATTTTTTTCGAATTTTTATTTTAGAAATATATTTACCAAAATTCAGATAAAAAGTATTTTAGTCCTCGTATATTTTGTTGCAGGCAATGCAGTGATATTGTTTATAGATGAGCTAAATGAAAGGCATAAATTAAATGCTCAATTACAAAGTGTGGCGCATACATTCTCTGAATATAATAAACAACTTTAATGAAATATATATTGCTTAGAAAACTAAGCATTAAACAATATATATATTTTTAAAACTCCTATTCCTAATTACGTTAACAGAGATTTTTTTAGTTTAATTACTTTTTATCAAATAAATATCAAAAAATGATTAAAAAAATATATAAATTGATTTTGGCAAGAACTGAACTCGTTTCCTTTACCTTCGCGTGAAAAATACTGAAATATTTTCATTTTACACATTGAGTTACTGCCAATTGATTTAAATTTTCATTATAAACTACTAAAACTATTTAAAGTATTACAAATGAATTAAGTTTAATTCATGAATTACTGTTTTAAAAAACTGTAATAACATGTGTCATCTACTACAGGTTTTAAAAAATGTACTTGAACTTGAGTGTATAAATAAAACGTATTTTATTAAAAATTGATAATTTGAATAGGATATGCAATTAAATATATGTAGGGGGAATATGAACTAATGCTAGCAATTGAAAAAAAAAAACTTTAAAGAAGGAATACATCGAAATTTTTGCCGAAATGAAAATAACTAACTGTTTACTGAAAAGTGACATTACGATTAATGTATATCAGTTACATTGGGTAGAGATAATCTTATAAATTGTGAATTGAAATGATCAATACTTAGCTAAATAAACTGATAAATAGAATTTTTTTTTAAGTATTTCGATCCATCTGTCTTTAAAGAATTGTTGGTTTGATGGTAAATCTGGTTGGATTTATTTTAAATTAAATACTTTGATACATAATTTAATGTGCATGATCCCCCAATTCAATCGCCCAATATCAGTTTTAGCTATAGAGCTTCCATACTTATCAAAGTCATGCTATTTAATATCCTTACACTTGTTCTGTTCATTGCGCTTATAAACGATGTCATAGAATCAAATGCAATCCATACTTTTCGTTAAATCAATATTTACCTTTCCTATTCTATATTTTCAATATCTTTAAAACATATGAATTATAGATATTGAAGGGTATTTATTTCTCAGCTTTCAATTATACTAAGAAATTATGCGTGTTAATATTTGATGGAATATTAAAAAGGGTTCAGTTATAATAACTGCAATTTATTAACAAGAATTAAAAAAACACATTTTTTTTAAAAAGCCAATTTTTAATATAGAAAAGATTTTGAGTAATAATACTTTTCGTTTACTTTTAATAATTTTCATGGAAATACGCAAAAACTCAAACCGTTTTTCAATAAAATTTCAATATTTTTCATCATTGTATCCTCAAATGGAATATGTAATAAATTAAAGAGCTCTGTATCAAGTGGGTGGACGGAATCACGCATTCTTTGTCTCTCCCTCCCTTCCTCAGGGCCGCGGTGGCCTCGTGGTAAGGTCTCGGTTTCGGAACCGGAGGGTTTCAGGTTCAAGACTCGATTCCACCGAAGAACCGTCGAGTGAAGGGGTCTCTTGCACGTGAAATCTCTCTAGCCAAACGTCCTCCTGCTAGTGTGTCGTGGTATGAAGAGGGGGATGACAGTTCAGGTGTTGTCTTCGTCATCTGACCGTGGTTCAAAATTACGAGGTCTGTCCCAAAATAGACCTCGTGTTGCATTAAAACGGGACGTTAATAAAACTAAACTAAACTAAACCCTCCCTTCCTCATCCTCTCTCTCCTTTACTAACTCCTCCCCCCCCTCTCTCACACACACACGCTTTTATTACTATTAGTACATATTATGTATGTATGTATGTATGAGGAATACACAATTACGCACACTTTATTCGATTTTATGTAAATTTGAATTTTAGGATGTGCAAATAAAGGGTGAGAAAACCCTATACACCTTTGCAAATCATAAAATTAAACTTATTAAAAAATTTATGAAATCTGATCGTGCAAGTATAAATATTTTTTGCTGTCTTTTCTACACTGCTGTAAGAAATATCGCCGTATTGTTTATTGTAGAATAACTGAATAAAAAGTAACAAAAAAATTGCAGATTCCATTCTTATTTTATTTTATATAAATAACAAAAAAATATTGTACTTAAGAAAAAAAAATGTCATTTCTAATGTCATTAACTTTTTCAAATTTAAATGTTTTGTTACCCTAATAAATTTTAAAGAAACGAAATCCTTCATCTTGTCGCTTTTACTGACTTTTAAAAAAATTAACATTGGAGGTTTTCAATTATCTGCGGTCAAACATACTGACAGGAATTGTGTCATTTTTCAAAGGTTTACGTAATCGAAAAATGTTTATTCCATGCTTTATTTTTATTTTTCTCAACCTTTATGAAATAAACACTATAGGGGTATGTTATATGTACTCAGTTTGACGTTTTAATTAAAATGAATGCTGTGTCTCAAATACCCTAATAAAGTTTTCTCTTGAGGGTTTAATTAAAACTAGATAAGTCAAAGAACTTCTTTCTGGCATTGAATGAAATGTGTTCCTTCGTGATATTGGCAAGATTTTGCGTAAGATGGCAAGCATACATATCTTAATAATCTTTCAAAATGATAGAAAATTATAATAAAATTTTTTTAGGTTTTTTTATATTTATTTTTATGGTATATTAATCAAAAGTTTTCAAGGACCTTAATTATATTTGCTTTGTAATGTATTGTTACATTTTCATGGATTAAATATGTTACATCCTTTAAAATAATTCAGATTTACCGTTTCTTTCTGAATAGTTTCATTTTTTCAGTATTTGACAGCATTTGATGACCATCTACTTCCCGACTGAATTTGAATCCAATTTAGTTCAATGAAATATAATATTCTTGATTTTCTCATGAAACTAATTTTTAGCAAATCGAGTTGAATATCAATGATTCATAATTTAAAATTTATATCTATTCAGTTCTACTAAAAATTTAAAAGTTTTGCTGCAAAGGTGAAAATTTAGCACATTTGGCTAAATATAATCATTGCAGAATAAAAATAACCCTCAGATGTTTTAAAAGTTTTTAAAGGCCATGTTTGTAGACAGTTATTATAAAAGGTATCCCCTAATTTGATTGCTCTTTAACTCTTAACCTGTAAAATGACGAGTATAGCTTGTCATTGATTTTCCATGCCAGCACAATGACGAATTATACTCGTCATTACGCTATATGGCATGAAGGGCTAGATGCGTCATGCCACTAAAGTTACTGTTAAATACAATAATAAATTTGATTAAAATTTCAAGAGTATTGAATGCGGATGCACTTGTATTATTTGTGTTGATATCATAGATCGCTATCATATGTCGATTGATTGTCTTGGTACAAGTTACAACCAAACTATTAGTAATCATTTCAATAAATTCGTTCATTAATTCTAATAAAAAATTTAGAAAGAACATCTGTCTTATTAAATGCTAAACATGCAGTGAAATAAACACCTTAATGAATAAGAGTAATGTAGATCAAGATGATCAAAGTGATTCAGAAAAATCAGAAAATAAGCATCAATTTAATTGATACTGATAATGTAACTATAGTGAAATATTAGTAAGAGGACGAAAACATGCCACAGTGACTAATAAGTGAATTTTGTGAATACTCTGGAGTCGCAGACCCATTATGTGTCTATAATAAAATAAAAATTACGTAAGTGCCTGGCTTAAACGGGAAAACTAGGGTTGTAAATCGAAGTCACTAGAAGTTTTTGAAGAAATGTTGAATGCGAATTTACGAAATACAATTACATCTATACCAATAATATAATTTTAATTAATAATTATAAATTAGTTAGAATTATAAAATAAACTAAGTTTTCTTAAATAAAAATTAAACAGCTATTTCACCCTTAATTTTTGCATTCTTAAATCTTACTGGAAGTGGTTAACTGGGGAGGAGAAATTTTAAGTCTTAACTGATGATGTGTGGTTTACGAGATAGCATTTTCTTCACACTCAAATCAAATTTTCTAATGAAAGTATAGTATTAAAATCCGACTATATAATCTGCAGATATTTTTATCGGTATACAAATATGTTTTAAATTTTTTAGAAATATATTATCATTGAATTGTACTTTAATACAGCAAATAATATTCTTGAAAATACATTATTTACTATTTCTAAAAATTATATTTATTTTTCCAGTAAACAAACTTATATAGAAAACAACATAATAATCATTTAATTAAATGGAAAAAAGATCAATTTAGCCATTGTTCTTTTTTTTAAATCAGCATAATCGAGTTTTGAGTTTATTTAAATGCACTAGTTAAGTAATAGTATAAAACTCAGCCTATAAATTATGTACATATTTTACTTCGTATATTATAATACATTTTAGAAATATTTCAAAATGCATTATCACTAGAGTAATTAATTATGTTTGAATTACATTTATACATATCAGAATCAGTCGAATGTGAACTTTATTATCATTTCTATGTTGAAACAATTGCACATTTGTAACACGATCTTCGAGGCCAGGTTAAGTTCAATTAAGAAAATCAGCCAGTAAACTCTGTAGATATTTTTCCTGGTATATGAATATTAGTATTATTTTAAATATATTATCCCTTTAAAATTATATTAAATTTTAACATACCTGTCATAATCAGTCGAATGAAAACTTTCAAAAAAAAAAAAAACTCTGAAACTATCCTCATTTCTAAAAACACGTTCTGCTTCATTTAAAAGTTTCTGGAGCTATACTTCTTAACTAGAATCAGTAAGTGTTATGATATTTCGATCAAGTTTTATCACCATCTGCTAAGCTTTGTATAAGGTATCCGACTACGTTAAAAACACTGGTTGGCAACCATATTGGCGATTTTTTTTTAAGTGTTATTTTTTGTAATTCAGACTTCTCTCTTTCCAAAACTGTGTGTTTTTTCATAGAAAAGGAAGTTCTAACTTATTATCCACAGGAATTTTAAGTAAAACTTATTTTTCAGCTGAAATCTGTCATTAACTTCAATTTTAATTTTCATAAAAAATATCCACCATTAACATGATATCCCCCAAAACTAATAGAGGTATTGACATAAAAATTTCAGCGAGTGTTTAAAATAATATAGGCAGTGAAATGAACCAAATTTTTGTTGGTGGTGAAATACTTTTTCTGTTATAGGTGATTTTTAGAAAAAATTAAATTGCGAATTTATGGAAAAAATGCATATATACGTATATTTTTACCCGTAACTTCTTTGCATCTCAAAATGTTTCTTAGATTTTGGTTCATTTCATTCATCATTACATTCTATAACTTGTGTGCAAAGAAAAATAAAATTGTTGCGTTACCATTTTGAGTAGAATTTGAAAACCGTTTTGGTTCAATTTCACTAAAATGTACAACAAATTTTCCTATTTCTCAAAATATATTATTTTCTCAAATACTGTTTTTGTATTTACAGTATTTATAATTCATAATACATCTAAAAACCGAAAATAGTTTTTTAAAAAATCAAATTTTTCAAAATGTTTCCTTCGAACGTAGTCGGTTACCTAAAAGTGAGGTGCCTTTTTACAGATTTCGCACAATGATATCGCTGTAATATGTATAAAAGCAGCCACTGAAATTGGTTGAAAAAATGTACGTGCTGTGAAAGTCAGGTATCAGGAAGCAAAAGGGTCACTCTATGCGATTAATCAAAAATTATAACAGGGTGAACCGAAGTCCATCGTTAGCAATCTGACAAACTGTCCTTCCCAGTTAAGGGTTAATCCCATTATATCTCAGAGGTATTGAAAACATAACTGTCTATTTTATCTTTTTTTTTTTGAATTTTTACAGTATTGTAACTTATTTTCGATGTAAACAATCTTTTTTTCAGGAATTTTCAAGAAAAGAAGAAAATAATTGAACAAGGAGAAAGGGTTCCCAGAAATTATATTATATATGCATTTTAAAAATCCAGTCAGTTTTATTAACTTTTATAAGAGAAATTAGAGAATATAAGAGAAATTAGATTTGAAATAAATATTATAGTCAATTAAAATTTTAGACAGAATTAATTTTATCAAAATATTGTAATAATATTTACATATTTTTAGGTCTCATGCCATTTAATTAAAGACTGCGAATAGTTTATCAAAGATTTAAAAATAAAAATTTCTGGAAATATTTACTTTAACTGAAATTGAAAACTTTAATTAATAGAAAATAATCTTTTAATTTTTGACAATAGCGTCGTTTATCTTTATTTTCCTATTTCTGAAATTAATAATAAAAGCATGAGAAATAATTGAAATCACCCCCTTTTTAAAAATCTTTAGTTAATGCAATGATTTTCATTTTAATAATGAAATGCATTAATTTATATTAGTCTTATTTTAATATAAAAATTAACTTTTTCACTATAACAGTGACATAATGTTTTTAAAGCAGCGCCTCCAATTAATATTTCAGTGATAGTAAATTAAAGAAGTAAAAATAAAGGAAGGTATTAATTTTAATATTCACCAATTTAACTAATTTAGAGTGTTATTTGATCGAAATTTCTTCTTATTTGTTATTTCAACATCCTCCAAATATGTGTTTAACAGTTCTATTCATAAAATGTACAGTAAAGGAAGAATAATGATGATTGTTCAATTTATTATATGAAATAAATTTTCATTCTAGCTGCAACAGACTTTTACTCAATTATTTCATTAAATGATTTTTATTGCATCGACATATTTTTTTTTCTATTTATTTTTGAAAAAAAAAAAAGAACGATTAATTATTTTGAATTTACAAATACATTTCAGTCAATAATACTACTCAAACTTGAATTCAAAATTTTTTTTGAATAAAATCAATTGCTTAAATATATAATTTATCTAATAAATATTGAAATTGATAACCATAATCATATTATATATTAGCATCTTAATAACTGTGATAATTTATCACACACAAGCATGAATTGTTATTTAAAAGAAATTTTAAAATTTTATTAAAAATTTTAGTTGAAAACTTTAGATAAATGTAATTTAAAAAATACATTTTGCTTGATTTTGCAAAATATATTTCTGTTATTTGCAGATTACTTTCCTAAAGATATTTGTAAAAGAAACTATTAATTTTTTTTGCAAAATGATCACCGCATGTTTATCTAATGCTTTGACTCGCCAAGAATCATTCTAGAGAATCGGGTATCATGATGAGCTTATACATTTTAAAACATATTTATAATCACTCCTTTTCAAAGACACTTGTAAATGAAAATACTTCTTTTTGCATACAGTCGACCACCCCGCTACCACTGAACATAGCAGTATCGACAAGATTAAATGAAAATACTGAATTTATAATTACAGTGCTGAAAAAGTTGGTAACTGAAAATAATATGAAAGCATGTTTTACTTCCTCGTATACTTGGTATATAGAGGAAGTATAGTAATCGTCAAAAATTTCCTACTGGAGATTTTGACGAATCTCCACTTTTCAGACCTCCCTCTGATCGAAAAATACATGTTTGGAAAATATCCATCTCTCTGTCCATCTGCGAAAACCGTAACTCAAAAAAAATTTCAACTAGATAGATGAAATCCGGTATGGGGTCTTTAAACCAAATATTCAGATATCTGTCAAATTTTAAGGAAAATCCTTCTGCTTGATTGCTAGAATAAGCTATCACAATAATCAGAGAAAGAAAGTTCTATAGTTGAGATTTGGTGCACAATACCTCCCTAAATTCGAAAAACACATGTTTGGAAAATGTCCATCTCCTTTTGTCTGTTAAAAATATAACTCAAAAACCAACTAGGTAGATGAAATCTGGTATGGAATCTTTACACCAAATTTTCATACATCTGCCAAATTTTAAGTAAGATTTGTTCAGACTAAGTCTTTCTATTTGCCTGTTTGAATAAGTTACCACAATAACTAGAAAAAGAAGAAAGCTTGATAGATGATGTAGGGTACACAAATTTAACATCTGTGAAATAGACATCTGCAAAATTTTAAGTCAAATCCATCTACGGATTATTGACTGTCAGTCTGTATTTACAGAAACAAGTAAACGCGATAATTCAAAAAAGCAGGGAATAAAATACAATATCAAATTTAATATAGGATTACAAACTTTGCTTTGTGTCAGATTTTTATTTCAATCGGTAGACAGAAACTGTGAAGGACAGATTCGATTTCGGGATATTATTAACCATATGTCAGAGATTAATCACCAAATAACTCGCCAAGAATGGTATGATGGTTCAGTAAAAATGCTAAATTTATTCCTTCAAAAATTAATATTACATAGTGCATAATATCGTAACTATTGTACATAAATTTCATTTAAGGCTTACTCTATGAAAGTCACTTAGTGAGTATACGAAAGCTTAGAGGAGGCATTCTCAATGGATAATTAAAAAAATTGCGTATTAACAAGAAAATATTTAAAAATCATTAAGAAAAACCTTACAAATGTATTTTTTCTTAGCTCGAAGGTTAACAAGTGTTTCAAAATCTTTTCAGAAATTTAATTATATTATTTAGAAAAAAAAAGCAATTTCTACGACATCAGCTTCTATTTGATTTAATTTGTTATGTAAGATTTTAAACAAAATTTGTTATAGAAATTATTATAGTTTTCAGACGAATTGTGAGTAGTTTATAATCTAATGAAACTAATATGTATATATATATTTGCTTGCGATATTATTTCTTCACACATCTAACCAAATTTTCATAAACAAAATATCGCTTCGAGTTTTTTTTAATGATTTACAAGAAACATTTAATTTCAATAAATACATTTATATTTTCTTTATATTATTTTAAACCAATTCTTCAAAAAGTACATGTTTTAATACTTAAAATCCGAATACCACTACATATCGTGATATTAAACAAATCAACCAGACACCAACATTAAAATTGCAAAAGACATGAAATACCTGGTATACTGGCCAATTACTAATATATCCATAACAGGTTAGCAAACCACAAGAATTATGTACATCGTTAAATTGCTTCAAGTATCCTAGCATACATTTAGATAAAATACCATTGGAAAACGTTCACGGAAATACAAAATTCGATTTGACATGAATAGTTTATACTAATGTTTGAATAATGGGATCTAGATGCAGGGTTTTATGGAATGGGGAGCATTTATTGGAATATTTTTAGATAAGACCTATTGGTCAAGTGCTAGTTTTGCATGATTGAAATCATTCAAATACAGAATATATTATTTTTATTTAGAAATATATTTGATAGCATATATCGTAAGGATATTCTTGAATACAACTACTGAAGCGATATTTTATTTGCTCCATCGTGGTGTAATAATTTAAGGAGGTATAGCTATTTTTTATTATTTGAAGAATTGTAAAATCAATTGACCTCTATTTAATATTAAAAGAATAATGTTTAAATATCAAATGATATTGCTTAGGCAGTTTAATTTTGATGTAAAAAGTAAAAAATATGAAATTTCGAATTGCTTAATAAATATTTTACTTTGGTGTTAGTATATCAGTGTTTACATTTCAAAATATAGCATTTTTTTATTTTATTAACTTTATTTGAAAATATTTCATCTTTCTTTAATTTGAAGAGACAGTTAGTAAACATCTCAATTACTTTAATGAATATAATTACATCAATTTACAATGTAAAAGAAAATATAAACTATTAAATTATATATATATTATTTATTAGAGGTTTCAGAAAGCTCTTTTTTGCACCACACATAAAATTCTTTAATATATTGACTGAAATTCTGACTATAGCGATCCAGTTTTGGTAAACAGTGAAAAAATTCTCATGAAAATGTACAGATGGGAGCTTTTCAAAACTATAAAAAAATTCTAATAATAACAAAACTATAAAACAATATCTATAATAATAACTTCTTTTATGAATTCCAATAATGTATGCACTATTTCATTCTCATAAGCATAATTTATTTAAAAGATAATGAATGCTCTTGCATTAGTAAAATAATTAGAACAATCCTTTCCTTGTAAACTGCCATATATAATTTAGGTCACCATAAAAATATTCTAAAGAATTCCGTAACTTACTATGTGAATTGAATAAAATGGGTGAAACTCAAAACTTTAGAATCGTATAAATGACTTTATTTCAGCAATTTCAACAACGGACGAAAATAAGAAATAGTAATAAATTAATAAAATATCTTAAAATGTATTGAAATATACTTCTGCATTTGATACGAAAAGTATAAAAATAATTACAAGATATTAGCACTCTCAAATTTATAAATAATAATAGTTTCAAAATGAAATTTGTTTAATCTAAAGGATAACTAGATGTTCAATTACAACATGCAATTAAACGTTTATTGAAGTTACAGATTATCTATCTCCCATTTTAATCAGCATTTCCTAGTTAATTGGATTAATTAAACAAAAGAATGCCAACTGAAAAACACGAGTCTTGATTGCAGTTTTTAAACCTTTCTCATACTACTTAGGAAACTAATTATCCTCTTAGATAATTAGACTTAAGTGGTTTCCTGAACTGACTGTTCTCAGACTTTGAATCGATAAACCACCAGAAAGAAGAACTGTTCGAAGTGAGGATTACAAGAGAGTAAATTATATTTTATTAATTACAGAGTATCTTTGCAACTGAGTTTGTTCATATCTTGTTTAGCTTTAGAAAGCATGAGACGTTGCAGAAGTTTGAGCTTTAAACCACTAATTAATTTAAACAAGAAATAACCTAAAACAATTCCCAGGCTTTGTAACTATAGTACTCAGCAGAAAACTTGCAGTTTGCATTTTACTGTTTTGGATTTCATCGATATATTTAAATATTTAAAGCATGTACAACATATTTGCCCTTTGGCTAAATGTATACATATTTAATGATGGCCAGAAATTTAATCCGCCAATTAAGGAAAAGTATTTTTGAAAAAATTTACATTGCCTAAAGCAATGCAGAAGCTAGAATAAACTATTTTTGCCCATTAATATTTAAATATTTTTTGCATCTTAAGAGATAATAAATAATTAATATATTGCTGTGGATTCGGGATCCTTCCTTATATTTAATTGATGAAGAAACCCGATCAACAATCCTCAATAAAGAACGAAGACATTAATGTAAAGACAACAAATGCTCAGTCGATAAACTACAACAAACAGTAGCCCACAAGTAGAAAACTAACTCGACACAGAAGATTTTGGAAAAATCAGGCATATCTCGATTAATATTGGTTCCATTCTCAAAAGTCTAGAAGATTTTAGTATTATCTATTTTATTGTTAAAATCACCAAATTTGTCACCAAGTTATTTATTATTCCACATGTATAACAAATATTTATACTTTAATGTGAATACATATTTTTCTATTTCCAAATTCTTTTTGCATGTTATCTTACAAAAAATGTAACTATTAAATTTTTAAACATAACATTAACAATTAAAAATTATTACTTTTCAAAGCATTTTTCTACTTTGTAGGGAACTTCATGTCTGAATTGATCGATGGATTTTTTTAAATAAGTTTGTATAATAAAAAAACAATCTCTCGAAAAGTATTTGAAGATTTTTTTTATAATTTAGAAATAAGTTAAATACGGTATTTAAGAGATTGGACATATATTATTACAACTTTATACTATATATATAACTTTGAACCTAGCTGCATTTATCATAATCGGAATAAAAGAAATATTTTGTAAAGAAATTTTCTTTTGTGCATTTTAATCCAAGCATTAACAAGCAAAGAAAGAAAATTATAACTGGTGTTTCTGAAGATTGTAAATGAAGATCCCAAAAATGGATGGGTTAGAAATTTTTACAGATGGTTCAAAAGGGGAAAATACAGCAGGAGCTGCAATAGTAGTATACTAATATGGAAAAGAGATCGATAAAGATCTAGTGAGATTATTGAACCATGCAACAAGTTTTCAGGCAGAAGTGCAAGCTTGAAAAATGGCCATTGAATATTGTGAAAGGGAAGAGGAAGGACAGAAGTGTTCAATTTTTTACTATTGTTCGGGTAACGCAATGCAGATTAGAAATTTTTTGTCTCCTTCATTCTATTCTCTTTTAATTTAAAAGTTCTTAAATAAATCCGAAAGACCAATTTATTAACAATATTTGATTTTAAATACATCAAACACAAAGAAAATAAATAGAATTGTTTGAAATAATCGGCCGAAATTCTCTTAAGCTTATCATCAACTCAGTTGTGGAGGAAAGAAAACACTGGAGCCTTCCTCATATTTGGCGAGATTTGGTGTCATCTTTTTGGCACGAAAGTTAGTTTTCAATAAATAAAAAATAAACCACTCAATTAACTGGAATAGAAATTAGCCTATGTTCGATTCCTGTCTATAATTTTATCTTTGTGCTAAATTTCCTCCAATTCTGTTCAGCCGTTCTGGCGTGATTGAGTAACTAACATCCATCTAACACTAGCATCCATCCATCCATCTAAACATTCACATTTATACATTAGTATAGTAAATTTATATAGATTTGTTCGTTTAAAGTTATTAGATTGTGCAATAGAGATAAAAATTAAAATCAGTCCTTTTCGCACATAATGAAATAATAAAATATTTTAACAAATATTTTTCTTAAAGCTAAACTTCTTGTCGATTATTCTTCAAGCTGAAAAGATACACATAAAACCACACGACACCTCAGCTCCATTTCTAATGTCCAAGTGGTTCCTTTCCTGTTTGGTATCGATACAGGTGCATACTGAAAAAAAAATATGCGACAAAGTGACAAATTATTAAATACTATTACATACAAGAAGAAACCAACCATAAAACGATAAGCGTAAAAAATTAATATAAAAGGGAGGATTCTAAACTACGGTATTAAGAAAACAATCGTGAATCATACATAATGCCTTATAGCTACTAGTATCCAATGATTATTGATAATATCTTATTTTTCTCAATAAAACATTTAAAATGAAAATGCTATCTTAATGTTTGCCCTGAAGGAAATAATGGTTTATATAGATTTACCTCTTTCAAATAAACATTGGAAACTTTTAAACTTTAGAAATCAAAACAATCATCAAGCCTATAAGATATTGGGAAAAGAAGAAACCTTCCTAAAAATGACGTTACAATCTTTTGTGATAGCCATATTTTCTCCATAGATCTGCAAAAATAACCTTTTTTCTGCTTCCATAAGCTTATATTATTTACTTCATCCCTCCCAGAAAAATGCTAACGTGTCCTTTTCTTTCTGAATAGGTAAAATCGAGAGAAATTTCGATTTTCCTCTTCACATCGGGGATTTCCCAGAGAAGAAAAGCAGTTTTCCTAGCGAAAACTTTAAAGTAGGGCTTCTGTAACCTTTTGTTCGAGTGTTCGTCTAATACGTTGGAACGTTTTCGCCGGCGGGCGAAATCGAATGCAGGGCAACAAAAACTCTCTGAAACGTCCGAGATTTCGATAAAGACAAAGACGGGGAACAGTATCGGAAAATTTTATTGCCGATCGCAGCGACACCCTCGGGCGGGCACGACGTCAACAGCTTCCTCAATAACGAGTATTACTCTCAAATCGAATAAATTTCAAAACTAGAGTCATAAAAGTGGCCGCCAAAAGGTAATTAAAACAAGCCTTTTCTAGAAGAGCCTTTCTTCGCAGTCAGAGCCTGAGGGCCTGAAAGATAAATATTGACCAGATGCCTATAAAAGACAAGGAGGCGATGTCTCCGTATAACGGAAATAACGACCTTCTACGAACCAAATGCAAGCTATCGGAGCAGACAACTTTTAATTGCTGCCAAATGGTGATTTCTTTATTTTTTCCTCTTTTCTTCAGCTACCTTCAGTCGTTTTATTAAAAGAAGGCGCTTTTCTACCGACGTGGAACTTCCGGTTTATACAACTGGATTGAAAGGAAAATAGCGGCAGTTTTAAAAGAATAAACTAAAAGAGAGTTTTAATGACTTTCTCATTGGACTCTCTATTTGTTTAATGTTTTGTTGTAGTTTCTTTTATCGTTTATTTCTTTCGTCTATTGATGTAGTTTTCAAATGAATGGCCATTCATTCAACGAGTAAATATCTCGTTTTCGAGATGGCATAGTCTTTTATGTTGTTTTAGAAAAATTAATCATTATTAGCCGGTTGTGATTATTAACTTTTCTAATATCACTTCCAAATGCTTGCTTTAAATAAGGATTATTTTTAGAAATTTTTGAAAAAGAAGTCAATAACGTTTCTGAAAATGATAAAGTGCTTTGTTCTAAAATGTTTCAAATTTCTCTAAGGGCAGCTAAACAACAAAATAGAACACAATTAGAAATCTAGCTTTATGTATAAATTTTAATGGATATTCTTCTGTTATTAAAAATCGTTTGAAAGAAAATTCGAAAAACAAATCTAAACTCGGTAAGTAATTCTAGGCTTAATTAGTCACTTCTTTTCAAATAACGTCTTATTCATGAAATATTAAATGAATAGATTCAAAAACATTTGCTCCCTTTACGCAATCCTCTTATTATCTCTATCGAATATCCTGAAATGATAAAAGAAAGAATAAAATCATACTTCTTAGTTTCAAAGAATATGTCACTGCAGTTCAAATAGTACAATGATTATAATTTTTTAAAACGTTTTTAGGTTCATCTCTCATTTTTATTGCAATAAATGATTAAACTTGGATTTAACTATTATTGAAAGAAAATCTGTTGTTGATTTATAACTATTTAAATAAATTTGACGTGTAGTAAATATAAAAGAAATACATTTTAAACGCAGTATCATTTTGTTTTAGGTAAATTAATGACTTTGTAAGAATTAATCGAAATTTATCCAAATAACTTGATAACAATGAGTGGCTTATGAAAATATTTATTTATTGCACTAATATATATAACAGTTTCAAGTTACTTCCCCAGTTTTGTGATTTTCTATATTCTTACTAATCTGCTGGCATTTATAGTCGTTTTGGATGATGTGTGCGAGTCACGAGCCGAGTGCAAATGTTTAAATGCATATAAAGCATTAATAACCTAATTATCCACAAAGAATTGCAAGATCCAATTAATAAAAAAAGCTAATTTCAAGCCAAAAATTAACATGCATTTTAACTATTGCATGCCAAAACCATGCGAAGCGTTGTTTGGCATTACGATGTTTGGGAGAACCTTTTGGAACACTCAACACGCTGGTTCATATGATTACCTTTTACATCTGCGTTTTAGAACATCATGTACCTTAACGAATAATATTGAAAGTCTTGAAACAAAAATATTTATACGAGCCATATTCCATGACATAAACGCATGGAAGGCAATGTAATAGAATAATTGGTGGTTTGACTATACAAGAAAGTCTACAATTCATTCAGAAAATCACAAAACCAAAGGCTTCACTAACTTTTAACACATTGAAGGAGGGAGTCGTGGTTCTACGATTTATCTTGACAGTAGCTTAAAGGCGAGAGTCCTAGTACTACGATCTATCTCGACTGTAGTTTATAGTCGGGAGTGATAGTACAACGATTTATCTCGACTGTAGATTAAAGGCGGGAGTAGTAGTAATACGATTTAAGTCATAATTTTTTTTATGTTACACAAAATATCACCAGCTCTAGGACGAAAAACGGGGCGGGGTGGTCTCCGCATTACCCAGGATACTTTCCCCAAGATCACCAGTCTTTAATGTGTTAAGACAAAATATTTCTAATCACTGAAATATTTGATCGAGGAATACCTTGATGAGTTAGGAATCAAAATCGAACTAGAAAAAGTAATCGCTTTTTATTCTTTCCAACTTCCCCTAACCTTCAGTACTTAGCATTACGTTCTCCTGCGATATTTTTTTTATTTCCTCAATCATTCCCATAGCTCATTGAATATGCAAATTAGCGTCAGCTTCAAATGCAGAGAAAAGAAAGCGGAATGAGATTCGAAGCTAACGATAGGCACATAGGCAAGAATGGAATTAACTTTTTAAGAGGTTTGGTTTGATTGCAATTCATCAAGTTATGAAGCTGATTATCAGAAAGCGCTTTAATAGAAAAGATTATTTCTTTAAAAAAAATAATTTCTTATTGATGTTCTTAATGTTAAAGATGAGGCTTCATTTGGGGATCTGATCATTTCAGTCAAAGTTAGAAGCAGTAACTTATGAGCTTTATTTCCGAAATTATGAAAGATATATGAATTTTGAATTAACTGTGTAAGTTATCATTATTTGGACTTATAGCTTTTTTGAGGAATTTTTTTCGGCCTTTTGAAAAAGTTATGTTTGTTTATTTAGGAATTCTCTGAAAGTGTTTGGAATGCAACTGGTAATTTTGTGGACAGACATTTCATATTTATAAACTTTTATTCAGCTTTTGAATAATAAATTCCAATCTGGTAGTAAAAATTTCTTGCTTCGGTAGGATTCTTCTAAGTTCACGTGAATTTGGAATTTGATGATGATTATAATGATGACATGTCAATGTTTCCAATGAAAGGGGGTACAATAGCTTCTGAGGTTAAGGAAACCTGAGCACCCAGAGGGGAGAAGTTTGACTCAAATGAAGGGGACACACACATTTGCTTGCACAACCCCTTTTTACAGGGGGGCACATTCATACATCTTACAGATAGAACACAGAACAACCATGCCTGAACCGGGACTCGAACCCTGGATGCCCAGATCACGGGGAAGACACGCTACCCTTATGCCAAGACTCCGGCATTTGATATCTAAATGTCAAATGTTAAATTGTAAATACAAATATTGGTGTTCTAACATAATGGATAGTGCAATGGAAATAAATAAAATACTCTGCTACCTTCTTTTTTTTCTTTTAAATTAAATCGAATGTTTTTTTTTTCACTTTTAATACTAAGAATATTAAAAAAAACATTTCTTTAAAATAAAAAATAGATTTGGTTATGCAAATGAATCACTATAGTAAAAATTCTGAATTTAATATTATGTTACAAAAAAACCTTTCACAATAGTTAAATGAATTTTACGAAAGTGAGAATATCTTCTATTAGTTAGAGCGATTATTAAAAACTATTTGTTTGACACTTTACAATTGGTCATCAAATCACCAAAGTGCAGTTCAGAGAGCCTATTATAACTGTTACATGCTTTGTCGATACCATTGAGGAATATTAAAAACCATTTTTTGATAAATATACATTTTAGTGTTGGTATACCATTTTTAAAAACACTTAATGCTTTTATTTCCTTTTAATGTCAAAATTGAAATTTTCACATTTAGAAATTTGTGCAAATAATTGATAAACTGTAACTACAATGTTTCACAACATTCTATTATACTTTGGAACAAATATATTGTATATAAAAAAATACCAAAAGTATACTCAAATATCTATTTTTAATACTCTCAAAAATCGCTTTCAGATTAGGGAAGTTAGTTTTATCAAAGGGAAAATATTTTCTGTTATTTGTTGAGATTATGAGAAATTGATTAACTCCTTTTAGTACTTCTAATCACCAAAGTGCAGATTAGGAAATCAAATAAAAATTGTTCATGCCTTGTTGGTGCAATTTATAAACTGATGTCTTTTAATTTTCCTAAAGTATAATATTTTGATCATATTATGCAAAAATTTTAAAATTATTCTTACTAGTCTTGTTTGCATTTAATATAAAGAATCTATTTGTATTATCTAAATAAGTTTAATTTAAAAGTAGGACCACTTGTATTGCGTTGTTAACTTCATTGTTTCCCACTATTTAATTATATTTGGAGAATAACCTTCATCGACCAAGAAATCTGAAAAAAGTAAGTAAAAGCTCATTGTTGAAAATAACAAAGAATCAATATTTATTACATAAATTGAAAACAATGAGGGAAATACGAATCCTGATACCATAAAAGAAAATTTATTTAAACAGCTTCAACCACAAATAAAAATTAGAAAAAAATAATAAACTGGAAGCTTTCAATTCATTGTAATATGTTTCTGTAATTGATAAACAATACATTAGAAAAAATTTCAAGACATCAGAACTTTCACATCCTTAAAAAATAATGTTTTCCGACGTGAATTTTTTTTATCCCAAGGATAGTCAGATAAAATGTAGAAATTTTCAATTACAGAATGCAATTAAACATTTATTGAAATTACAGATTATTTATCGTTCCTTTTTAATCAGCATTTCTAAGTTAACTGGATTAATTAAATACAGAAATGCAAATTGAAAATACACGTGTTTCTGCTACAGTTTTTAAACCTCTCGCATACTACTTAGGAATCTAATTATCCTCTTAGATAATTAGACTTAAGGGGTTTCCTGAACTGACTGTTCTCAGAGAGTGAATCGATAAACCACTAGAAAGTAGAACTGTTCGTTGTAAGGATTACAAGTGAGTAAATTATGTTTTGTTAATTACAAGGTATCTTTTAAACTGAGTTTGTTTATATCTTGGTTAGCTTGAGAAGATACGAGACGGTACAGAATTTTGAGCTTTAAATCACTAATTAATTTAAACAAGAACCTAAAACAATTTCCAGGAACTGTAACTATAAGACTTAGCTGAAAACTCGTAGTTTGCATTTTACTGTTTTGGAGATGATATCTATATAGTTAAAGCATGTGCAAAAGATTTGCCTTTTGGTTTAATATATATAGTTAATAGGAGCAAAAATGTTTACTCTGCCAATTAAAATAAACGAATATAAAAGCATATATATTGCCTAAACCAATGCAGATAATAGTATAAAATATTATTTAGTGTTTTAACATATTTTATATCTTAAAATACAAGAAATAATTATTATAGTGTTATATAATAAATTTTCCTTCAAATAAGATAAATATTGGAACTATTTGGAACAGTTTTTTATCATTCATGTTTTAATCCGAATTTTTGTAACCGTAATTAAAATACTATTTTAAAAGTTGTATTTTAATTCGAATAATTGTCCTAAAAATATCTGTAATCATTTCAGATGAATATTTATTAATTTATCAATTAGAAAGATAATTTTATTGCGCTTTTTATGAACACTAATAATTAAATTTTAGCTTAATAGATATTAAATTTTAAGAAATTGTTTTTGCTTGCAGTCTCACAAAAATGTTATAGTTTAAATATATATGTATATATATATATATATATATATATATATATATAGAGAGAGAGAGAGAGAGAGAGAGAGAATAGCAATTAAAAATCGTTACAAATGGTAAATTTTAAAAAGATATCGAAAGTAAGCACATGTCGGCGCCTTACCAATGGAACAATTAATATAAAAATTATTTTGTAAAATTTTTTCAATAATATGAAAACATTATGCTATCTTAATTTACAACGCCCAAGTATAGGATTTTTTTGAGTTTAAGACTCAGTAATATAAAGTAAATCTTCAAAAACTTGAACAGTTCAATTTAATAAATCCTTTAAATGAAATGTACTTTTATTCTATATTTTTGACGTAGTCCAAGCGTCCAAATTTAAAAGTACTGCCTTAACTGAAATTATTTCTTTAAATAGTGCTAGTTTATTAGGCCAATTCCTTGAATGCAGATACATCTTAGAATTTATTCTTTTCCCTTAGAATTAGTTTCATGGTATCTTAGAATTTGTCAAGATTCTATTCTTACTGGAAATCAAAGAGCTCAACAACTAAAATGAAATCTTTAAATCTCCCTGTTTTACAAAAATTTCTTCTAAAATTCCTTACGTTCGAAAATTTTAGAAGTTGAATTAGAAGGTATAATATTACCAGTAAAAAATCAAAACAAATATCATTAAACTTCATTCAAAAAATTTGAGTTTAAAAATCTATAAAACTTTTAAAAAGAGAATGTCTCATTTTATTAATTAATAAAATGAAGAAAGATTAATATGAAGAAAGATTGCCAAATATATCTACTTTGCATTCACTTATTTCTCATTTCTACATATTTCGCATGCATGAAAAACATTTTTAAATGCATAAAATATTTTGACAAGAATATGAAACATAACATTTTTTTGCCGTATATTGAAGTAAAAAAATATCGCATTTTATGCCTATTAAATTTATTTACTACTAGCTGTTATCAAGGCGCCTTGCTGCCGCAGAAGTTATAATTTTCGAATTATCCTTTGAAATTCAAAATAACTGTCTTGTTTAGTTAAGAATAATAGAAAATAAATTTGTTTTCACATCGGAAATGAATACGTTCTTTAAAGTTGAAGGATTTAAAAAAGAGACGCGTAAATTTTTATTCTATTCTTTATTTTATTATTCAAGAGCTTTAGGATTGGCAATATTTCATTTTTGTTTATATAGAAAATATAGAGATACGGTTAATTCCCAATTAACGGTGCGCTCCTTGTCCGCCATCTTGTTTTTGGCGACTATTGGCGAAAAACGACTCCGCGAAGCACACGCCAAGTACGAAGTTACCATATTTTAACGGGAGAGAAAGGGTGAAGTTGCAAAGGAGGAAATAATTATCGCCCGAGAAATGGCGCCAAAAAATCGCCAAAACAGAGCGCACCGTTCACTGGGATAGAGCCTAGAGATACGAATAGGATACTGATAACATATGAATATATTAAAATGATACTTACATATGAACTGCTAATTTCAATAAAAAAAATCACGAATGCAATTCGTTTAACATATTAGTCTGAACAATCTGATATATTTTTGTATTCATTGCACAGTTTATCTATTATTTCTGATTAAGTTTAAATTTGTGCTCAGTTTTACATGGTGATATAGGATTTACGATAACGCTTATGATATTGTCATCATACGAACACAGAGAAAAACCCGAATAGTTATGATAAAACAGATTTTTTTTCCTGAAAAGGCATTTGTTCAGGAAGTACATCTATATAGATAAACTTTAAAAGCAAAAATCTATACTTATAATAACGCTCAATGTGTGTGTGTGTGTGTGTGTGTGTGTGTGTGTGTGTGTGTGTGTGTTGGCGCTCTACAGGCCAGACCGTTGGACCTACAGCTACCAAATTTGGTACATGTATACTATGGAGGTCCGGAATGTGCACCTCGGAGCCCTTTTTTTGAATTTTTAATTAGAATTTGAATTAATTAAAATTTAACCGAAATTTCGACGTTTTTCCGCAATAACTTCCGAAAATATGATCGCATAAACATGATTTTGACATCAATTTAAAGATTAAAAAATTAGCCTTCTAATGGTATCAGTGTTTTAATGTATAACTCAACCTTCTATTTTTAACGAATTTTTAAAAAATATTTTAACCATGCTTTTTTAGTACGTGATTGGATAAAATAAAAGAATGCCGGAAGTTCAAATAAAAAAAATTATCATCGCAAAATAAATCTAAAGAAATGCAATTTTCAGCACGTGACTGGATAAAATAAAAAATATATAAAATGTGATATTTTCTTAAAAAAATAAATGCAGAGCAAAGGTTTCTACAATCGTTTGCAATATCTATAGCATTAACTCAATAAATCTTTATTAACGTTAAACCTGATTGAATTTAGACAGGATATACATTGAAATCCCAACTTAATGGCATATTTATGCAATCGTTTGCAATATCTATCTCATTAATTTCATACTTTTTTCCCTTCCAGCTTTCTTTAAAAAACATTTAATATTTTGGCAACATCATAGAAATTTTTTTAATATTTTAGAAGCATAACCGATGGTTAAAACTGACTGATTTATAAAATTAAAGAATACTACTAGGAAAAGGTGTACTTTTAGAACTTTCCGTCCATCATCTTAAAGAAAATATTATTTTCAGGCCCATCAATACCCGGAAATACTTCAAGGCTAATGAATATGTGACTTAATTGAAAATTTTAGAACGCATTACTCATGGCGAACCAGCTGGTCGCCAAAGACGGCTAGTACTGAATATAAATAAGTAAGTGAAATAACAAAGCGAAAAGTGCATCTCCAACCAGCAACATGAGCCATTCATGCTTTTCTGATAAATATTGATGTGTTGCCCAAATTTCAAAGTGAAATTTGAATATACTTATTCTAATAGTTATTAATTATTTTTTATTTATGTGCAAAAGATTGTTTTTATCGAGTGCTATACAGTAACTTAAAGAGCAAACCTTGGTCTATGTTATATTTATATATGCATCAAAGAGTTACAATCATTTCTAAGATACACGAAATTTATGTATACATATACGAGAATTGGTAGTTGAATGATATAAGAATATGAAGTAGAGATATAATCTAAAAACAATCCTCTACATGCATTCACAAAATAAAATATATTTAAAACTGAAACTCTTATCGTTTATTCTTAAAGCTGAAATGATACACTTCAGCACTACACCTCAATTTATAAAACTCATGTGGCCTCATTCCAGTTTGGTACAAGAAGACTTTATTTACAAAAAAACGTATTACACAGCAATCAATTTCAAAGAAATATACAAATGATAAAACGTGAATGAATATAACATGACAAGAAATGATAAAAACTAAAATGAAAAATATCCAGAGTACAAGATCGGATGAATGGACATGACAATCTACACTATGAGTGAAAGTATAAAGCAATTATAAAATACAGTTACTTGAAGAGGGATATATCATGAATAAATAGGATATATTCATCAGGATATATCATGAATAAAACGCGAGGTATATTAATTGCATCCCTAAAGTGATTAATAGGAACTGTTCTCCATCACCCACTAGAAATCTGCATTGAAACAATAAGTGATTAAATTTGATTAAAAAAAAGCGTTTCCTATATTATAGAATTTAGAAAACAACTGTGCCATATAAACAAAAGCCAGTAGTTTGAGAGTGATTATTGATAAAATTTTACTTCTCTCAAAATGCATCGAAAATGAAAAAGGATAATTTAATCTTTTCCAAAACGACCTAATGATTATTACAAATTTACCACTTTAAAAAAATAGAAAAAAAATTAACTTAAGAAATCTAAACTATAATCTAGCCTAAGGTATGGGAAAAACAAAAGAAAACTCATAAAAATAACGTTCCATTCTTTTGTGACAGCGATAATATTTTTGTTGACCAATGGGGAAAATATCTTTTTGCCTGCTTCTATAAGCTAATATTATTTACTGCATCCCTTCCAGAAAAAGGCTAACGTGTCCTTTTCTCTCTGAATAGGTAAAATCGGGAAAAATATCAATTTTCCTCTGCATATCAGGGATTTCCATTAGAAGAAAAGCAGTTTTCCTAGCGAAAATTTTGAAGTGGGGCTTCTGTAACCTTTTGTTCAAGTGTTCGTCTAATACGAGTGAAATAGAATGCAGGGCAACAAAAACTCTCTGTATCGCCCGAGATTTGGATAAAGACAAAGACGAGGAACAATATTGGAAAATTTTATTGCCTCTTGCAGCGACACCCTTGGGCGTGCACGATGTCAACAGCTTCCTCAATAAAGATTATTACTCTCAAATTGAAAAAATTTTGAAACTAGTCATAAAAGTGGCCACCAAAAGATAATTAAAACAAACCTTTTCTTGAAGAGCATTTCTTCGCCATCAAAGCCTGAGGGTCTGAACGATAAATATTGACTAGATGCCTATAAAAGACAAAGTGGCAATGTATCCTTATAACGAAAATACCCTACTACATACAAATGCGAGCTTTTGGCTGCAGAAGACTTAATTGCTGCCAAAAGTTGATTTTTTTATTTTTTCCTCTTTTCTTCAGCTGCCGTCAGCCTCTTTATTAAAAGAAGGCGCTTTTCCACCTGTGTGGAACTTCCGGTTTATACAACAGGATTGAAAGGGAAATGGCGGCAGTTTGTAAAAGAATAAACTTAAGGAGAGTTTTAATGACTTTCTCACTGGACTCTTTATTTGTTGAATGTTTTGTTGCAGTTTCTTTTATTCTTTCTTCTATTGATGCAGTTTTCAATTGAATGGCAACTCATTCAACGAGCAAATATTTCATTTTTGAGAGGGCACCATCGCCTTTTATGTTGTTTTAGAAATATCAATCATTATTAGCCAGATGTAGTTATTAATTTTTCCAATTTCATTTCCAAATGCCTCCTATAAATAAAGATTTTTAGAAATTTTTGGAAGTCAGTAATGTATCCAAAAATGATGAAAGGTTTAATTTTAAATGTTTCGAATTTCTCTAAAGGCACTTTGACAACAAAATGCCATACAAAAAGAAATCGAGCTTCATTCATGAATTTTAATGGATATTCATTTGTTATTAAAAATTGTTTTAAAGAGAATTTGAGAAACAAAGCTAAACTGGCTAAGAACCACTTAGTTTTTTTCAGTCACCTTTTTACAAATATAGTCTAAATCAGGAAATATTAAATAAACGTTTCCAAAATTATTTTCATCCTTTTCACAAGTCTCACGTTATTTTGATCAAATATCTTGAAATGAAAAAATAAAAGAATAATGGAATCATAATTCTTATTTTCAAAGCTCATGTCACTGCATTTCAAACAACACATCTATTATAATATTTATTTTTGGGTTGCGTTTATCTCACTTTTAATTTCAATGAAAGATTTATAAATAGATTTAAAGATAATTTAAAGCAAACCAGTTATAGGTATGTAACTATTTAAATAATTTAAGCATATGGTAAATTTCAAAAAGGTTGAAAAAAAAAAAAAGGTTGAAATGAAGTATTTATTTGTTTTAAAGTTAAAATTAATGATGATTATGTGTGTATTAATTAGAGTTTTTAAATTAATGACCTATACATGTGATTCGATGCATATTGAATGATTAATGAAAAGACGTTTATTGCTTTGAAGAAAATATATATAACTGATTAAAGTTGCTATTTTATCTTTAATGATTTTCTATTTTCTTATTAATCAGCATTCCGTTTTGGTTATTGAAAATAAATAAATGAAACTACAAATTGATGCACCCTCTTGGATGGTGATTAAGACTCATGATCCGAGTACAAATAGTTAAATTCATAGTAATTATTAATTACCTAAATACTCACTAAGCATTACATGATGGACTCAATAAAAAGGTCAATTTCAAGTCAAAAATTAACATGCTGTGAAACTATTGTTCGGCAATACGATAAGAAGCGTTGTTTGGCATTACAATTTATCAGAGAAGACGGAAGAAAGTTTTGGAAGACAAAAGCCACTAATTCATAAGTTTGCCTTTTACATCTGTGTTTTAGAATATTCTGCCCCTTTACGAATAATATTGAAAGTTTTGAAACTCAAATATTTATACTACTTATTCCATGGGGTGGAATACAATCCAATGGAACAATTGGCGAGTAGACTATACAAGAGACTCTACAATTCATTCAACAAATCATGAAACCAAGCGCTTCACTAACTTTTAAAACAAAAAGCTCTCTAATCACTCAAATATTTGAACGAGGAATTCTTTGATCAGTTAGAAATTGAAATCAAACTAGAAAAACGAATCGTCCTATACTGTATTATTTCTTTTTTCTCCCACCATTCATTCGTTAGCGTCCTGTTCTTCAGCGAAGATTTTTTCCCCCAAGAACTCCCAGGCCTCGTTAAATATGCAAATTAGCGTTGGCTTTAAACACAGAGTGAAGAACGTGGAATGAGATTCGAAGCTAACGATAGGCACATAGGCAAGAACGGAATAAATTCTTAAAGAGTTTTGGCTGACTGCGAGGCATCAAGTTATGAAGCTCATTATCAGAAAGAAGCTTCTAATACAGAAGCTTATTTTTTTTTCTTTATTTCTTGTTCAAGCTCTTACCATTCAAGATGAAGATTCATTTGGGGAGTTGAATCATTTTAGTCAAAATGAAGAGCCGTACTTTTAAAGCCTTATTTCGGAAATTATGAGAGGTACGATATGAATTCTGTATTAACTCTGTAAGGTATCATTACCTGGGGTTATGGTTTTTTGAGGGAGTTTTTTTCTGACTTTCTGAGAAAAAAAAAGCACTTTTTGTTATTAATGATCTTGTTGGAAGTACTTGGAATGCAGCTGGATAAAAAATATTTCTTTCTACAGGTATTTCCTGCTTGTTAACTTCTAACCAGCTTTTGAATAATAAATTTAATTCTGGTTTGAAAAAATTCTTGTTTTGATAGAATTTCTCTAAGTACAAGCAAATCTTGTATTTAAATGTCAAATGCTAATTTATGAATTCGCGTCATATGTCTCTACGTTATTATTAGAATAATGGGTAATCAGCAATAATGAAATAATATCGATTTTGTTCCATTATTTATAATATTTTGTTCCATTAAGGTTTGAGATAGATTTTTAATTTGAATGCAATGAATATAAAGTGAAAGTATGCATTATATAAAAAATAAAGTTGATGTATCTTTATGTTAAGGACCTAGATTTAATATTACGGAGCCCAAAATAACTTTCAGATTAAGGAAACGATTTTAATATCACATGGGAAATATAATTTTTATTAGTCTGATTATGACAGATAATTTGATTAACACGTTATAGCTGTTCAGACCCTCCAACAGTAATTCAGGAAGACTATTTTAATTGTTAAATGCTTTTCTGATAGAATTTAAGAATATTAAAATCATATTTTGTTAAGTATATATTGTGTTAGAAGTATCTTAATTAAAAAAATACTTTTATGATTTTTTATATTTAGGTTAATAATGCGAGTTATACCTTCTTAACAAATTTTGAGCAAATGCGGAATAAACTGTAGTTAACTTCAATGTTCCACAATACTCTATTATGTTTTGGGACAAATATATTGTATCTCAAAATATCCCTAGGAAAAAAACTCGAAATTCCCCTACGTTTAATACTACTGTAAACAAATTCGCTTTCAGATTGGGGAATATGCATTGAAACACAGAAAATTATCATTTAATACCCTTTATTACCATAATGTGAATTTGATTGCCATCTTGCGGTTACCGTAAGTAGTTCAGGAAGCCTTGTATAATTGTTACATGCTTTGTTGGTACTGTTAAGAAAGATTAGGAGCCATCTTTTGGATAAAAATATTTGTTGATAGAATTTTGATTTTTTTTAAAAAACTTATTTTACTAGTTTTGCTTGTATTTAATGCAGATTTATTATTTCGAACTTTAAAATAAATTTACTCTAAAAGTTGGGTAAGCTGCGTTGTGTAGTTAACTTCGGCGTTAAACACTATTATTCTATTATATTTTGAGATCAACCTTCATTGGCTAACAAATCAGAATTATTTCCGGATCAATATTAGTGCCATAATAAGAGTATTAGCGCATCTTTAAAAATAAGAATAATCAATTATTACTATGTAGATTGTAAGAAATGACGGAAGTCAGAATTGTGAAATCATAAATTTATGTAAACTGTTTAAACAACAGATACAAATTAGAATTAGTAGCTGCCCAATAAATTGGAAGATTTAAAACTTATTACATCATATTTCAGTACTTAGTAAATGATACATAAGGAAAATTTCAAGAGATTAGTATATACAAATTTCTAAATTACAGTGGTTTCCAAAAGCAATTTTGCCAGGCTATTTTCCAAATTATATACAATTAAACATTTATTGAAGTGACAGATGATTCATCGATTTTAATCCAAATTTTCAAGTTAACTGGATTAAATAAATTAAGAAATTCAAACTGAAAATACACGAGTCTCTATTACAGTTTTTGAACCTAGCAAAACTACTTAGGAAACTAATTATCCTCTTAGATAATTAGGCTTAAGTGGTTTCCTGAACTGACTGTTCTCAGAGTTTGAATCAATAAACCACTAGAAACAAGAACTGTTCGTTGTAAGGATTACAAGAGAGTAAATTATGTTTTGTTAATTACAGAGTATCTTTACAGCCGAGGTTGTTCATAGCTTGTTTAGTACGAGAAGGCATGAGAAGTTGCAGAATTTTGAGCTTTGAACCATTATTTAATTTAAACAAGAAATAACACAAAACAATTTCCTTGCATTGTAATTATATTATTAAGCCGAAAACTCGTAGTTTGCATTTTACTGTTTTGGCCTTGATTAATATATTTAAATAAAAACAAAAATATGCCATTTGGCCTAGCATATATTTAATGATGACAAGAATTTTAATCTGCCAATTAAAACCAATAATTTTTTTAAAAAGTACATTGCATAAAGAAATGTTGATAATAGTAAAAAAATATTTTTTCATCATTAATATGTAAATATTATTTTTTATATTTTAAAAGATTAGAAATAATTGATACATTATGGAATAGATTTTGCTTCAAATAAATAAGATTAATACCTACAATACTTGAAATTGTTCGGAAACATTCATTTTTTAATTTGAGTATTTGTACCCGAAATGCTTACAAAATTATTATAATTCAAATAATTTTGTTTGAAGCAGTTGTAATAATTTCAGAAGAATATTTATTAGTTTGTCATTTTTGAAGTTTATTTGTTCATTCACATAATTCACAAATAATTATATTTCAGCTTGAATAGATAATCTTGAATTTTTGCAAAAAATGTTTTTAACTGAACAATTTGTATACAGTTATTCATAAATATTTTTCTAAAATATCAAAGCGTTATGCTATTATATATGCAATATCCATCTGCAAGACTTTTTGGAATTTAAACCGTGGTAAATGAAGTAAATCTTTTCAAACTTGAAAGTAGTTGAATTTAATCACACATTTAAAAAAAGCATTTCTATTATCCTTCCTTTGACACTGTGTAATCATCCTATTTTAGTGAAACCTATTACCATAACAAAAATTTTTTTATATAGTGTTAGTTTATAAGGACTATTTATTGGATATAAATATATCTAATAGTTTACTCTGTCCTAGAATTTGTTTCATGATATATTAGAATTTGTCACAATTCTTTTCTTTTTAGAAGATAAAGAGCTCAATAACTAAAAATATATTTATAAAATAACTTTGGTTAGCAATTTGTATTAGTGAATTGGTTTTTAAAATTTGTTATGTTCGAAAATGAGTTTACATCTTGAATGAGGTGGTAAAATATTAATAAAAAAAATCAGGCTTATTTCTATGAAAGTTCATGCAAAACATTGATTTTAAAAATTTTGATAATATTTTTAAAAAGAATGTAATGCTTCAATTTATTGATTTAAAACAAATATGATAAATTATTGTTTGTTTATCCACTTATTTATTTCACATTTCAACACCATTTGAAACATTAAAAAATATATATGCATTTTTGTAAAATATAAAATATTTAGACATTTGTATTAAAGAACAAGTTTTGTTTAAGAATATAAAATGTTTTTTTTTTGTTAAAAAATGAAATTTTTTTAAAAAATATGTAATTGCCAAAACTGACAATTTTTTAAAAAAAAATTGATAGATATATTTTTAAAAGTCAAATCTAACGCTTGGAAGACGAAGCTTTAATATGCCATTTTCCGCTTCTTTTTGGCAAAATCGTGTTTTACCGGAGAAAATATATAGATATGAATTCCATACAGATTGCATATGAATATTTTTTCCATCTCAACTGCATATGAATCGGTCATTAAAAAAATCATGAATGCAAGTAGCTTAATATGTTATTCCAAAAAATCTGTATATTTATTCATTAATTTTTTAATGTATTTATCACTAGCTATTACCCGGAACTCCGTTCGCGTGGAAAGTTTGATGTATACGTATGAAAACTATCAAATAATGACAAATAAAATAAACTAAAACGATACATTTAAAAGTATTAGCATATATGAAAAATAATAACTAACATAAATACAATTTAATAACAAAAACTCGCAAAAAAATTTATTTACATTGTTTATCCAAAATAAAACAGTGAATCAAGTTCGTATTTCTTTAAAATTAGATCAAATATTTTATTTATTGATCGGGATTGATATATCTTCAACAGTAATATTAACATATTTTTTTAACTTTTAATTAAAATGAAAACACAATTGTCAACAATCATGTGTAAACTTTCAGCACTAGTTAGCGTAACGCACATGTCTGATTTTCCTTTGGATAACGTAATACAGATTAGAAATTTTAATATCCTTTATTCTGTTCCCTCTTAACTTAAAAGTACTTCAGAATGAATCCAAAAAGTTGATTAATTAAAACGTTTATTTTTAAATACATCAAACACTAATAAAGTAAATAGAATCGGTCGAAATCATACTAAGCCTAACCTCATTACTGTTCTTAAAAAAAACTCTTGATCCTTACTCATCTATGAAGGGATTTGACATCGGCTTCTTAGCTCGAAAGTTAGCTTTTATTTAATGAAAACGTTCATCACTCAATTGATCGGAATCAGTAGTAACCTATGCTCTAATCCAGACTATAATGTATCTCTGTGCTAAATTTCACCTAATTACGTTTAGCCATTGTAGAGGATGGACTAAAAAACATCCATTGATCCAAAATTTCACATTTATACTATTAATGTAGATTATTTATCATTACTTATATTTTCGAACTTAATTTTCTAGTCGCAACACAATTCATTTATGGTGATCTGAGCACTGCACTGAGCTGCTTATATTTTGAAACAGATGTTGAATATATTTATTCAAACAGTTATTAAAAATATTTTGCATGTGTGTGTGCAAAACCACGTTTTCATCACGCACTATTTGAACAAACACATAAAATCTGATCTAAATATCAAATTTCCTTCAGAACGTCAAAGACGTTTCTGTCTACGCTAAAATACGCAGTAAACATTCAAGAGCTAACAGAAGCTCATTGAGGAAACTACATTAATTTAATCCTTATTTAAGGTATTTATTGAACAACCTTTTAAATTTGCCCGTTTAAATCAAAAGATTACCTGATCGCAAGTAGTAATTGATATTAGAGAAATAGGGGAAAAAAATTATCTTCATGCAGACACTTTAAGGATAATACTGACCAATTTTGTCTATCATTGCAATGTTAGTCGTGGAATGACACGCATTTCAACTGTCAATAACCAAAAGCGTTTGAAAATTTTCAATGAGTATGTAAAGTAACATACATATGTTTGAAAAGTAAAATTCTATGATAAAAGCAATTTTGGTATTTTTAGTATCAAATGATGTAAACTGTCATGGAGAAATCAAGTAACGGATTTTTCAGAAGTGAAATCTTGTGGCTGCAGTTAAACACGGTGGAGGAAAGGTAATGATTCGTAGGTGTGTTAGCAGGAAATGGAGTTAGTTGATTATCTTTCATAAAATCCAACAATAACTAATATGGGATACCTCAGAAAATTAAAAGAGAATTTGAAATAGAGCGCACAAGATTTGAATCTTGGTGATGACTTTTACTTTTAACAAGACAATGATCTAAAACCCACAGAGCACAATGGTAAGTTCTGGCTGATATACAATATCAAGCATACGTTGCATACTCCGTCCTGATCGTCAGACTTAAACTCCATCCAAAATTTATAAGAACTTATTGGAACACATGATAGGACAATTTAAAATCGTGCTAAAAAGAGTGAATATGAAGGAATGGAATATTTCATCTGATGAAACTACGAGACTAGACCGATAAACTATGCCTAAACGATTGACGGAAGCTCTTAGATATAATTATTATTTAAATATATATTAAAGTTTAATTTATAATGGAAGGAAACCAACTTTTGAAGACATTTCATCTATCCTCAAGCCTACTTTGATAAAACTTTACTTTATTTTAAATTATTATTATTATCATTTTAATACAATGAATGTTATATTTCTGAAGCTGTTATGAATATCTAATAAAATTTTCAAGAAATAAAAAATTAAGTTGACATAGCCGATTTAATGTACGTTTATTCTCTTTAAAATGTTTAATATGGGCTTCAAGAACACATTTTCTGGTTAATGTATACAAGAATTGCCACTTAAAAGATGAGAGAACATGCACCAGAGGAAGAAAAATAATCCTCTTCATAAATTCCCAAATATGAAACATCACTCATATATATTATTATTAAAACAAAATAGATGCATTGAAACGATATGCGTTTGAAATAAATTTAAAAAAAAAGAATTGGATTCTAAATTATAGAAATAAGACAATAGTACAATACAGACAAAGAAAAATAGTTTTGGAGAAATTATAGGTAAGACTTTACTTATTCAAAATATATCTGACATGACTTATGCTAACTTAATGTTTGTCCCAGATAAAGAAAGATTTTTGAAGATTTATCACTTTAAAATAAACATCGAAAACTTTTAAACTTTAGAAATCTAAACAACCATCAAGCCTAAAGGTATTGGAAAAAGAAGAGAAATTCGTAAAAATGACGTTCCATTCTTTTGTGATAGCCATATTTTCTCCATAGGTCTGCAAAAATAATATCTTTTTGTTCGATTCTATAAGCTTATATTATTTACTCCAACCCTTCCAGAAAAATGCTAACGTGTCCTTTTCTTTCTGAATAGGTAAAATCGAGGAAAATATCGATTTTCCTCTTCACATCGGGGATTTCCCCGAGACGAAAAGCAGTTTTCCTAGCGAAAACTTTAAAGTAGAGCTTCTGTAACCTTTTGTTCGAGTGTTCGTCTAATACGTTGGAACGTTTTCGCCGGCGGGCGAAATCGAATGCAGGGCAACAAAAACTCTCTGAAACGTCCGAGATTTCGATAAAGACAAAGACGGGGAACAATATCGGAAAATTTTATTGCCGATCGCAGCGACACCCTTGGGCGGGCACGACGTCAACAGCTTCCTCAATAACGAGTATTACTCTGAAATCGAATAAATTTCAAAACAAGAGTCAAAAGCGGCCGCCAAAAGGTAATTAAAACAAGCCTTTTCTAGAAGAGCCTTTCTTCGCAGTCAAAGCCTGAGGGCCTTAAAGATAAATATTGACCAGATGCCTATAAAAGACAAGGAGGCGATGTCTCCGTATAACGGAAATAACGACCTTCTACGAACCGAATGCAAGCTTTCTGAGCAGACGACTTTTAATTGCTGCCAAATGGTGATTTCTTCATTTTTTCCTCTTTTCTTCAGCTGCCGTCAGTCGCTTTATTAAAAGAAGGCGCTTTTCCACCGACGTGGAACTTCCGGTTTATACAGCTGAATTGAAAGGAAAATCGCAGCAGTTTTTAAAAGAATAAACTAAAAGAGAGTTTTAATGACTTTCTCATTGGACTCTCTATTTGTTGAATGTTTTGTTGTAGTTTCTTTTATCGTTTATTTCTTTCGTCTATTGATGTAGTTTTGAATTGAATGTTAACTCATTCAGCTAGTAAATATTTCCTTTCCGTGATGGCATAGTTTTATTTTCTTTTGGAACTATTAGTCATTATTAGCCAGTTGTGATTATTAACTTTTCAAATATCACTTCCAAATGCCTCTTTTAAATAAGGATTATTTTTAGAAATTTTTGAAAGGAAAGTCAGAAACGTATCGGAAAATGATAAAAGGATTTATTTTTAAATGTTTCGAATTTTTCTAAAGGCACTTTGACAACAAAATGCTATACAAATAGATATTGAGCTTTATGCATGGATTTTAATGGATATTCTTTTGTTATTAAAAATCGTTTTAAATGAAATTCGAAAAAAAAGCTGAACTTGGTAAATATTGCTTCGTTTGTTTAAGTAGCTTCTTTTTGCATAACCTCTTATTCATGAAGTATTAAATGAAATTTTCAAAATCATTTGCACAATGGTCGTAAGGAATTTTTTTCCTTTTTTAAAATATTTTGATCAAATATTTTTAAAAATGAAGATAAAAAGAAGAATGGCATCTTACACTCAGTGTCCATATTATTATAGTTTAAATAAACTCTTATCATTTTCTTACTTTTGGGGGGGGGTATTATTTCAATGGTATATTCATACATAGATTTAAAGTTTATTCAAAATAAATTAGTTGTAGATATTTATTTAAGTTAAAATTTTTAATGAAATATTTTAGAAACGCACTATTAATTGTATTTGATTTTAAATTTAAAATTACTTATGACTTGTGTGTATTCATAGGAATATTGAAACTAAAGATCCAATTTTTAGAAAACTGAAAACTTTTTTTATTAATAAAATATATTTAGATGTGTTTGGATGTAATTATTAATCTAAATCTTTAGGATATTTGGCAGCAATAATTTCTCCATTTTCAATATAACTAATATACTTTTCAAGTAATATACATCTTATACAATGAAAGCATATAAAAATGAAATATTTAAAAAAAAAAAAATACCACACTGACCAACAAATGGAAGCAAATTTATCTAAAAAAATATTTAGTCAAAAGAGACAAATGAATTGTCTGACAGACATTTAATTTGCACATCTCTGTCACATTTTAACGTGCATTATAGTAACTTTTGCATCCACATCTTCAGTTACATTTATTTCTCCTATTTTTTTTGTCAGAAAAAGCAAAGACAATTTTTATTCCCTGGCTATTTCCGAATTTTTATATTCAATAATGTTAATCATAACTGATTATAATTATTATTCCAAAGTTGTAATGTCGATGGCAAATTTTGTCTCAGCTTTCAATACAACTGATAAATATATTGAATAATATGAAAAAATTATACAATGAACACAAACTAAAAGCATATACTATGGCAACTGGATAAATAAGAATTTTTAAGTACTAAAATATAAAAGTCAAGCAATCAAAGAAATTACCATAATTTTAAAATGTCTTGTTTAACTACTGCATATATGTATTAAAAGTATCTGTAGAAAGCCCTTAAATTATCACTTAAAAAATCTGTCAATAGTTTCGACAAAAATTGGGTGTGTCATAAATTATGTTGAAATTAAATTAAAAAACATAAAAGAAAAATGTGAAGGAAAGAAATCAAAGTCTCTTTATAGCTATTGTTTTGAATTTTAAGATGGTATAAAATCATTTTTATGCGCCAGTTTATTTAGAAGTTAAGGGGGAAAAGGTTTAATTTTTTATCTTAAAGTAAGCCTTTAAGAGATTAGCAGAAATGTTTGAAGGTCTTTATGTCAGGTTTCAATGATTTTTGAATTTCGTTCGAATTCGCCAAAAATGTGGAATTGTATAAGGTTCAAGCAAACCATTTTCACTCATATTATTTACATTTATAGGCAAAATTTTGGAAGCACATAGCATATTTGAAGATATTAAAGAGATTTAATGCTTTTACGTCGTTTTTTTCAGCACGTAGAAGCAGATATGTTTATGTACAAGCGGGGAGTAAGGAACGCAGACAGATACAAACAACAAACAAATGAGGGAAATTTCTTTAACATTTTAGCCCTGGTTTTATATACCGTATTTTTATTGGGAAAATCTTTATAGCGTTTATAGACTATTAAATTTGTTATAGAGATTTCTACACGTTTGAGTTAAAAAGCAGAGGTTAAAAAGCAGTTTGAGTTTAAAAGCACAGAGATCTTTTTAAAAATTATTTGTTTGGGTCAGCAACTGTTTTCAATCACTCATATTTTGGGAATCACTGATTAAGCATTTTTTTTAATTCATTAAGTATATAAAGTAGAATCGGATCAAGAAATAAGAGAATATTTTTAGAAAAATTATTATGGGTTAAATTAAGATAAAACTTTAGAAATAAATTTGGATTTCTAATATATATATATATATAAAGAGAGAGAGAGAGAGACATTTTACATAGAATACTTTACACTCCCGAATATCTGGTCCCTGATTATCTAACCTAGTTTTCTTTTATAGCAATTTAATGAGGAAGGCAAGGTGTTGCACTGCAGAATTAAAAGGGCATTAAAAATGGGTGTCTCCTACGTGTGGGGAACAAAATGGTAATTGTAAAAGAGAAAAGGGCAATTGTAAAGTAGGGCCCTACTCGGTGTTTCAATGCCATCTATACTCATAGTCCTTTATAAAGGATATTTTTGAAATCACAAATTTTAAGTTGTTGCTCTTATCTTAGGATTATCTTTTCATTTCGGTGTAATTATTTATCTTTGAAAATAAAATCAATTTGAATAAATTTTCTTACGTTTGAGACCTACGATTTACTTTAAAGTTTTGTTGATGTTTCCTTAATTTAATTTAGGTATTACAGAACTTATGTTAAAATGCGAAAAAAATACAGCCTTACATTTTCTCCATCAAACATTAATAAACCTGCAGCTGCTGGCGTAACCTGGTTGGTAGGGCATCGGATACACGTCTCTTGGATTGAGAGTTCGATCCCCATCTGCCGAAGACCTTCTTGTGTAATGGAAACTGACGCACGTATAAATCGGTCGCGATCACAAAGTCCTCCTTGTCGAGAGTAATACCAGAGGGGATACTGATTCAGAGAATATCGTTCCCTGCTCCATATCTAAATTACGATCTGTGACTGGGTGAATGAAATGCATAAATGTCCACCCTTTAAAAACGGTTGTGACACGTTCGTAGCTAACTCGCACTCTTAGCCCTAAATAACGCAACTGGAAAACAAGAGACGCACTATTCAGCTTTGAATCGTATCGACTCTTTAGTCTGCAGGTTTGTCAATGACAAGTGTCATTTGAAACAACAGACGTGCAATACAGAGCCTTCTGTTTTACCTCGAAATGCTACTGACAATTGGTTCTAAGTTTTTCCGGGCCGTGTTTACATTCCGCGTGTTTGAAATAAATGGAGAGCTTAATATTTAATAAGAAATGAGAATGTGCGTATTATTACAGTGGATTTTTAGTATAAAAACGCTGTTTTCAGTTACTGGTGTGCAAAGAAATGACTTCACAAAACGATCAATCTGACAGTTTGGGTTTCCTACCTGCTTTTCTGTCCCATCAGTCTGGATACTCGGGAGTATACTCCACGCCTTTTATTGCAATCTAGATAAGTACAGTTAATATTTACCTATAGAGCAACAAATGTCTTGTTTCGTATTTTAGTTCAACAAACAAACGCAAACACATATTGCAAACTACTGAACTGATTTTAGAAGCTTGAAGAAGCAAACGGTGATTTACCAGACAAAAAAATGTCAACGTCACTAGTCATGGAAAATAACATTCGAAAGGAATCTAAAAATGAGTGCGTTCTGGAATTTCAAAATAAAATAGTGTGCTTAATATTTCAAATACACTACTTAATTTTTATTTCCAATAGTAACTGATATAAGTTGATGATCTCAATCTTTTTCTAAAACCCAATTATTTATACCAGAGAGATTTCTTACATTAACTCCGAGAACTTAGAAATTCAGAGAATGAAGGACAGAAGTAAAAAAAGATGTTCCGTTACGAAATATTTTATTACTTTCTAATATAGGTTGTATAAGGGAAATACGTAATATAGACGTATTGTAACATATACGTAGTAAAGGGGAAGCATCTATAGTATCAGATTCAAGAGACTGATAGCAAGAAAATCAGATTATTCATAAATTCTAATTCTTTATTGCGGATGGGATGATTAGGTTCACTCCTAGTACTTAGAAATTCAAAGAATGTTGGACAGAAGAAATAGATGATGTTCCGTTGTGAGACAAGTTTCTATTATTTTATCGTATTCATAGTATAGAAGAATTATTGTAAAAAAAATCGAACTAGAGATTATAACGAAATCTATTGAAAAAGACATTTATGGAAAATGTCCATCTATATGTGATAAAGATAGCTGAAAAACATTTTGAGCTTGATGGAGGACATTTGGTATATAAACTTTATTAAAAAAATCTGGAAATTTTTATCAAAATTTCAGCAAAATTCTTTCTATGACGATATTCGAATATAAATAATACAATAATTGCAAAACAAATGTTATTAGAACGATAACAGTTTTTATGCATATTTAAACTCCGTAGCTTAAATACCAATCACAGTCTAAGCCGAAAACAACAGGTTGATTATCTGCTAATTTGTACTTATGTAAACGCGATAATTGAAATAACTTTAATATATGAAATTTGATATGGGAATAATTATGGATGAAGTTTTATGTCAAATTGGTATAAATTAATACGATATCTGAAAAACTAAAAGGGCTAGATAAATGAAAATCGTTATATATATTTAACATGAGTAGTTATGCACTAAACAAATTCTGAGCGAAATCTACTGCAGAGATTGTCAGTGGGTCAGTTCTTTCAAAAAGGTGAAAATACGACAAAACTAAAAGTAAATGAATAAATAAAAAAGTATATGAAATATTGTACGATATTTTATTAATATAAATACAATTTCGTTCTAAAACTGTATTCCAATCATAGAAAAGCAAGTGTCTAAAGGGCGAATTCAATTTTCAGATACGATTAAATTTATGTCAGACATTAATGACCAAACTCCTCGACAAGTATTACACAATAGAATAAATAAAAATACTAAATACATGCTAAAAGAAAACTTGTCATAACTATCATGCGCCAAATCGATGCAAAGCATGGCAAGTTTATTAGAGAACATAGAAAAGCGTTTTTATGAGATCACTTTCAATGATTCATAAGAATTTCTTCTGCATCTGCGTTTTAAAACAAAAAGTTCCTTAACGAATAATATTAAAAGTTTTGAAACTTAAATATGGATTCGATTGATTCCATGGCGTAACAACATTGAATACAATGCAATGGAAAATTTCAAACGCGAGTTCACGATTCCAGAGAATATATCATTTAATCAACAAAACATAAACCAAAACGCATCACTAACTTTTAAGACAAAAAAGCTTTCTAATCATTCAAATATTTGATCGAAAATTTCCTTGATCAGTTAGGAATCAAAATCGAACTAGGAAAACGAATCTTTGTTATATTTTTTTCCGATTTCTCCCACCATTCATTCGTTAGCGTCCTGTTCTTCAGCGAGGATTTTTCCCCCCAACAATTCCCAGACCTCGTTAAATATGCAAATTAGCGTTGGCTTCAAACACAGAGTGAAGAACGCGAAATGAGATTCGAAGCTAACGATAGGCACATTGGCAAGAACGGAATAAATTCTTAAAGAGTTTTGGCTGACTGCGAGGCATCAAGTTATGAAGCTCATTATCAGAAAGAGCTTTAATACAGAAGCTTATTTTTTTTCTTCATTTCTTGTTGAAGCTCTTAACCTTCAAGATGAGGGTTCATTTGGGGAGTTGAATCATTTTAGTCAAAATGAGAAACAGGGCTCTTAAGCTTTATTTCCGAAATTATGAAAGATACGATATGAATTCTGTATTAACTCTGTAAGGTATCATTACCTGGGGTTATGGTTTTTTTTCTGGGAGTTTTTCTGACTTTTTGAGAAAAAAAAACATTTTTTGTTATTTATGAATTTGTTGGAAGTGTTTGGGAATGCAGCTGGCAAAAAATTTGCTTTCAGCAAATATTCTTCGCTTGTAAACTTCTATCCAGTTTTTGAATAATAAATTCCATTCTGGTGGGAAAAAATTCTTGTTTAAATAGGATTATTCGAAGAGCATGCAAATCTAGTATCTTAATGTCAAATTTTAAATTGTAAATGAACAAGTTCATATGACTCAACGTTATGAATATTTCAATAGGAAATCATAAATAATGAAATGAAATGCGAATTTAATTCATTATTTTTTTTTCCTTTAAATTTGATACAATATTTTGTTTTCCTGTTTTAATTTATAATTTCAAAGAATATAAAGAGTAATGTATTCGATACTCTAAGGAACCCAATCATACTACATTCCGTTTAATTTATTTATATAATAAAACATGGTAATGCAAACTGCTATACTTCAAAGCGTAAAAAAAATTATGCATTTTTGAATGAGATTTCATTAACTTAAAAATTATTATACACTAGCCGCCTTTGGAGACCAGCTGGTTCGCCATGAATAATGCTTTCTATAATTTTTAATTAAGTCACATATACATTAACCTTGAAGCAATTCCGGGCATTGATTGGCCTGAAATTAAAAATGTTTTTTCCGTGATGCTTCAATATTAAATTTGTTTTTTTTAATGATTATGATTATGCAAACGATTATAGAAACCTTGGCTTTGCATTTATTTTTTTAGAAACTATCACATTTTATAATGGAAAAAAATATTGAATTAATGATACAGATATTGCAAACGATTATAGAAATGTGCCATTAAGTCGGGATTCTAATGCATATCCTTTCTAAATTCAATCAGGTTTACCATAAATAAAGAAGATTTGTTGAATAAATGAATTAGATATTGCAAATGATTATATAAACCTTTGCTTTGCATTTATTTTTTTAGAAAATATCACATTTTATGTTTCTTTTATTTTATCCAGTCACGTGCTAAAAGTATCATTTCTTTAGACTTGATTTACGATGATATTTTTTTTTTATTATTTGAACTTCCGTCATTGTTTTATTTTATCCAGTCACGTGCTCAAAAAAACATGGTGAAAATATTTCTTTTAAAATTCGTTAATAACAGAGGCTTAAGTTATATATTAAAACTCTGATACCATCAGAAAACTAATTTTTTTATCTTTAAATTGATGTTAAAATCATGTTTGTGCGATAATATTTTCGGAAGTTATAGCGGAAAAGCGTCGAAATTTCGCTTAAATTTTAATTAATTCAAATTCTAATTACAAATTCAAAAAAGAGCTCCAAGGTGCACATTCCGAACCTCCAAGGTATACATGTACCAAATTTGGTAGTTGTAGGTCCAACGCTCTGGCCTATAGAGCGCCAACACACACACACATACACACACACATACGCACACACACACGCACACACATTGAGCTTTATTATAAGTATAGATTAATTTTTGTGCATCGCTAGCTTTAATGAAATGCGAATCGTTTAACTAAGTTTACATCAGTAAAAAAATGCAATAAACCGTAGCCCATTTTCTGCTGTCTTCATCTTTAACAATTTAAGACAAAATTGGAGGAATAATCCCAATACCAAAATTGTTGATTTATATCGAATCGAATGAAAAAATTCACAGGGAAATAGTTTCTAAGTCCATTTTCGTGTGCCTATTACCGATCCAGATAGATAATATCTGACATATTGTATTATTTCTCATGTTGTCAAATTGTGGATGAATTTGTTGAACGCTCAATCCCTTTTTTAAACAAACATGATGATTCAACAATATAAAAGCTTGACGAAATATTTTATATTATATAAATTTTTATAATAGTTTCGTTTCCGAAATTAGTTCCTTTTACATAATTACATTAATTATATTAATTTAGATTTGTTTCATAAATAAGTTCTATTTCATTTACTTTTAATTTTTGTGAAGTTTTTGTAGTTTAATTCTGAATTAAAGTTTAATTTCGGTTTCGACCTAATTAGTTTCGATTTAATTTTTGTTTACTCGGGAAATGGGTTTTAATTATTCTAATGTTTTTATGGTTGTTATATATATCTGATTGTGGTTTAAACCTAAATAAATGTACAAAAAAAACGAAATTATCGAATAGGCAAATAGTTAATTTATCGAAATTCGTTATTGTTCTCCTTTAGCGCTAAATTCCTTATAAGCAACACATTATGTGACTTAAGATCTCTTTTTGCGGTTAAAAATTCTGAACGAGCAAATGGCATGATAACTGAATTATTTAAATGGACTTCAACAGAATATAATATTTTAACTCTTTTGAGAGCTATTTGATAGAATTCCCATTAGTTTAAATATTTTCAATGGTCCATCGGTGTTGAAAGAGTTATATAATTTATCAAGATTACATCCGACACAGATCTCTTCAAATAGATTTTAGATGTTCAAATTTATTACCAGTCAATAAAAATTATTCGAAATCTTAACCAATTATTTTATGAAAGACTAAAATTAAACATAAATCGGGCTTTTTTATCGAAAGAGAAAAGTCACCGTGTCAGTATCTTACCTTTTCATCTGTAAATTATGAAGTATTTCTTCAGATGTAGTTGCTGAATGCCTCAAATTTGTGAGCCTTATTTTTAAATTACTCGGATTAACAAATTTTAATAAAAAATAATTTTTAATACCCTCAAATTAAAGAATTTTTGCAAAATATCAGTAGAAATCATTTGTCTAAATATTTATATTGTTTGGTCACCAAAATGGCCTATTTTATTTACTAACATGATTTCATTTTTTCCTAATTATAGTCTGAAGAGAAGTTTATTTTTTAGCTGACTATATTCACACTTTTGATCATTTTCAATACTCAATTATATAAAAATTATTATAAAAATTGGCTTAAAACTAATTTTAGAAGTTTTCATTAAACTGAAAATAATGTTCAGTCATAAAAAATTATCTCAAGTCTAATTTTTTAAAACTTAAACCAAGTAAACAAAACTAAAATCAGGGTTATTTTGAATTAATCATTTGACTTACCAATAAAAAACGTATTATTTCTTTTACCTAAGTAAAATGTAACTCTGCTTCTCTTTCAACAAAGTGTAACTCTAAATTAATTCATATATTATTTAAATTATAAAAAAATAATATTGATTTTACAAGCCACGGAGGTATTATGAATAAGCGCAACAGTAAAATTTCAAATTCTTAAAACTGACTACGGTCAATATGTATTAGACGATTGTGCAGCCATCTTGGGTTAAATAGGTATAAAATAGACGACTGTTCAGTTAAATAGGATTAAATATGTATAAAATAGTTTATCACATAATTTGCTCACAAAGTATTAAAATATATAATACCATTTTTAATAGCATTTAACCAATGAAAAATGCAGTTGATGGAGTGAAAACACTCTCTATAGAGTGCTAAAATAATGTAAAGTTTATAGACAATAAAATAAATTCTTTTTTAAAAGCTGTATACAAAATATCCATAAAAACTTATATACCCTACATCACACTTCACTCCTGAACTCAGATGCTTTAGAATTCTGAAAGTTAAATCAATCAATTCAACTTAGAAATCTTTACTGAAAATTAAAGTTTGCATTCAGTGTAAGGCATATTTAAAAAAGTGCAGAGAAAAACGAGTTAATTGAATCTAAATAAGGCGAATATAAAGTAGAATTCTATATATCCTTCTCTAACATACCTTTGTTAGAGAAAGAGAGTCCATGAATTTTTTTTAAAGCTTTGATCTATGAATGGAGATATTTATTATTACTGAGAATTGAAGTTTATTTGAAACTGAATTTGATTTCCTGTTTTCATTTTAGGCATTATTTTTATAACTTTACTGCACTAAATTCTTACACGCATATTAAATATACACAAGTGCATATTCAATTGGAATTTACTCTTGCTTTACAAAAGAGTTAAATGCAAGCAGAAAAAACGAAGGCGATAGTAAATAATGATTGAATCTGTGTTAAATTATGCAAATCAATAACGCTTCTATCCAATACTTTTATTACTAAGAATTTTATCACCTACATTCCTCCACCAGGGCTCATTTGTAATCGGGGTATAATGTAACATAAAAAAGCCTAAGTAAAGAGCGGAGATTTTTATTAACACATAAAAAAGAATACGCATATGAATAAAAGCAATATATAGTATCACACTATAACAAACAGTTACCCCCAAGTAGTGATGGGTAGTAATAACAACAGCATACGAATTGACCCTACAGAATTCATTTACTTATTAATTTAAGTTTCTTCAAACGCTTGCAGTTCTCCACTCGTTTAGTTATATATACAACTTCCGATTAACTACTACACGACTGTGTATTGCTTCTATAATAAACATCAGGGTACTTCACACAGTTCAAATCACTAAACGCTTGAGCTTCACTATACCGATAAAACTAATCGCCGTTGACTCGCTATGCCACTCTGTACACGACTGTCATCAACTTAGAATGACGGCTTTTTACAGTACTCGGTTCTGCAACATTCAATCATATCTCGGCTCCTATGGCCTGTATCAACGAAATTCTGGAAGATTCCAATATTATCTATTTTGTCTGTAAAGTCTCCAAATCACCAAATGATCGACAAGTTTTCTGCCAAGCTCTGGGATCATTGATCTGGAATCCTACAAAGAGGATCATAAAATTCTTTTCAGTGATTGAACTAACCATGCTAAGAAGCAACATTGCAAATTCGTAGCAATATATTTATCAAAGTTGGTAACTGAAGGCCACATGTCTGATCTACCTCAGCAAAGATATATGAATATTATTACCAAATATATCACCAAAAAACGAATCGCACTTCTTAGTTATACATACTTATTAATAGCGAATAGAATTGTCAAGACGAAATGCTAAATCATACTATACTGATTATCTCAATAACCAAATATTAGTTTTGTCCCACTGAGGTGCAAATTTATCTATTGCCCAAACATTGGTTGTGTTATGTTGATGTACTACTCCATTCCTCCCACCTCCTGATTGAGCAAATACTAATAATCCACTATACCTTCCAATGACCGAATATCAGTCATGTTAATTGATGCCACATTATTAATATTCCACTGATATTTCAAAATCGCTGAATTATACAATATAAATTGCCAGGCACATTTGAAAGCCATAGAAAGTTTGATTACAGGAAATTATTTCCATGTTTAAAAGTTATTAAAGATTGAAATCGTTTGATTCTTTGGAACAAAATAAATCTAGAATCAAGTAAACAATTCTTGGCATTCATTTGTCAACAAATTTCTCTAGCAGTACTAAATATGTCGACAAAGATATGATTAATGCCTGAAAAACCGTTAACATTACCCTCAGCCCTACTTTTTCATATGCTAACTTTGGAATAATAGAATAATTTGATAAATAATTTCGAAATAATAAAATTAATTTATACAAAATTATAACATTTGTTTTGTGCCACCAATATTAAACTGGACTTCGCTTATTTGACCCATGTTATATCGATACACCTACAGGGTAGACATTTGTACAGTTTTCTAATGGTTTTTTTTCTTAGGATTTTAAAGACAGTGGGTCATCTATAAATAATGTATTAATACTTATTTACAGTATGTATTAAACATTTATGGGGGAATTATTGGATTCAGTTTTCAGATTGAGTATTTCAAAATTTCACATAGTAATGAAAGTGATAATAAAAAGAACTTAATAAACTTTTTTTAAACTAATATGACCGATTAAAAAATGTGAATCCATTAATGTACTCGATTAACGTATTATAATGGCCGACTGGCAAGAAAAATGTACACATAAGATCGTATGAAAGAAACTTAAATATTTGCTTTTTCATTGAAAGTCTAGGACTATCGATAATAGTAACAGTACATACAAACTAACATCCTCTCCTAACTTCATCACTTTCTAATATTATATCCCTATTAACCTTCATCCATTCTACAGGTTCAAAATACTTGTTGCTATATCATTCACCTGATATTCATTAATGCACACTTACCTATATAGGAAATTGTCAAAGGAACCATCAAAGCACAAAAAGAACTACAAAAATTACAAGGAATTCTATTGCAGATGATTTTTAAAGTAAGAATTCAGATGATTTTCTAAAACGTATAATGACAATCATAAATTGCAAAAGAATAAATATTCGGTGGTCGTTTTCCCATTACAAATAAAATTGCTCCATAAGTATTAACAAAACTTTTAATTATAAAACAAAACTAAATTAAAATCTTTAATGTATATATATTTAATTTTTTAATTAACATTTTTCATAAAATAGTTGTTTATGTACAGGTCAGACATTGCAAAAAGTTGTAAACAAATCATCACTATTGTTGTTAGAAGATCTCTGTTTTGTTGCCATGTTTGCTACAAACTCGGTGACCACACTAAACTATACTTCAACCAAATACTTCAAATAAAAGTTTGCGACATTGCCCTAAATATTTCTTTTATCAGATTTCTTTTTTTTTTCAGTTCTTGTTCATCGATTCAGTTATTTCTTCTCACTTTGAACTCAAACTTATTACTATAAGTAGCTCTCAGAGATTAATTAAGAATTTAAAAATATTTTGGTAAAGTTTTAAACTCAGAAAAAAAAACATCATGCTTGTTTAAGACATGTCGCCGCCAGGTTGAAAGGAAAGCCGAAATGTTCCCCAGAATATTAATGTATAGGAAAAAATATCAATTATTTTAAAAGTGCATAATTATACCGGATTATACTTAATTTAAACGAAACAATAGGTGTTTTTTATTTTGTTTACTTAAAAAATCTAATGAAGTTTTCTGTCTTTTTTCTTTCATTGAAAATCTTTTCTGATATAAAATGAAGCTCTTACAAAAGGTGCATCTTTATTGACATTGATATAATTTATTGATTTTATTAGTTATGTTTTATGTATAATCATTTATTCCATTTTTATCAGTTATTCTTTAAATATTGATATCATTTATTCCTTTTTTTATTAATTATTCTTTAATATTGATATAATTAATCCCGTTATTTTATTAGTTATTCTTTTAAAACTGATGTCTTTTATTCGTTTTTATTGGTTATTTTTTAAATATTGATATGATCATTCCATTTCTGTATTAGTTATTCGTTTTAGTCTTTAGGATCCATTCTTTCATTAAGAAAAAAAAAATTAAATATATACAAATGTGGGAACTGCTAACAGATCTCATATCCCGTATGAAGCCATGTTGGCCATTTGTGTCATTAAACACATAATGCTACCCGCCATAACTGGCAGACGAGAGTTGGCGGTGATACTAAGATGTACATCTCATGCTTGTGTATCTTTTTATGTATTAAATGTTAGTTTAGTTATGTTTTGTCCTTTTAATCTTAGGAAATATATTTTACATATTTATGCTGGTAAGAGCTTTCCTTTCATTCCCACACAAATTATGTAATTATATAAATAGAAATGAATATTTTTTAAAGATGTTTATTTCTTCCATAAGACAATCTTTGTTTATTCCTAAATGTAATTACTTTATTGAAAATTCATTAAACACCTTCAACGAAAATCATCAACCAAGTAATCATACTATACTATTAGATTAATGAAGAATTTTATTCATAAAATTCAGAAGGCAATGATTGGTATTTCTTTGAAATATAATTAGTCATGGTTTTAAAATGAAATTCCGTTAAGTTATTCGCAACGATATGAAAAAAAATCTATATTAAGTTATATTCAAAAATCAATATTTTATATATCAATTGCCAATTGTTTAGCAGAAAAATCCTTGAAAATTCATTTTAATCTGAATTCATGAAAGCTAATAGTTTCATCTAGTATTGTAATCCAATCTAATTAGATTTTTAAAAAGAATACTCCCAATTTCCTATGTAAACATATCGCATCTTATTAATGTGTACATAAATACAATGATTAAACACTAATTTCTAATGAAGGTTTATGAGAAAGAAGCAAACATTTTGGAACATTTTTATTTATGGCAATAAGTGAATTGTATATCTAATTGCACATCAAAATGGAGTATATTAATTAATTCGTGGCCTCATTAAATAAATATTTTGTTTCCAAGCTGCAACTTAACTCAAGAAAACATGAAACGTAATTCAGAATATACCTGGCAAATATAACTAATAAGTCATCTGAAATTTGTTAACTTTACTATGTGAAGGATTGATTATATGAGCCGTTTTATATGACAGACAAAAGCAACCGAACATATGAAGCACTATCTGATTTCGTTAAAGCTAAATGGTGAAATCACCAATTTTTCGATTTCCTTTCTCTTTCTTTTCCAGAATCTATTTGAAGTTCAATATATGCATGGATTTTTAATGTCACACGCAGCATTAGAACCATGTGACTTCAAAGTCTCATAACATTCACAAGAATGCATTATATTTAATAACCGATAGCCTTTTAAAGTTTTTCTCTTACATAATCAGCTGTGAATAAGAAAATGTATTGCTTCCATGCTAATTTGACTTAATCTCAAATGAAGCTTGTATTTACGTATTAAAGAATTTAATAATTTTTGTTAAGTCTAATTCTTTTAGTTTTTTTATTATTTCATAGTGTACTATTAATGATTACTTAAGAAATAAATGATCACTGTATATATGTAACTTGTTTAAAAATAGTATAAAAATGCACCATTCGAAATTCGTTATCTATAATTAATTATTTAATATATGATTTTATTAAATTTCAAAATATTTGGTTTTAATTGAATTGACAAAAAACATGTCCGGCATGCCCTTTTTTTTCATAAACTAAATATCCTCTGCCACGTGAATTATCTAATTTCGTAAAATAAAAAACACTTACCTTAATATGCTTTTGTTCTGATCACACATCTTGACGTTTCACTATTACGGTGCTTTTATGAGAGTTTCTTGGAATCAGTCGAAAATTCAAAGGCTAAAGAATATTTTTATGGAGCATATTATGCATTCCAGGATGATTCTTGGCTCTTTAAAGTTCGCTTTACCTATGCGCTATTCCGTCCTTTTTTCAATCCACACATGACTGAGGAATTCAGACACAGTAAACTTAACCCTTTGAAAGGATGTCGATTTGATATCAAAAAATTGTCTCAAGCATCTACACATATAGTTGAAATTCAAACTTTTTTGCTCAGTTAATTAGAGTGCCACACAATAGCGTGAATCATCGAGATGGTAATCCAGTTCTATGTATTCCTTGTAAAACACATTCAGTGTCACAGATTTAACATTTTCACTGGTATATTTCTAACTAATCGAAACTATGAATAGTTCAGATATGAAGGCTTGGATTTTTAAGAACACTTAAAGAAAAAAAAATCACAGATAATCAGGTCCTCTATGTTCTCACAATCCACAATGCCTTTAGAGACTATCAGGCCAACAGTTCTATGCTCTAATCACAAAATTATCCTGTATCGAGAAATAATTCATGAAATTTCAACTTCTGTCAATAATTATAAATATCAATATTATACTTCTGATTAAACGAGCACTAGGTATTCAGAACACTGTTTGCTTTGAAGTTGATTTGAATACAAACATTATGAGTTATATCACTCACAGAAAAATATTTTGGCAAGCTATGATACGTATTACTTTCATCGCATACTACGATGCAAAATAGTTGTCAATCGGGTATTACACTTGGCCAGGTACTTAATGTCCGATAGCAAGGGCATATGCAGAAAGGGAACTGATTTATGTTTGCTACAATTTAATATGATTCCAAGCATTCCATGTTTGGCGTTTTGGCATCTCCGAGTTTTTTTTCTTTTTCTTTTTTAGTTGTACATTGCATTAAAATGTTTGCATAAAGTGGAAAGTGAAATGGAAAAAAAAACGATAACCAGTATCAGAAAGAACTAAGATGGAAAAAAAATATCTCCATTAATATAACAGTTATTGATTTTTTCAAGCACCCCCTAAAAAACACGCCAAATTTCTACAAACTCATGCATATCAAGAATAATATATAATACAGCGGCATCCAATTGGGACAGTTACTTGCCATCGACCGAAGAACATTTTTCAGTTCTTCTACTCATGCGCTGTCTGCTGGAAATATGCAAACTGTCTGAGTGTTAACCCGGCATCATTTTCGATGCCATTGTTTGCAACTAACGATGCAGAAAAGTATCCTCTTTTATCTGAAATCTATCTAAAGTAGGCATAAATGCTGTCAATACTTCAAAAAGTTTTACTTATCAAAATTTTTACATCTGTCAAGGGTTCATAAACGTTATGTGCGGTCATTAGAATTTTGCTTTTGGTCAAGAATTATTAAGTCGATATATGCGACGCATAACTCATAATAATCACCGGAAATGTGATCCAGATCTATTCGAATCTTTTGAAGCATTTCCAGCATAACAGCTTCATTGTTGCTTTCCTGATTACAAATGATTATTTCTCTCACTGGTCCATGTTACTGATTTATGTTATGTTGCCTTCCTGATCATTTTGGATTATGTGAATTATAAGAATATAGATTTGTTTATTTTGTTTCCATATATCCCTAAAGGATAAAATCACAAATGGTTCTGATTGGTTTCTCTCACATGCCCGATAATGTCTTCAGTGACTTTGTGAGACACAAAAGGTCTGTATATTGACATATATTAGTGGCCATTTCAAAGCAGACTTATGTGTCATTGAATGAAAACTAAATTTCCATTAACTGGCGTATTCGGTGTGACAAAGTAACAGCTTCACTGATGTATTCACCTTTATTTCAGATTATGTGAAGTGGAGAATATATATAAGTTTCTTCATTATCTCGAAAGAAAAAAATCACAAATTACCCTGATCGGTTTCCCACACATTATCCATTTTCCCTTCACTGACTTTGTGAGAAACATATGTTCTGTGCATTGATAAATATGATACGCGATTTCAAAGTAGGCTTATGTGTTAATGAATGAAATCTAAATTTTCAATTTATATGCACCTCGGTCTCAAACCTTTTGATGTTCTGTTATCTAGAAATTGAAATCACAACTAACAATTCAGCTTCGAATATCTACATATGGGTTTACATTGCCGGTGTTCTGGAATAGAGGAAACGCGTCTTCTCCGTGTTTTGGACTATCCAGGCCTTAGTTCCGCCTCGGGCCTGGCTGTTTCTATCTGTGAGACGTGTGAATGTGGCTGCCTCCCTGTAAAAAGGGATTGTGTAAGCAAATGTGAAGCAAGAAGTACCTAAGTTCTAGTTGGAATTATTGAAAAAACAAGTCGCTCACTCGACTGAAATCGTTCATAGATAACTATCAGCGGACTTGTAAAGTGTCATATTTCAGAACTGAACATAGTATCTACGCTGAAACATAAAACAATACCTATTTTAAGTTAATTCGTTTTTCTCAAATCCATATTGTCCTCTGAGACTTTGTGAGATACAGATGTTCTATACATTGACAAATATTATATGTCCTTCCAGAATAAACTCATAATAATTTCTAACTTAGTTTTATGTGAATGTAAAGCTAAGTTGTATGCACTTCATTTTCCAATATTTTAAAATGAAAAATTCTTTATTTTCGATGTTGCTGTTCTCTATCTTTCAACGTTCAAAATTTCATCCACAATACATTCAAAAGAAATTTTGATACAAATATTTATATTTACAATGCATTATTACTAATTTTTTCTGATTGTTTTATTAAATATATATTTTTTGAATTGGTTTATTGGTTTTTTATGGCGCAAAGGCCAATACTGGCCAGGTTGTGCAAGATATTTTTTTGAAAATGTAATTTTTGGTCCTACGCAAAACGATTTTCTGAAAGTGATCATTGAGCCTTTTAATTGTTCTGGCTGGTTAAATAGAATCAATTCGTTAGTTGAAGCTGTTCGAACAGACTATTCATCATTTTGTCATTATTTTCTGAAACGCAAGTTATATTTAAAATGTTTCATAAGATTTATAAGTTTATAGCTTTTATAAAACTTTTCTTTAAAGTTCATCAAGAATGAGGAATATTTTAAGTTCATTGAAACTCAGAAGAAATATCTTAATATTAGCATTTATAATTTTAATCTAAATGAAGAAAGATTCAAATAATCAAAACACAGAATGCTAAAATAGGTTAATATATAAATTATATATAATATGTGTGTGTGTAATAATGCCTCTTACCCTCTTACCCTGATTTAAGTCTTTAACAATTTCCGAAATTTATCTTAATTTAAGCCATATTAACTTCATTCTAAAATTTCTCATATCCTGTCTTCCAAAATGCTTTTTTTTGCTAAATTTAATCCTTTTTTTACTTAATTAATCATATATACTTTCTAAAAAATTTGAAATTCAGCAGGTTCTCAAGCTTCGACTTAAGGGATAAAAATTCTTAATGCTTATCAAGCTCTTTTAAATATATCTGCATTCCACTATTCTAAATAGATATTTGTAATTGAAATCCATAGCAAAATCTCATTATAAAATACACTGAAGGGAAAATTTCGCTCTCTTCTGCTGTTGTGTCGCGATTTAAACTCGTATATCTCGTCGTTCTTTCATTGTATATAATATGCCTCACGTTATGGAATGAAGAGAAGTAATTCCAAAAGTTTCTTCTATTCAGCCACGCAATTGCATTTACATCATCACATTTTACATCATATTCCACTTTTTACATCTTTATATTTATTCATTCACAATCACAAAGATATATTTATATCATGTTTAGGATGACAAATATTTAGGTGTAAAAAAATGCTACAATTTTAAAGAAAAATAGTGAAAAATTTACTTCGGACAAATTTATATATTGACAAAATTGAGTTAAAGAAGTTCAGTCTTTATTTTTGCACCATAATATCCTGAAAATATATGGATAATGGTAAACCTTTTCATACAAATTTAAATGCCTGAAAAATTGTGATTTTTTCTTTAAAAGAAAATTACTGAACATTAAATATTTGGAAAAAAAAGTTCTAAATTGAAATTTTGTTCAGGAATTTCTTAAAAATTAATTTAAAAAAATTAGATAGTAATTCAAATCGAAAAGAAGCATTATAAATTAAACAACTTCAACTAGTTTTATAAATTTAAATAAAAATATACAGACAAAGAATACTTTTACTCTTCACTGGATTTGTTCTCTTTGATACTGCAATTAATATTTGCCTCACTCTTCCGAAAAAAAGGAAAAAAAAAATATTTTTTCTATCTTCATCGAATAATAATGATCTTTCCAAAGAATCGTCTGCCGATAATGCATAATCAAAGGAGCTATCTTTCCACGACAAAGAAATGTCCATTTGTCATGATTCGAATTCCTTTTATTCAGTAATTTGTCTTCGTTTGGATGGCATCAGTTTTTTGCATGCAGATAATGAAGATAAACACTAAAAGTTTTTTCATAGAAGTGTTTACTCTACGTCATCTGTTCCGATCTGTTTATTTTTGAGGACACAAAGTGGGAAAAATTTCACAGTAGTCGGATTGTTTGAAAAGTCATGTTAAAAATTGCTGTAATTGATGATTATTTTAAGACTTTATCTCGAATAAATTAATGACTGTTTCACATGTTTGTTTGTAAAAATTAAAGGAAAAACATCTTAGAATAGATGAAGACAGAACTATCAGAGGAGTTGAAAAATGTAATGAGGAATTAAATGTGCAGATAACTTTAGGTGTTAAAACATTTGTCTTAAATCTTTAAAAAATCAGGATTCCTGTTCTTGATTAAAATCATCACGCATGAATTATTTGTAAAAGGATGGTTGCTGTTTTTTCTGCGAAATAAGTATAAATGGCTTTTTGAAGAAATATTTGTTTTAAATTTCGAGGTATTTTCATTAGAGGTACTGAAACGGTTAAAAAGAAATTTTTTATTTTGGTTTGCTATAGAATGCTTTGTATTAGGATCCTAAAAATCAAAATGCCTGTTCTTGATTAAAAGCTTCAAGCATGAGTTATTTGAAAAAAAAATATTGATGCTGTTTTTGTCTTTAAATATACTTGAATTAAATACAAATGAATTCTTTAAATATAAATGACTTTTTGACAAAATATTAATTTTAAATTTTCTATCGTAGAAACACATAAATATCAAGAAATAAATTTTTAATTACAGCCAAAAAATTTAAAAAAATACTTTTTTTTTGTTTTATTTGTCCAACAGTGATACAATTTGAACTGCAGATAATTAAAATAAGGTGGTCGATATTTATTAAATAAAAAATTAATAGAAATTTCACCAGCCGATGATGCTATAATATAAATGGCATTTTTATTGTATAATAAAACTATCATCATTTGTTTTACGATTATGTCTTTTGATATTATTCTTTGGATGACGGATTTCGCATGAGCCGTTTGATATAGAATAATTACCTATCCGACTTATATATATATATAGTCATTTGACATTAGAGTTGTTGCAATGGAGATGATGACAAATAGCAAACTGGGTTCGACAAATGAAAGGTTTAAATCAGACACAATTTATAAGGAAAAAAAAAACGAAACGTATGATGAAATATTTACATTTATGATGAATAACTGGTTAATACGTAGGAAATCATTAAAGGGCCTATGACCGGCGTTTTATCTCTGTCACCCGAACAGCTAAGTCACAGATATAATAACGCATTTAAGCAAACATTTTGTATTTAATTATTAGCTATGGTTATGGAGTTGGCAAAATTTCAGTTACGATGCTTATTAAATAGTTGTTTGATGTCAAGTGGAGTTATTTACCCAAACTAATGATGCACAATAGCAGGTTCAAATTTTTTTACATCATTTTAAAGTACCAAAGACAAAAGAATTTTGAATTTAACATTATGAAATAACCTTAATACCGAAAGTTCATAACACGAATAACAAACCAAATGTGATCAACATTAAATTTGAAGGATTGTTTTCATTTTTCAAGTTTAAATTATTTTATTTTAAAGTAAAAGTATGTATAAATTATATCAGGTATTACTTAAGTTACTTAAATATTAATATATTGTATTATGATATCGACTTAGAATTAGTAAAATTCTGATAGCTTGTCAATTAAATGTCTCTTCAGATGCCAACATCTAATATTATGTGTGAGTTCCATAAGAGAAAAATACTTTCTATATCAAATTCAAATCCTTTAAAATTAAACTGAAACCTTTTTTTTCATTTTTAAAGTTTAAATTATTTTATTTTAAAATGAAAGTATATCAGAATTATATCACGTATTGTTTATGTTATTAAAATATAGACATATTACATTAAAATGTAGATTTAGAATCATCCAAACTTTGATAGCTTATCAATTAAATGTCTTTTCAGATGGCAACATCTACTATCACATTTAAGTTCCAGAAATGAG
>JAPMOQ010028127.1:956749-1094901 GCA_026543055.1 Argiope trifasciata | reverse complement strand
TTTTCAGATGGCAACATCTACTATCACATTTAAGTTCCAGAAATGAGCGAAATAAGCTCTGTGTCAAATTCAAATCTTTCAACATAAAATTTGAAAGTTTTTTATATTTAATGTTTAAATTATTTTATTTTAAAATAAGAGTCTATCAGGCATTGTTTAGGTTACTTAAATATTGATATATTACATTATGATATCAACTTCGAATTAATGTAATTCTGATAGCTTGTCAATTAAATGTCTCTCCAGATGCCAACATCTACTATTATGTGTGAGTTCCATAATTGAGTGAAATACGTTCGATGTCAAATTCAAATTATCATGACAGTAGCTGACAACATAATAATGTACACTGATTATAATATATATTAACTCGATTTAATTATTCTGTTGATACATTTCATTAAATCATTTCTCTGAGATGGCATCGGAATAATATTATAAACTAATCATTTGATTATTCTGGTTCTATAAATATTCATTCTGAATAAGTTGTGCTTTGTCTATCAAAAAGTATTTCTAACTTAAATGAAATATTATTCCATATTTTATAGAATTACTGTTTGATTATCTAATGATTTGAATATTCAGAAATTGTTTAGAGATGACTGTGATTATCCTAAATTGCTGCAGATAAAAAAGGATATTTTTTCCAAAAATTTTACTTTCAAATCTTAAAAGAAACGAAAAGTACTCATTTTTCTATAAATTCTATCTTTGACTAAATAATCTAAATAAAAAATGAAATAAGCAAATAAATAAGTATGAACAGTTGAGCACAATAAATTAAAAGTAATTTCGTAAAAGCAAGTTAGCAACTTTTATTAGGTTATTAAATAGTTGAATTAATTAACATTATATTGCTTGATTTTGTAATTTCAGCACAAATGTAATCCAGCTGACTGTAAGATAGTTAAATTAGAAGACTTAGTTAAATATTATTTGCATGATAAATAAATCCTAAAAATACTGAAATATCGAATTTTAAGTTAACGAAAATGAAAAAGCTTATCCATCTGGATATATTTTCAACTCTGGCTTTAAAATTATATATATACAAGCATTAAATAATTTAAACTAAATAACAGTGTGCTTGAAACGTTTTGCATTAAAAAAATATAATCATGTAATTCATATTAAAATTTAATCATATAATTCACATTATAATTTAATCATGTAATTCATATTATTTCTTAAAAATATATCTAAGGATATCAGCTGATTAACATTAAAGGTGATACTTATCATTAAACGAATGCGATTTCCAATGATTTGGAAAAACACAGAGAAGATACATAACAGGTTATTATACTGCACTAACAGTCACAGTTAGCAGCCAACTAGTGTGCTAAGATTCATATTAGCAGATATTTACTTTGTTTATTGCACCTTCCTCTTATATTCTTCTTATTCTTCAGCAAATATATTAAATATTTAACAAGTTTTGGTTGGTGTATGTAGGTGCATAAAATGATAACAAAAGTGGCCCATAAATCGATATTATTACTAATTGTCGAATTGTAACAGCTAAATATTAATAAAACATCATACAAATTTTAGATTTCTTCATTCATTAAACAATTTTACAACTACATAGTGAATGAAACGCATCATTTAGCTAATCAACTGAATTGTTAAATATTTATAGAAGTGTTCTGGAAATTGTTCATCATCTGACCAAATGAAACATTTAGTCATTTGAAGGAAAATATAAAAGTAATAAACACAATAAAGAGAAAAAATAGGGCTAACCGCTGTCATAAATAACTATGGTAAAAAATTGAAATTAATGTACAGTTTTTCGTAATGCATGTCGAATTTATGCTAATAATCCAAAAACTCTCTAAAAGTCTGCAATTCTGATTATTTTCCAAACATACTAACAAAAGGATTGTAAACTTGCAATGAAATATTGTCGCGACTATATTTGGTGTGAAATCATTTCAAATGCTTCAATTTTAGCTCTCATATGTTAGGTTTAGCCGAAACTGTGAGGTTGCGCTTACGGAAGTTAATATATCCTCATGAAATAGATGTACATACATACTATGATGTTTAAAATTTCCGTTACGGCCGATATATAACCCTAACATTTGACGCATTTTTCAAAAATCGCCAAACGGTTTTGCGCCATGTTTTCCAGCTCGCGTGGTGCACGGGAAAACTCCACCATGGCTTGACGTTGATACACCATCACTTGTCTTTGTCAGATAAGTCTTGAAAACATAAAATTTGCTATATTTGGTGCATTCTCTCTACTTTGGCGAGGTGGCAGGAAGTTGGTAAATTCCCGTTCACCCAAAATTTTCTTTAATTCAATACTCATGTAATCGAGGGGATTTCGTTATCCTTTTTTTCCTGCAACTAGAAGTTTTGAATGACTGTAATCGGAAGTCATCACGAACAAAGCATATATATTAAATGAATTTGAGCAGAATGAAATCCTTTTCGGATAATAAGTCATATGGTGGTATCTATTCATTAAGAGAAAACACTATCCAATCATATTTGGAAAGTTAAATTCCGTATTTTCACCATGAATTTTATATATTATTACGAAGCTGTAATTTTGCTTCCCAACGAAAATAGTGTCATCATAATAATAACTATTTTACAGTAATCGAAAAATTTGGCGACAAACTCGGCAACCATTTGACAATTTGGTGACGGATTTGGTGATTTTGGTGACATAATGGAGTCAATGGCGACCAGAAACATCGGGAATTTCTCGCTTCATCCATTAGGAATCGATATACGTCCAGATACACTCCGATTGGTCCAGAAGCCTCTAGCCCCACCACTCGGGAACTATAAAAGACCAGGACTCTTCAGCTGGATCGTCAATCGAGTAGTCTGAATAGAGAGCTCTAGAATTGGTGGTGATGAATAGTAGTCAGAATCACTGGGAGAATACCGAAGCAACGGCGGAGTTCTGAATTGTTGAGTGCAGTATTTTGTTGTTATGAAGGGAGTAGACTGAAAAGAGGAGTAGTCTCGAATTGAAGTAGTTAATCGGCAGCTAAAGCGAGAAAAGACAGAGGAAGAGGATTTCAGGAGCCTGGAGAGACCGTAGAGCAAAGCTCTAAGGATCCCCTCTCCTGCTGAACCTTGTTTGGCCACTTTGTGTGCAGTGGACGTTGTCACCACTGAATTTTTACATATGAGCTACAACCTGCTGTAGAGTGCTGTACTGCTGTCCTATGTATTTTTTTCGGATGTATATAGTTGTCATTTGTAAATATTTGTTGTATTTGGGCTGATTGAATTTTCTCACACCATACACCCATCACTACACAAAAAAGTACCCGATTAATTCGAAATCCGTTAAAAAATTTAGCTATCACTCGTATTCAATTGTCATGATATTTTATCCTGGTTCGGTATTCCTGTAGTCGGGATATACTTATTAAGAACATATGAGGTTTTAAACTGAAGACAATTGTAGACGTTTTAGGGATTTTAATTCATTATATGAAATTGAAGCAGGATTACCAAATCATCATTTCAAACAAAACATATCGTTAGTAATGGAAAACAATAAACCAGAAATGACCAGAGAAGAACCCATCAGAAACATGGAGGAAGCAAGGACTCCCTAACGAATAGACCGAGCAGACACATGGGCTTAATTAAGCCAAAATAAAAAGATTTTACAAGCAACGCAACAGAACAAGAGCAGTAATTAAATCTGCAAATTTGCTTTTTACAAAGCTCAAACCATTTTGTTAGGAAGAAAAGCGAGAACACGAATTCAAACCTTACAGAATGAGGAAATCCTGATTACATAAGCTAGAACAATGCATTTTACTGTACATAAAACATAAAATTACACATTGTAAAGAATTCTAAACTTCTAGACGTAATGGGTTCATTATCTTGAGTGAAGAGATAGTCTCATCAAGAAACATGGGTTAATGCAAGGTGAATAATCATATCTTATAAATTTAATAGGACATTTCGCGTATATATATATATTTATATATATATATGTATATATATATATCTTGAAAATGGCTCAAATTTTATATTTAGGAAAGGCATTCTTTATAATTTTATCTAGTAGTTGATCAAAATTAACCTCTACCCTGAACTCTCTTCACAGTGAACTACTTAGTATGAAGGTTCTACAATTTTTTAACGTATTATTCAAGACAGTTCTGTTCCCATTTAAGGACGTAAGATAATTTTCGATTTAGAAACTTCTGCATTATTATCATTAGATATTCCGTCTCCTTCATAGTAAAAAATTAATAATCAATTGTGCTGAGGTAAATCGGATATAGTGTACATAAAAACATTACAGATTCTTTGTCCATGGCAAATAAACGTTCTTTTATCATTTTTCGTCATTCCAATATTCTTGATATTGATAAAAATCTTTTCTTAAAAAATCATCACAATATTTTAAATATTTTTTTACAGATATAGGAACCTGGCAATAAATTGTGCTGCATAATCTTTAGTAAATTTCATTCGCCATTCTGTAAATTTGACAATTCGAAATTCTTATCTAATTAAAGGTAAGTTTATTTTCAGACGATAATGCGACTTCAAATGTTGAGTGATCATAATATAACGTGATCATATATTTAGTGAAAATATTTCATAAAATCTGGCAGACTACTTGAAGTTTTATGTGTACTTTAAATGAAGCATTCTCGATGCTTTTAAAACACAGCATTATATTAAGGACCGAAAACAAATTCCTTTCTTTTTTTATCTCTTGTACTTTAGTTTAAAACTTTTGCCTTTAGTGAATTACTGCTTTTCCTTAAAAGAAATTCGCGTTCTTGTCGTTTTACAAATCACCTTGCCTGTTAGAAGTTTAATCCGGAGTAATTTATCATTCTGTTCTACCAGATTAGTAAAAGTAATTTATCCTGCACAACAAAGTGTCTCAAATCTCCCAGGATGCACTTTTGTTTAGCAGCACAAATCCCGCTTTAAAATAGGACAATTAAAGTAAGATCTCGAGTTTTATTTGCCAGGATATTCAGTTTAATTAAAGATTTATGTAGGTCTCGATATATTAAGCACTTTTTGTTGAGAAAGTTTGTTGTTGTTGTTTTTTGATAGGATTATGTTCATTGTGAATTATTTATCCCGGGAAAAATAATTAAAATTTATATCCTTAAGAATCATTTTCTTTAATTACAAGAAGAATCTGTTTATTGTGGTTCTAACTATTGGTCGTGGTTTAGAATAATTTCAGAATTGATTTATAAATGTATAATATTGAATTTTCAGAAAAAACGGTGAAATAAATCACAGTTTGAATAATATATCTTTTCAAATAATTAATTCTGTATAAAAATACCTTAATGGCAGAGATAAGTATAAATGCCCCTTACAGTATTCTCAAATCAGATTCGTTTGAAAAAATATAAAAAATAATAAAATCTGTTAATTTTTCCGAAGTTCATGGAATGACAACTTTTTGCATCACACTTAGTCACCCAGGGCTTATATCTTTGCATAAACAACCTATAGTTTTACATTTTTAATGCCACTGATAGATAATTATTCTAATCGTAACTTCTTTTCCGAATTGTAATTGAAAATATCATTGCCCAAGAGTAGAGTTTTTGTTAAATTAATGGACACAAAAGGCCTTCCCCACAGTAGCCACTGCAATTAGACAAACATGTCACATGACACACATGCTTCTACATATGTGACTTCTAATAGGAGCCAGATACAAACAATAAATTACACGTTGTTGTTTCTAATGACACTTGTCGTTGACAAGCCCGCTGGCTAAACAGTTACTGCGATTTAATCTGAATTTTGTGTCGCTTCTTTTTTCAATAGCGCACAGTATGACCAAGAGTACGGGTTAGCTACTCACGTGTCACAACCCTTTTTAGAGGGAGGACATCATTCATACATTTCATTCACTCATCCACAGATCGTAATTTAGACCTGGAACAGAGAGCGATTATCTATGAACCTGTACCCGCAGTCGTATTACTCTCAGTATCGATGACTTCGTGATCAAGACATATTTATACGCTCGCCAGTCACCATGAACGCGGGGATTCTTCAACTGGCTGGATTCGAATTCACAGCTTAATGGTCGTGAGTCCAACCAAAGTGATGCGTCCTAACAACCAGGTCCACTATAAAAAATGTACATCTACCTTACGGTTTGCTAAGGTGATTCTTGTCTTTGATTATCAATTCTTTTCAGCATCTGGAAAGTATAAACTTCCTTATGAATCACCCTCTATTTAGGTCATAGGTTTAAGTTGCGTTGGCATTTCCATAATTACTATTAACTTTAAAAAGACATTTCTTTTGAAAATTCAAAGTTTTTTATTGCAGATGAGAACTAAAATTAACGATATAATTTCTATGCTAAACTAGTTTTGGAATCAATTTGAATTTCGTAGGGAAACGTAATTAATAAATGAGCTGCAATTAGAATTTTAGGCGAATAAAATACCTTTAATTAAAGATTGAAAATTTAAGGTAATCAGTACATAGGGCTAAAGAAATGCTTTGAAGTTGACTCATTATTGGGTGCAAATGACAGATTGTAAAGAATAACCTTAAGTAGAAAATGATCTAATTCGATGAAAGGGAAGGATTACCCAGTTATTAGTAGTTTCTTTTTCATATTAAATGCATTGTGTTATCACAAATAACACTCATACGGAGCCAACTCTTGCGGATTAGTAGAAGTTCACGTATACCTCCGAACTCATGTGACCAATTAGTTGTCTCATAAGGGCAACTTTTTGCCATTGTTAGAACCTCTTTTTTTCAATTTGGATTACACCGGGACTACAACAGAAAGAATCTGTAGCTAGTAATAGTTGGCCTAGTTTAAGTGTGCCTTTGCGAGCAGGAAATAATTTTGGGAGTAGGGAATTGATTTGTTTTCTTTAATTAATGTCCTGTTTTAAAACAACACTAATACTAATTTGAGAGGGAACCAGCGATTTTAAACTACTTCAGATGACAAGGACGACACTTGAGCTGGCACCCCGTCTTCAATGTTTCATCCCAGTGAAAGGACGTTTGGCACCGACGCATTAATCAGTCTTTTGTACTACCTGTCTTCTTTGGAATCTGGTCTTTAATCTGAAACCCTCTAGTTCTGAAGCCGGTACCTTACTACCAAGACCACGACCCGAGTGGAGAATTGAATTAGTTCACAAATAATGCTATTTAAATGAAACGTGTATTAAGCACTACATAAATTAATTATAATATTGCCGCAATGGCTCTTGTATCCAAGGCATGTGTTTTTAGTTTTTCTTAGTTATTATTTCCTTATGTTCTCTAACATTTTAGATTTTTCTTTGTTATGCAAATTAGTTGTTTCTCGAATGTTCTGCTCTAGTATAAAAGCTGATACCCACTAGTAGTGGGCAACTTCTCAACCTTGTAAAGTCGCTACTTTCCTTCAATAAACTTGTTTGTTAGTTAAAAGCTGACAGTGTGTTTATTTAAATATTTGTAACAATATTAGAAAGGGCAAAATATAATATTTTAAAACATTTTTAATTAACTTTGAGTGAACTAATTAAACAGTTTTTAAAGATGCATTTCATTAGTATTTTAAAAAGTGAAATTTTATAGCCTTTTTTAATAATTATGAATAGTAGTTTAAAAGTTTATTTTACAATTCCTTTTTTACAATATAACATAAAAAGAGATGCTTTTTTCAAAATTCAATTTATATATGGCAACAAGCGTACGAAATTAAATTATATTTTTATTAAAAAATTAAATTTTAATTAAGTTTTTAGAATATTTAAATAACGCATTTATACCAAAATCAAAGAATTATACATAGTTTCAGAATACTCCCACACTATTAAATTAAAATTAAGTTATAAAATTTCATCGCTATAAAAAAATATCAAGCTGCATTTTAAAATCCAAATTAATACCAGAAAACTAAACTTCAATTCTAAATATCAAGAAGAATAAAATAATTTACGGAAAATAATTTATTAAACTTAAAACTTTTATGTAAAACAAAACAGTACTTCACCGAAATTATTGGAGGAAAATCATTTTCAGAATTTAGGCATTTCAAGTTGTGGTCAACAATGTATTGTTTAACTAACTGCATACTACTGCATAATTTTTTAAAAGTCTTAGCATATAGTTATAATTTAATAACAACAGGCTTAGAGAATATATTAATTTTAATAATTATTTTTAGCTTAAATCAAGAATTTAGTATATTAAAATACAATAAAATTTAATAATTATGAATAACTTACCTTTCTATTAGTTTGAAAATTTATTTTAAACAAGATTAGGAAAATATATGTACATTTTTTAACTTAAATTAATTAACTACAAAATACTAAATATAATGCATTAAAATGATTTTTGTAACGATAAAATTTTAAATATACGATTACTTGTTAGTTAATTTTAATAGATTAAATTCTTAAGCTCATAGAATTCATCAGAAATTGTTCTTGTTACTAGATTATTGACGAAATCAGTAATTTAGTTGATTAAAATCCAGTAAATTTTAATTTTTATACATTATAAAGCTTTATTTTTATTTCTTTAGATTCAAAACATAATTAAAATATAATTTAAGGAAATATTTTTTTTTAAATTCTAGAAACCTAAATGAAAAACAAGAAAAACATAATAGAAATGCAATAATGTTTTTAAATTTGCAATTTACTATTTAAAACTGCTCATAATAAATTCAAATGGAGTCATTAAATTATTTAAATTCCAAAATGAAATTAAACTGAAGATTTGTCATAAGTAATTTTTAAATGCTTTAAAAACATGGATATAAAAATGTATAATTTTGATTTCAATTTAATTTAATTTTAAATATTTTTTAAAAAAAGATAAATACTATTTTTAATATGGTATTGCTAAAAATTACAGAAAAAAAACAGTTTTTAATAAATTAATAAAGAAATTGATGAAATCTTTTATTTAAAAATTGGAAATGTCGTTTGGAGGCAAATGATTGTATCAGTATATGAAAAGGAAAATTCTAAGTGATATGTGTAATCAACATAAAGGATTTTTAAATAAAACATTTCTAAATTGTTCAAAAAGTTTTATTTCGGTATATAAAAGGTGAAATCAGAAGAACAAAAAATATACTTCGGGTATCATTTTTTTGTTATTTAGATGATAATTTTGGGATAAAAATTCTTTTTATAATTTGAAGGACAAATTAATAATGACTTTTTGAGATGTTTTGTAGCAACAATGATTATATTCCATAATAATATCTTTCCAGTTATTGTTTTTTCATTTGTAATCTCAGCTCTGTGAGAAGTATATTCGCTGTAGTTCTTGGACAACTCTTTGTTCAGCATCTACTGCCCGAGATACTCGTTGGCGACCTGAATCTGGCTTGTGCACGTCTAACGATCTGGTTTCACACAATCTTCAGTGAATAGTGGAAAAGAATGAGCGGCTAGGCATCTTTCTACTAAGATATTATTGACGACACATTCGCAAGGCTTCTCGTCCATTGCAGTTGGCCATGCCGTAAACTAAGTGCATGTCAGCCAATTCGAGGGGGGTGTAACTAGCCATGTTGCGCCCAACGCTTCCACGACTCGAATGAATTCAATCTCCTTTTGCTCGGCTCGTGTCTGCACCGCAACGCTCTCTCGTACCTCTCGCGCCTTCTACAGGCGTTTGCGACCCCATGTTCCTATGCGATTTTTGATCCTTGTTGTATGACTGATCTGCCATGTCATTTTATCCACGTTTTTTCGGAACACCCTGAATATATATATTTTTGAATTCCTGATTATTATTCAAAAAATTATTTTAGTTGCCCATTCTAATAATTGTAAAACTTGCATGATAAAATTGCATTGAACATTATTACAATTTTTGAAAAAGCTATTAAAGTAATTTTATTCCAATCACTCTAAACTTGAGATTATAATTCGAAGAATAGTTTTGGGTATACATGCTAATAATTATAAATTTTGCATAATTAAGTTACACTGAATTTTAAAATTTTCAAAAGAGCTATTAAAGTACTTTTATTCCATACTCTGATTATAATTAGAAGAATTGTTTCTGATTATAATTAGAAAAAATTGTTTTGGTTTCTCACGCTAATAATTGAAAAACTTGTATAATAAAATTGTATCGGACGTTATTAAAATTTTATAGAGCTGCTAAAGAATTTTTATATTCCTTACACTGTTAAATTCTGATTATAATTCAATTAATTATTTTGGTTGCCTTCTTTAAAACGTAAAACGTAGCAATAAAATTTCCTCGAACTTTACTATATTTTTTAAAAGTAATTAAAGTACTTTTATCCCATGCATTCTTAGTTTCTCTTTATAATTTGAAGAATTTTCTCAATTTTCCACTCTAATAATTGTAAAATTTCCACATTAAAATTACATTAAACTTTATTATAATTTTTCATAAAATTATTAAAGTACTTTTAATCTATATGATCTGAAATTCTAATTATAAGTGGTAGAATTATTTAGTTATCTAATAGATTACCACCTACATTAGTGCCTGCATACGATGTTTCCTAGAATCAGCTCGTTTTTATTCAATTAGCGTTGTTTCCATAATCTTAGTTTAAAGTTACTTATCTCCTTATGTCTAGACGATAATCGCATTGATTTGTTTAGTAATTGTGCCACAGGATTATGCTTTCAGTTATCTCAAATTAAATATGTATGCAAGTACTGAGCAACCAGCACCGATAATATAAATTAGAAGACGTTCTAATCACCTGAACTTATCTTAAGACTCTTTTTTAAACTGTCTTTAAGTGTTTTAAATAGTTTGTAAATTAAATGTCTTTAACGTTGCACTACATTTATTCTCTTATTGTAAGTTTCAAAATATATCACTGCTTGAAGCGATCCCAGGATAAAAATTAAGTTTTCCTGTGTATGCCGAATATATGAGTTAAACTATTTAGATTTATAAAAGTATAAAAAGGCATTGCAGTTGGAGTATTTAAATAAGCATCAAAATTAAAACAATATTTTGGCGGAATACTGTTACTGAATACTGAACATTGAAATTAATATTTTTAGATTCCCAAAAACATGGGGTTTAGTTATATTAACTTCTTCTTTTAACACTAGGGCTGTTTTGGGACCTATCTCGTAATTTTGAATCGCTTTCAGATGACGAGGGCAATACCTAAGCTTCTCTCCAAACTTTCACACTATATCAGGGATAGGATGTTTGGAACCAAAAGGATTTAACGTGCAGCAGACTCACTAACACAACAATTCTTCGGTGGAATCAAGTCTGAAACTTGATATCCTGCAGTTCAGAAGCTGAGACCTTACTACCGTGTCTTTAAAAGAATGTGAAATAAAGCAAAAAATATTTTAAATGACATCAAAATTTCAAATAAATAAATAGGAACAGTATTTATTTCTTTTTAATTATGTATCTATGCATTGTTATTAGGTCCAAGTTGTAAGCATTAAATTGCATATTTTATATTGATTTATTGCATAATGCTAACATGAAGTATGTATTTAGTCTGAGCAACAGAGTACAAGAATAGTTCGTTAGTACATAATATAAGGGATTTCTTAAATTTCTTTTTCATTTGAATAAAATATTAACGTTATTAATCGGTATAAAAAAATAACATTTTCTAAGCAAATCTTAATTTTTTTACTACAGATAGCCATTACATACATTTAGTCTAAACAGTTTACTGATTTATTACGGATTGGAAACATGAAGTACAAATTTATTCTGAATAGTATTATATATGAATATTTCATTTGCACACAATTCATGTAATTACTGGAAGCTCTTCATTCAAGAAAAGTATTAGTATTATTAGTCAATAAAAAACAATATATATATATATATATATATATATATATATATATAAACAACAGGTATAAGTTGCATACATTTAATAGGAACTTTACTGATTTACCAAAAAAGTAAATGTAATACATATTTAGTCTGAATAACAGAATATGTAACGAATTCATTTACACATAATACCGATAAATACTAGAAGCTTTTTATTCGAATAAAGTATTAACATTATTAGCCTATATAAAACAAAACCATTTTGTAGCATTCAGAATATCTGTTAGCACAACCGATTATTTTATTTGAATTTAAATGCCAACACATATTTAAGGAAAAAAATTTCCCTTATGTATGGAAATCATCCTGATTTGAAATTTGAAATATAAATCATGCAGAAAAAAACGATAAAATAATAATTTATTTCTTCAATGATGCACTAAAATTGCACTTCAAATCTTTTTTTTTCTAGAACAGCAGACACCTCAAATGTTATAATAATATTTATAGCTCACATGTCACATTTTACCATACAGAATATGATATTTCAGTTATAGAATTTTAAGGTAATATACATTCAAAAACAGTTCCGTTAATGTCATAATTTTCGAACAATTTCCTTTATATTTTATAAAGGATTTTAATTTCTCATTAAAGAAACTTATTGACATCTTACATAAAATTTTATATTAATCGAGTTAATATTATATGATTTTTCAAAAGTACAATTTAAATATTCTAATCATTTTGTATTTACTTCTATAATCAACTTAGTTTATCTAAAATATTGGCTGATGTGCCAAATACTATAAACAAAATAAATCAATAATCAGAAAAACCATTTAAGCATCCAAACAAAATAAATGTACTCAAATGCTTCACTCCTGAACAGTCCAAATTAGTTGGTGGAAATGTCTCAAATGACGTTGACTAATGGCTCTGTACTGACAGAGGAAAAATATTGATTTATTCATGCAGTTTCAAAGCAATCATTATCAATCCAACAATGAAAAAAATAAGGCAAAAACCTCAGATCGCAATTCATCAACTGCATTTGAATGAAAAGTTGAGATGACACTAGGAAAATATGAGCCACAAACAAAGCAAATCAATTATCACAAAATCATATAAGCACCTGAAAAGAATAAATATGTTTAAATTCTTGATATATGGTGCTCGTATTAGTCATTAGAAATGACTCAAATGACTTTGACAAATCATTCTGTATTAAACTACTGATACGATAACAGAAAATTAAGAACTTATTGCACAATATATCAATTGTAAAGTTGAAAGTTAAGTCTATGTAAATTCATTCTGTTGTTGGTAAATCGGTGAAGATGAAGGCAACTTATGATGGGAACATGATTGTGATTGGATGGACACACACTACAAAATAAAATCTCAAAATAGAATAGAAATTAGTTAGATCTGACATTCTATGTTGTTAACTTAGATATAATTATTTAAAATCATTTTACGCTTCATTATAAATCAAAAATAGTTTAAAGGAAAAACTGGCTATGTAACCAATATACCAAACAAAAATATTTTCATATAGGTAAAAAAATGAAATCTTCTATCGCAAGTTTCAATTTACTATATGAGAGCGTCAATGTTTTTTTAATCATTTGTTTTAGTTAATTGAAGTCTTTAAAAGTTTGAAAGAATCAGGTGTCTCTCTCTTTCTCTTTATATATATATATATATATATATATATATATATATATATATACTTATAATAAAGCTCAATGTGTGTGTGTGTGTTGGCGCTCTACAGGTCAGACCGTTGGACCTACAGCTACCAAATTTGGTTCATGTATACCTTGGAGATTGGGAATGTGCACCTCGGGGCCCTTTTTTGAATTTTTAGTTAAAATTTAAATTAATTAAAATTTAAGCGAAATTTCGACGTTTTTCCGCTATAACTTCCGGAAATATTATTGTACAAACAGGATTTTTACATCAATTTAAAGAAAAAAAAATTGCTTTTTAACGGTATCTGTGCTTTAATGGTTAACTTAAGCCTCTATTTTTAACAAATTTTTAAAGAAATGTTTTGACCATGTTTTTTTGAGCAGGTGACTGGTTAAAATAAAAGAAAACAATGACGGAAGTTCAAATAATAATAAAAAAAACTATCATCGTAAATCAAGTCTAAAGAAATGATACTTTTAGCACGTGAGAGGATAAAATAAAAGAAACATAAAATGTGATATTTTCTAAAAAAATAAATGCAAAGCCAAGGTTTCTATAATCGTTTGCAAGATCTAAATCATTTATTCAATATTTTTTTTTCCTTTTTCGCGTTCTTTAAAAAAACATATTTAATATTTTGGCAGCATCACGGAAAAAGAAACATTTTTAATTTCAAGCCAATTAATGCCCGGAATTGCTTCAAGGCTAATGAATATGCGACTTAATTGAAAATTTTAGAACTCATTACTCATGGCGAACCAGCTGGTCGCCAAAGGCGGCTAGTATATATATATATATATATATATATATGCAAAGCACAATCGATTTTGAGATTAAAAAAACACCCATCGTTTTCTATATATCTACACGTGTGTAATCGGATAGTCTCCTGCTTGTTTATAACCACCGGTTTAAACTAGGTAATGACTTAAATTAATTAAGAACGATTCGTAAGAATACAGAGAATGCATAGTTTGAAAATCAAGCTGTAACTTTAGTTGGCGATATGTCACCAAATGTGGCAACCATCTACTGTACTTTCTGGTAACTTCATTTTAAATAGTCGAAATTATCCCTCAACCAACCATCTTTATGGATTATACAAACATAACTTGTTTGCTTTAAAAAAATTATTGATCGAGTTAGACAATAACACTGTGATATCCAGCTCAAAACTATAACAGCAGCCAATTGATAATGCAAGAGCTGTAGAGCGAAACCGGACTAGAAAATAAAACTGCATTAGCAAATGATAGATATTGAAAAAACTATAATGTAAAAGCCGACTCTAGATTAAAACTACATTAGCAAACGATAGATATTTCATAAGCTACACCGTGAAAGCCGACATCAAAATAAAACTAAGATTAAATCGGTAATTTATTGCTGACGCATTTTGAGGCTCCAAAAGCCTCAAGAAAAAACATCATGTTCTTACATGACAATAAATCATTTAAGAACTTAAACAGAACAAATCAGGTGAAATGTTGCAATCTTAATATTTGCTGTTTGAGTTAATCAGTAGATATGACTCAAAACATCTGAATAATCATCCCGTATTGACTGAGGAGAGGCACTGATTTATTTATGAAGTTAAAAAGTGTTCTCTAAACCTCGTCAAGGCAAGAAATTAAAGTACCGTCATGTTACGAAGAGCAATTTGAAGCAGGTATTGATTTTATGTATGCATTTTTAATAAGAAAAAGCAGGAGCTAGTTATTGAGTAGTGTTGTTGTTGTTCTTTAAAATAGCACTTGTCAATGACAAGCCCACTGATAGCTGTCAGCAATTTTAAGCCGAAATGAGCATCCCTTGTTTTTCAGTAGGGCCAACTAGGGCCAAGAGTACGACTTAGCTTCTTCATGCTTCACATTCGCTTGCACAACCTCTTTTGACACGGGGCAAATACTCACAGATAGATCACATAATAACAAACATGCTCAAACCGGGACTCGAAGTCAGGAAGTTCAGATCACGGGCAAGACACTCTATCCCTATGCCAGGAAGCCGAATAGTTTCTCCTTCATATTAGATATATAGAAAAAGAGGATTTCTTAACATATATTAACTAAAAATCAGTTATTAATTCACATTTTTAATTTTATTCTAGATAGTAGAATTTTTAATTGCAATTATATATTAATTTTAAGAAATGTTTTAATAACTAGTTTTTGCTTTTTTCTCGAAATATCATGTGCGATTAGATAAATAAAGTGATAATAGATTTTATTCAATGGGAATGAAGATTGAAATAGTAATTGTGCATTCTACATATATAGAAAATAAGCAGGATTTGTCAATATAGATATGAGTTTCGTTGCTTAGAACATTAATTATATTCAATTGGTTTTTGGAATCATATTAATGAACTGACATTTAGTATTTTTTTAAAATTAAAACAATAAAAACTTTTTTTCTAAAAATTGTGTTTTAATTTCAGGAGGTATAGTATATATTCAGTATGTATAGAAGTTTTTATATCTAATTTTTAATTTGTTTAAATAATTGAATTTCGTTCCGGAATTATTTATTAATTACGAATTTTTTTAGGAATTTTTCTTCATAAATTAACTTTTAAATTGTGCCATTATTATAGAATAAAGGTTTAATGAGAATTTTAGATCAAATGAAAATACTTAAAATGTTGAAATAATATATTATTACCAAGTAATAAGATGTTTGTGCTATATTATAATTCCTGCCCATCCGGAATTTAATAAAATATAAAATTAAAATATTTAAAAATAAGATAAATTATCAAGCTATGATTAATATTAGATAACTGCTTTGAAAACAATGGATAAAATAATTAGAAAATTCAGTGTAAATATTAATTTAATTTCAAATATGTAAGCATTAAAAAACGTATTTTCATAAAATTTTAGTGAAATATGCGAGTCAAATCAAAAACGAATAAAATGAAAATTTGAAAATTAAAAAAAAAAAAAAACATTTTCAAAATATTTTTGCTTTTGTATTATTAAAAAAATTGGTTTGGTATAGTTATCTATGTAACATTTTCCTCACAACAATTTAGAATATATATATATAAAGTTTTCAAATCTGTTAATCAACAAATTAGCTTCTTTAAATTCATAATTAAAATTACATTATGAAAACACAAATCTATAACCGAAGAGGAAAACACTCAGAGATATATGATCATAACACAGAATATCCTTTCATAAAACATAATTCAATATTTCGAAAAAAAGTCCTAATTCTGTACAGAATAAGAAAAATTGAAAAAACGGAATTGTACTGTGGGTATCAAAAGATGTTTTTTTTCTGTTTTTAAATCTCAGTAATTTTTCGGACAAAATCGGAAGTAAAAAAGTTTTTCAATCTCCAGGGCTAATTAAAGAGAATTTCTTCAAGGCGACTCGCTGGGAGTAGTAATTAAGGTTAATAATAATGCTGCCATTCACTAAAAAAAGTTTTTTTTTTATTCTGTCTCCAATTGTAATCAATGTTCCAACGACAAAGAACATTTTTATCTTTTTTTTTGTGGGTGATTGGAGTATTTTTTGTTTGAAAATGAGTTCTTAATATTTGAAAAAGTAATAGAGAGAATAGAGATTTTATAGATAAAAAATTATATCTCGAACCTGGCAAATAAGAATAATAATTAATTCTAAAAGATATTTATTTAGATGTATAAGATCAAATTTCTATCAAAGAGATGGCAACACTTACAAGCATGAAAAAGTAACTGAAGGTGCAACTGGATGAAGTATTCTTGTATGTATATATATTTACATTTCTTTAAAATGTTAATTTCCAAAAAAAAAAAAAAAAAAAAAAAAAATCAGAAAACAATATTTATAATTTTTTTGACAAATAGGCATATTCAGCAATAAAAAAAAAACAAATATATTTAACAAATTTAAAAAATGAGCATGTTCGTGGAACCACAATTTAAAAGTCATGTTATTTTAATTTTCATTATAAAATTTAATTGCTTTTGTATGGAACATTGATCTCAACAAAGTAGTAAGGTTAAAAATGTGACTTCTAAAATCTGCGAATTTAAGTCATCTTGCAAAATTTATAAAATTCAATTGATCGGAAATTTCCAATTATGATATCCACTACTCAGGTTGATTTGACGAATCATCGGAAAGGACATTTGCTAACTAAAGAAAATCAATGACATATTTGTTTTTGATAACGAAATCATAGTCATGTATTTTAAATTTTATTACAAAATTAAATTACTTTTGCGTATAAATGGGTTCTCAGATAGTAACAAGACTGAAACTTATTTTCTAGCATTTGCGCATACATATAGTTTTTAGATCTCATAAAATGTGATTTATCATTAAATCTGCAAATATCCACTGCTCAGATTAATTTGACGAGTCATTATAAAGGAAACTGTCTAGCAATAGAAAATCAGTGACACATTTTTAATCACAATGTAATAGTGATGTGATTTTTAATTTAATTACAAAATTAAATAAGTACTGTTGTTGTGTGGACTCTCACACAGCAACAAGACTTAAACAGGATTTCTAGAAATTGTGTATATATATTATTTTATAAATATCATAAAATTTGATTTATCGGGAATCTGCCGCATTGTTATCCGCTGCTCAGGTTAATTTGACGAATCATTATAATTGACATTAGCTAACTACAGAAAATCAATGACAGATTAATTTTTGATCACAATGTAATTTAAATTAATTATTAATTTTTGATCACAACGTCATGTTAATTTAAATTTAATTACAAAATTAAATTATTTTGTGTCTAAATGGACTTTCACACAGCAACAAGACTTTAATATGATTTCTAGAATTTGGCCATATACACATAATTTTATAGAGATCATAATATTTTTTTAAATCGGTAATCTACAATATTGATGTCCACTGCTCAGTATAAGGAACATTGGCTGACTAGAGAAAATTAGAAATAGAGTTCTTTCAGTTTGTGCTGAGAATTTTAAAGGGACCTTTCCTAATGAAATGTCTAAGGGGAGAACCTTTGGAATACGCGCAATTTTAATTGATCGTCTGCATTTGAGTAGACGGCAGACGATAAGGGTGTGAGAAGAGGTCTTACTTAATGAAGAAGAAGGCACTTGTGATGTTTGGAATTAGTGAGAAGCATAGTTCCTTAGTTCGTAAGAATTCAGCATATGATTCGTCCAACGGTAATAGGTGAGGCTTTCTTTATTTGGATGGATACCATATTTTGTGAAGAAGAGTTTTTCTCTATAGTGTGCATAATCAATAGTTGTGCAACTTTTGGTTCACTTTAATGATGTGAAAAGTCTTAAAACAAATTCAAAGTAATATATATTCAATCTTTAATATTAATTAGAATTATTATTATAAAAAGTATACAAAAACTGATTTTTTATGCAATATAATAAAATGCAAAAAATTCAACACACTTTTGAATGAAACCAAGATTAATTAATCAGATATATCTATTAATCTCTAAAACTTGAAGAAAAATAAAGACTACAAAATGAAAATTAAATTAATGAGATTGTTATTAAATGAAAAATAAATCGAACTTTTATAAAAAGTTCTTCTTTCAGCAATGAAAGCATTGTTATAAACCTACAATATTGCTTCATAGCGAGGTTAGTTCAACCAATTAAAAAATCCTTTTATGATCAGCTCTATTTGATACTGATCGTTTTTTTTCTCGTCAGTGATCTCTGAGCTTGGTGGCGAATTTGCAACTTTGGAGACAAAAAAGATATTCTACAATTTTACCAATCCAGCCAGTAGGAACCAAGATACGCCTAATTGGTCCAGAACCTTTACAGAACGGCTCCCTTAACCAATAAAATGCCGGCAGTGTGAAACTGCAGTCAATCGTAATAGTGGATCGAGGGGATAGCTGAGCTGTGTGCTGATTGCTGGAATTTATTGAGGAAGCAGCTTCGAGCCATGTGTGAAATTCATCAAGCCATGTGCCAATTTTGTAATAGTGAGTCGGCAGGTTTATACAGCTAAAGTGAAGAGGCAGTGGAAAATTGCAGACGTTTGGTGATACCATGGTGAATGACTGCATAGACTCCCTCCTACTGCTGAATTCTGCTTGGACGCTTTATGTGCTGTGGTTGTTATTGCTAGCGATTACTATTTATGGGCTAATATTTGCTTTATTTTGTTGTTATGTACATTTTGTGGTATTCTCGGCAGTACGTTTTTTGTCCTTGTCACACGTGCCTTCGTATTTAATAAACGTAGATATTTGGTACTAAGGCCTGCCGATTTTTTCATACCATACACCCACTACAAGAGAACCTTGTAACTTTTTCGAAATTAGTGGAATTGGAATTCCGTAAAAATATAATATGATGTAATTAATACAAGATTCTTAAATCTAAAATAAATACAATGAAAAGAAATTTTAATTAAAAAATATTTTTGATTTATTACTCAATTTTCGGCTTATAATAGAAAAAAAAAATATTGTCTATCTAATTAAAGAAGCAAAAAATGCAATAAATGTTAGGTTAAATTATTTTTAAAAAAAACTTTTTTTAATGATATGTTATCTTTGACGTTTTCTCAAGAAAATGCAGAAAAATATTTAAATTTTATTTAAGATTGAAATTATATACACATTAAGTTTTTTTCCTTAATTGTCTTTTGAAAGGAATGCGTGCCAGAAATTATCGAAATATTTCAAAAAATTTCATTTTATAAATGGTTTTTAATTTCAAACCTTTCAACCATATATTTATTTTTCTGTCAAGAAAAATTATTATTACAGTCAAGAAATTTGAAAATTATATTTCAATTATAGCGAAGTCAGTTATTACAGTCAAGAAATTTGAAAATTATATTCCAATTTTGAATGATTTATAAAAGAAGGTAATCAAATTTTACATTGATTTATACAAATAAAATAAATGCATGAAAATAAAAATTAAAGAAATAGCAGCTAATAATAAAAAAATTTAAACAAACGATTAAAAAATAATTGTATAGTTGAAAAAAAAAACGAAAATCAAAATCTATAGAATGACGATAATTGAAATTGTTTCAATCAATATTTCATTTTTTTTTTCGTTTTGTAGTTTAATTTTTGTTGATATTTTTACTGCCAAAAAGGAATTAATTCTGTATAAATGTAATAAAATATATTAAAGTTCTTTGCTCAATTGATTAAATGTACTGAATTGGACGTATATATACTAAAAGTATGGAAATAGAACAATAAAAATTCTTTAAAAATGCTAAAATATTTAAAGCATTGAGCAATTCAAGTTTAAAAACAATTCCAATATATATATATATATATATATATATCAAATTTTAGAAAACCCGTAGAAAAAATTTTTAACCGGAATATCTCAAAAATTTTGAAATAAAAATAGAATGTCTGTGATGGAAAATTTATTATATGAGGTCTGAGAGTTATGAAAATATTTCTTTTTAAATAAGCAGTGTCATATTATTATTTATAAAAACTTCATTAAATAATTTGTAAAATATCAAAAACTAGAATTTGATATTTTGGAATGAAAAATAACTGTAAAATTGAATAGGAGAAGTCCAAAGAATTGAAAAAATATACAAAAAGAGAATACAGTACAAAAAAGATATGAATTAAAATGAGAAAAAAAAACTTATTTTGCATTTTGAATGTATAATCAAAAACGAGTTCTTCAAAATCTTTCATTGCAGACAAATAATTAAAATTCATAATAATGCCGCTGTTTTTCAAAAATGAAATCATTTGTTCTTTATTCATTCTCTGCTCATAATCAACATTCTAAAGTCTGATATTATTTTTTTTCGAACACATTTTTTTTTCTCATCAAAATGATTGTTGAGTTCTAGGAAGCAAAAAAAATGCTAGTTTTATGGATGAAAACAATCGTTCAGAAATAATTCTTAGAAATGAATCTGAGAATAATTAGTTTTGAAACATAGATAAGTTAGATTAATAACACCGAGTTGTTAACAGAATTTAGGAATCCCTTTAAACATTAAAAAAATGATATACTTGATGCATTTCTTAAATTATTTTTAAGTTTTTTTTAATAGAGAGTTTTTAAGAATTAGACTTTTTCTTAAATTATTTTGAAAAATTTAAGATGATAAATCGAAACAGAGAAACAATAATAGCAAAAATATTCTTTTATAAAAAAAAAGTATTTCCAATTTAATTTTTATACTGTTTCTACTACAATTTCTCAACGCTTATTAGACAGCAATTTTTACATTTTCACATACAAAATATAAATTATTTTTATTTTTATTTTTTTAAAGTGAGAGAAGATTGAACGCTCATATTTCCTTCATAAATACAAGAAGACAAGTTACTAAAATATAGAAAGTTCTTCGAATCTTAATTACTAACAGTGATATCATATAGTTTTTGTGTTTTCGGGAACTTTCATTCCTATTCAAGCCAAATTAATCAGATTTATCAACAACCTATCAATCAGTCATTGAATGTGCCAAAATCCTTCAGCGTCTGTTAAAAATACCTGCAAATTTATCTTGTTTACAAAATAAGTAACTTCGCAGAGAAGATATTATAATTGCTTGGAATTTACATTCTGTAATATCGTACATGAAACAGCTTACATATGTTGAAGCTCATTTTGTATTTAATAAAACATCGAAAGTATCACTAAGTTGCATAAAAATCAATGTGTTACAATTCTGATGCTATTTTATTTATACCATTTAAATCACTTTTAGTATTGATAATTAAACTAAAAGATCGTAAACTACAGTATTAAAACAATCAACACATCAAAATTGTAGACAAAATATGTATGAAATCATTAATAGAAATATTAGAAATTTTAAGGAAACTATTACTGTTTTCGTTTAATGTTAAAAATGAATAGTGAATTTAAATTAAATAAATTGACTAACAAATGCTCGTAATTAAATTTAAATACATCTTATACAATAGGAACAAAACACAGTGGTGTTTCATACCAGAAAATAATTCAGCATTCAAGAAATTAATGACAAACGCAGGAACAGAAAGATGTTACGAAAACCCTTGCGCAGAGAATGAACAGTGGTAAGTATATTTTTGTTAATTTGGGGATTTTTCGATTTATTAGTCTATGAAAAAACACAATCAATAGATGTCACTAACAAACTACGACTCATCTTAACACTAACACAACAACTATACGCGGACAGCAGATGTACTGTTGAGATATACTCCCTCAATACACAACAGTACATTTGCAGTAAATAGTAGTCCGCAAATAAAAAATAATAATAATAACTGCCTCTTACAAGGTGGCAGGATGGAATTCAGCAGGAAACGGTAACGTAAGTTCATTCTATGTTAAAAGGAAAAGGTTCATTCTACGTTATAAGGAAAAAGTTCATTCTACATAATGACTCAATACTGTTTCTCAAAACGCCTGCAATTCACCACAGTCCTCTCACTCATTGCTGGTTCATAACAATAGGAGTGGCTGCAACTGCACTCGAGTCGATGATGTTTCTATAATAAACTTCAGTACACCGTTCTACAGGATTCAGTACACTGCATAATTCACCAATCGCTTGAGCTCCATTCAAAGCTCGCTTTTTGCTGGGTTGATACAATTATTAAACCATAGAAATAACAGCCCTAAGCATTTCTTCGACTTTATGCATGGCTATCTTCAGCTTAGACTGCTGGCCTTTTATAGTTTCCGGAACAATACAGAAAAGGATCTATAACAATAAGGCATATCTCGATTCTTATTTGTTCCACCATCAAAATTCTGGAACATTTTAATACCTTTTTGTTACCAAAATCAGTAATTCGGTAATTTCGTCACCAAGCACTGGGATCATTGATTCTTCTCCCGATCAGTATTCCACAAAGCTGATCGTAAAATGCATTAACCATTCTAAAAAGAAACATTACATATTTATAACTATTATTAATGTTTTTTGAATTTGAAAGATATTAACAATTGATTTAATGTATTTCTGATCTATTAAGGTAACTCATTTAAATGTTTAAAATTCAATTGCCTTACTTATCATTTTAAAATACTTTTTGAGACCTCTAAAAATTCTTTTGAAAGTTATATATACAAGAGAACTATAAAAAGATTACATACCTCTCAATAATATGTTGCGTTATAAAAAATCCATATAGACTAATTTTAGATTTTTTCTCATTGTTAAAAGTCTTTAATTTCATATATTAATAAATCATTCTTTTCAATTATGTATTTTTTCTAAATACAGAATTACTACAATTTATCTTAAATCCAAAGTGAACAATAAACAAAAAATTCACTTGGCATAGAATGATACGAATTTTAGACAAAATTCAGCATCAGTGTCTGATAAATCATTCAAAAAAAGTTCATTTTCCGTTATCAATTACTACCTGACAAGCGTTACATCAGTCCATATCAAAGCTCTCTTGCTTGTATTGTGCAAGCCAGGTGCGCATGCTTTGACAGATATCTGATTAATCACGGATTTTCCGTTGACTCATCAATTAACGTTTAATTTGAACTTGCCAAACGTCAAATAGCGCACTGTTTCATCACTGTTTAGCACTTATCTTCCGGCCCAAATTAATATGAATGAAAATTGCCCTGTTTCAGTAGAGTCAATGCCATTAAGAGTTATTAATTGTTTTCTAATGGTTGGAACTGATAATTACAGGAAGCCATAACATAGTTTTAATGATTTAGAGCATGTTACTTCTTCCTTGACACTAATCTAATAAGTGCCTTATGAATTCATTTTTTATTTAGTCCTGAATTTTCATTAACATTGAGTAAAATTCTATTCTTATGATGTGAATAATGTTGAAAATTAATGGTAATGTTTTATTTTATATTCATTACAATTTACTAACGAATGTTAAATTGATGGCAAAATGGCAAAAACTATTTATTAACACATTGTTTATTTAATATTATTAGCGTAAATATAGAGATAAGAAATTTATTTTAATAGCAATATTAATTTTCATTTGAATTCTGCATTTCAAACCACGATGAAGATTGGTTCAAGCATTGCTATTTTCATATTACTGTCTTCAATATGATATTACTACATTTATTGTATATAATATTCTGCACGCTTTCAAAATATAATATTCTGTGCATATTTTGTACATATAATGTATGTGATGTTCTGTATATATACTGATTGTAATATTCTATACATATGCTGTATGCGATATTCTGTACATATATTTTATGTGATATTCTCTTCATACACTGATTTCAATATTTTGTATATATGATGTAGGTGATTTTCTCCCCATATACTGTTTTAAATATGATAGACTTTCGTATATAATATAATAAAAAAGAGTTTTTTAAAAAAATTCTTATAATTTCAAATTTTCTAAGATATAAAAATATAGTCCTAGTAGGTAAGAAATACTTTCTTTTAACTAATATACTTCTGGTATGTAATATTCTGTACATATACTGTATTTGATATTCTGTATATATATACCTATGTGACATTTCGCACATAAATTGTATGTATTATTCTGCACATACATTTATGTTAAAGTTAATGTTGCATACACATACTGTATGCAATATCATGTGCATAAATTTCATGTAATATTCTACAAATGAACTGTATGCGTTTTCTCCATAAAATTTGTACAATTATTGTATGAAATATTCTGAGCATATACTGTATGTAATATTCTGCATGCATACTATATATAATATTCTGCTTGATATTGATGTGATCATTTTTGTACAAACGTTTTATTAAAAAATAATTATAAATAATTATAATATAAAATAATATAATAATTATAAATAAATTGTTTTAATATCACCCATAGTCATCAAATCGTAATGAAAATTTGAGATTTCAAAACGTATAAGTTTCACGATAGTTTTTAAATAGCATTTTTATCACAATAGTTTTTCTTATATCTGCATTATAAAGCTATACATGCTTGATATAATAATGCAAGTAGAAGCCATTTACAATTTGCAAAGATAATTAAAGAAAATTTCTTTGAGGCATTTCACAACAATAAAGTAATTAAGGCCCATAATAATGCTACAATTCACCAAGAAGAAAAAATAATAATAATAAGTTTTAAAAATTATTTTACCTTCTATCATAATCAATGTTCCAACCTCAAAGAAAATTATTTTTTTGTCCCTTATAATCATTTTCGAACACTTCTTTTTTGCTTCCTAATGAATGGTGAATTCTTGAAAGCGGAGAAAAGAATCCACATTTTATGGATAAAAACAGTCATCGGCGAACATTTCTCAGAAAAGATCAGAAAAATAATTAGTTCTGAGAGATGGTTATTTGGATTAATAGCGGCGAATTTCTAACAGAGCAATGGCAACACTTAAAGTACAAAAGAAGCGACAGAAAATAATCGTTTTGATGAATTTCTCAAAAGAATTTTTTTTTCTTTTCTTTTCAATTGTGAAATCTTTTGACTCAATTTTGAATTACTTTTTCGAAAGATTTATGGTGATTAGTTGATTGTAAGAATTTTTTTTGTATAGTTCAACATTTTAAGATCTATACTAATTCTTCGTCCACAAAAAAAAATATATATATAATAAGTAGTGTAAAAAAATTGAACGTTTTTATAATTTAAAAATAAGAATTGATTTTTTTTTGCATCTGAAATAATTATATCTTGACGTTTTTTTTAATGATTTTTTACAGACATAGAAATTACTTTTCTAAGATAAAAGTAATTGAAATGAAAAGAAACATCACATGATTTAAAATATTTATTTATAACCTCTGGAAAGTTTGCTTAGAATTTAAGGTATCTGTTCACCCTCTGACTGAATAATTTTTTAAAAGTTATGATTTAAATGTAATGTTTGCGAGTAAGTTCAAATATTCATCAAGCAAAATAAACTGATACCATATGTTACATGATAATAATATTATATAATAAAAACTTGTTGTTGTTGTCGTGTCCATGTTTTTCACGGAAAGGGGGTGCAGTACCTTCTGAGGGTAAAGACCCCTGAGCACCCAGAGGGCAGAAGTCCGACTTCGAGCTCACACACATGACACAACCCTTTTTAGGTGGTCGAATTCATTCATACACTCATTCATGCATCAGCAAGTCGGAATTTAGATTCAAATCAGAGACCGACTCATTCAGTACCCCCAGAGGTATCGTTTTGTTATGGGAACTTGGAGGACTTTGCAGTCTCGACATATTTAACGTGCCCCAACTGCCATTAGCCTACACGGCGGTCTTTGGCCAAGGCGAGGACAGAACCTGCGCCCTTTCGGTTAAGAGACTGAAGCTCTACCAACCAGGCTACCGCGTCCATAATAAAAACTTATAATCATAAAAATAAACACACTAAACTGCGAAAAACACGGGATGTGGTAAAAAAAAAAATGGACTGACTGCCAACCTATGGCAATAGAGGGTTAAGTCATTGGTGAGTTATTTTCATGTAAGAATTATATATATATGCTTAAAAGAAGAAAAAAATATGTTTATTTAGAATAAAGCTTTACCATCACTTATTATAAAGTAGTAAAATTAACCCTTATACAGGAATGTTATAATTAAACTTCCCCTATTAACAGCCCCTTATAACGGAAATGGAAAAACTTTTTGTTGCTGAAATCGGTATGTAGGTTATACACAAGATAAGCTCATAGAATATAGAAAAAAAAATTCCGGAATGTATTAATTTTAACACAATAAACGATCAAAACTTAATACAGAATCAATATCAACATTTATTGGCCAGAGCATATAGGAAATAAATGTTCACTGCAAAAAAGCAAAGGCTAGCAAGAGAGAACATTGCATCACGGAACACTTAATCCTATTTGAGACATTATTAAAGTATAGACGAATATCTAGACATACATCTCCTCTAATATTAGGAAAAGTTACATAATTCTACAAAAAACTGTAGTATATATATCATTTATATAGATTTGATTTATAAAGGGGAAATTGAGGAAATATATGATAGAAAATTGCTCCATTAATCTATGATAGTTTAACTTTTGATACAGCACAATTAACAAGAAAATTCAAGCCTTCTAGAAAAATGCTAATGATTCTTAAGCCAAACAGATCTAAGTTTTGACATGAATAAAGTTAAAATTAAAATAATAGGAGTTCCTTTCTTGAACTTTAAGGATATGAAAAATGAGTATAAAGAAGAAATTTAACAGCAATGTGAGGTTGAAAAAAAATAAGTGAAAAATAAAAAAATGCTGATAAAATGCAGAGAAAGATCTTTACTTGCATAATATTTCAGCAACTAACAAATTTGTTAACACCAGCATTGATAATGGACTAACAGCATCCAACAAATACAAAGCATATACTCTTTCGAATATGCCAAGTGTTTCATGGATAACTGAAGCGGCGACTGAAAATTTTGGATTGGAATTGTTTTTAGAGTAATTGGAAGTCTAGTAGACACTTCCCCGTCCCCCTTGTTTGCAGTTATTTTACCCACCTACACTTTTTATTTAATGCACCATATTTTTGTACAAAAATTGATTATTTAATGTATTTTAACTACAGTTAAAGTTTATCTCAGGAATTTAGGGAAAATGTAGAATCGGATGCATATTAATTTTAATATAATATAATTCATTGTGACAGTCAGTAAAAATTTCACTTCTACTTAGAACAAATGTCTTGATATGTCTCTTTTGTTTAAAAGTAAGACTTTGCTGTTGTTTCTTGTTTTCAAAATATGAATGTAATTTTTATATTAGATTAGATCTATGATAGTGAAACAACATTTACTGAAATTGCAATTTTGTTTTGTCAGAAATTATATAAAACTAATTGGTCAAAATTAGTTATGGAATTGGGTGGTTCGGTTCTATAGTTCTTAAGGTAATCATTTCTGAAGGAATCATTAGGTGAAGACTAGCAAAGGGCTACTACAGTTTCAATTGATCACCTGTATCTGAATGTCTACAGACGGCAAGTTAAGGGATAAAGGGGGAACATACAATAGTGACGTTGGAAATTTCCAAGAAACTGGACTCAGACATCTATAGATGCAATTGCTGATCCAGCAGGATGCATAGTCAATGGTAGTTGGGGGAAATCCAAGACCAGGAATGCAGTTTGATACCAGAGTAAACATATCTAAACCTAGGTGAGATCGACGAGTTCATATTTTATACACATTCAAATGAAATTATTATTATCAAAATCAGTCGATATATTTTTCAGAAATTTTTCTTGATATTTAAATATGTTTTAGAATTTTTTAAAATTATATTATCACTGAAAAAGGTAATTGCGTTTAAACATGCATTTTCTTCGCAAATTATATGTTGCAACAAATGTTATTCATGAGAAAGAATATCATTTTTTATTTTTAAAGTACTATTTAATTTTCCAGGTAACAAAGTTGCATCGAGTTGTAAGAGTTAAATGATGTATTCCAAATTCCCAAATAAATATCTTCCCAAATTATATGTTGCAATAAATATTATTCATGAGAAGGAATATCGTTTTTTTATTTTTAAAATACTATTTATTCCTTCAGGTAACAAAGTTGTATAGATAACAGTATAGTGGAAAAAGCAGCAATTATATGAAAATAATTTTTTTTAAATGACTGGATAAAACTGACAGTATTTTAATCGGTAATATTTCTAATCAAAAACTTGTGAATATTCGTAGCACGAATAAAAATCAGCCTATAAACTTTGTAGATGTTTCTCTTGGTATATTAAGACATATTAGAATTATTTAAAAATACATTATCATCACTAGAAAAATTAATTATATTTAAATATACATATCAAAATTAAAAGGATACAAAATTTCCTTGAGAAAAAATTCTACAAGAATATTATATCACTAAAAATCACTTTCAGCTTCATTTAAAAGTCTATGGTGGTCTGTTTCATAATGAGGATATGTAAATTGGAAGATATTTCTGGGGCCAATTTTTAGAGTCATCTGCTTAACCTGTTTTATTACTTGAACATTAATTAGGAAGTGCGGTTTCAGCTGAAATATATTTTTAAAAACAACCACTTAAACTGGTTGGAAAAGTGCACCTGCAGTAAAGATTTTGATACAAGAATCTACACCGTCAATCCAATGGATTGTAAAGTAACCCATTCCATTCTATTCAAAAATAGAAAAGAGGTAATCAAAAGTCCCTACTTAGCGATCTGAGATACCGTATCTTCCCAGTTAAGAGTTAAATGATGTATTTCCGGTTTGTAAAGATTCTTGTTTAATTTAAAAACATGATATTTTATTAATCATTTAAAACTTGTAGGAAATAAAATTACAAAATGTCAACAATGACAAAGAATTTATAGATTATTCTAGTATGGTTAGTTGAATTTATATGTGTTCAAATAGAATTTCGATTCTCATGAAAGGACCCAATATATATTTAATAACATTCAGATTATATAAAAAGGTATCTCTAAATTATTTTATAACATAAGTATTTTTAATAATATACAGAAATGCTGTTGATGGAATTCCATGATTATAATTTATTAATTTTAAGACTGATGCATTTCAAGAAATGTAAATTTGACATTCAATTTTTAATAATCAAAATACCAAATAAATTAACTTTTAGAAACAAAATAACACTTGCATATTTAAATATTATTTTAAAATCACGGTTTTTAAATTTATTTGAAATTATTTTACATGTATCTAAAAATATTTAACGGATATTAAAATATAATAAGTAAATATAATTTACACATTTAGAATATGCAGTAGCTTCTGAGGGTAAGTACACCTGTGCACTCGAGAGCAGAAGTCTGACTTCCAGCTTATATAGAGATGAGACTCATACATTCGCTTACTCAACCACTTTTTACGGTGGGCCTCTTTCACGCACCCCCCAAACAAAACATAGAAGGGAAGAACAACCATGCCCGCTCCAGAACTAGAGCCCAGGATGCCCAGAGCAAGGAAAAGACGCGTTACCTATGTCAGGACGCATACACTGATTCCCTACCCTATTTCATATATGTTGAAAAATCAAGTAAATCATTGGTTCCCACCACCGCCCACTCTGTGACAGAAATTTGACGTCATGTTTGCTCTCGTTCAGATTTTCTGCGTAACTTAGATTTGAACCATCTTGTAACTAAGTAAAATGTTGAATGAAATCGATTTAATTATTTGCGATATTGTTATGCAATTTAGTTACGCATACATTGGGACTTCCCATCTACATTTTTCATTAAAAGTTTCCATTTAATAATATTTAAAATAGTTTCCTAATATTTAAGGAAATAAGCATTTTATTATGTGGGAACTTTACATCATCTTAATTTAAATCAAAATCGAGTCTATGCATATGCATTCCACTTCTTCAAAATACCCTGGTCGAATTAAACCAATTTATATACCGATTCTTTAATAGAGGGAAGTAATAAAATGTTTGCATGCATTATAATTTTTTAGAAATTCTATGTAACATTATACTTATAATGTATTAATGTATGTACTTCACTTCCAAGCAACTAATAAATGGTAAGTAATTTTCCTTCATACAGGATTTCTATTCAACATGAAAACTTTTCCGAAGTTTGTTTATAATGACGTCGCACTCTCACCACAAAGTCTGCGGTGGTGGGAACCAGCGATATTGTTCAATTTCCCCCCTACATCAAATAGGGTAGTGAATGGGAATATGTTGTCAGAATGCCGGTACCAAAATACTTTTTAATTAATTTTTTTATTATACTTTTAAAATTCAATAGGAATTATTTAAAAGTAAAAACTGAAGCCTAATGTTTTTCTTTCTCATAAAATTACAAACATATTAATACAGTAGTTATATTCTGATAAAAATATTTATGATATTCACGAAAAAAGAGATATATATATATATGCTTAGTAGAAAAAGCTGAAAAATTAAAGTTAGTAAATTTTCAAAAATGTTATTAAACTATTTCTATGTTCTTAGATTCTATTTCTCAATCTCTCTTTTCATTAATTTTGTACTAAGGGTTCAGTTCATATTTTAGAATATTATGTAAGTATATCATTAGATTTATTATGAGTTTTCTAAATATAAAACTATGTTACCGGCAGAACAGTATTGTTCTGAAGCAGTGAATTATTAAGTTTTAATTACAATACATTTCATGCTGCAAGAATAATGAAATAATATTCTATTTTTAAGATTAAATTTGTAAGCAAATCTCATTCGAGTAAACCTTTATATTATATATATATATATATAATATAAAGGTTTACTATAAATATATATATATATATATATATATATATATATATATATATATGTATGTATGTATAATACGGCAAACAATAATGAAATTTCTACGAAATAAATAATTTGATTCCATTCTTCAAAAATGTTTAAACTCTCGTGGAATGAGAATAAAATAGCTGGAAGCCAAAAAAGATGTTTGGGAGAAAGTAACAGCAGCAACATTCGTTGTCAACATCGTGTAGATATTGATCAGAAGTTTCTGGAATCTTCTGATTAATCTTTTGTGATTTTCTTCTTTTTTCATTTTTATACTTAATATTGATCTAAAAAGCGGCATTGTGAGATTTTCATTTTGTGATCTTTCAATTTTGCCTTTAAAATTGAACAGAAACAATTGGTTTAGCCCTGTTTTTAAACATTTCTAAACACAAAAATATACATCAACAAAAAATGATCCTTGAAATAGTATTAAAGATGCACAGACTCAGATGATTTTTTGTGAATATTTCCCTAAATTTTGGATTTATTCAAAGTGTTGCTGAATTTAACCGACAAATTCTAAGATCTGACAGTAGGGATCAAGAATATAAAGAACCACCATACAACATGGAGCTCCTAGCGATGTTTAGTAGGTAAAAATCGCAAAAATATAAAGAATTCGAAAACAGTTGAAAAATGTAAAAAATAAATAAATAAATAAATAATAAATAACAAACGATGTTTCAACAATATTATTTTTTAAGTGTAAGTACATTCTTAAAGATTTTTTTCATGTTATTAACACATGGATTGAATGATATAGTGATCTCAAATTACTCAAAAAGGAAAAAAAAAGTATTTTAGAACACATATTTTCAGAAATATTAAAACTTGAAGAAAAATATAAAAAAAATGTAAGTAAGATTTTTATATTCTATAATTTGATATATATAGAATGAAAACTTTCTTTCTTTTACCACAGAATATCTCCGAACTTGGAATCGCCATTATTCCCTGTCGGTTGAAAGGATATACGTAAAATATGTTTTGAGAACTGGAGAGTTCGAAAAATATTCAAGAAATTGGAATCAGAAAACATTGCTACAACATCAATATAATCAGTATTCCTATTACAACTCCCTATGCAATCGATCTGAATATTAACAGCATGAAAAAAAACTTTTGACGATTTATTTTCACTTTAAAAAAATCATAGTTGAAACACCATTTGTTATTTTTTGATATTATTCTCGGAACCCCTATATTTTTGCGATTTTCCTTAATAAAGTTCTCCTAGGCCCATATGTTGTATGGCGATTATTTATTCCCTTGATGCTTACTATCTCTGCTTTGAATTTGTTGGTCGAATTTGGCATCACCTATATTATAATAGAATACTAGTATATAGTAGCAACAGAATGACTCACTAAAAGCTTGAAAACATTTTGATCTTTTCATTTCTCTGTTGTTTTTTACATCCTGTTAACTATCATAAAATTGTAAGATTAACTGGAATAAGAAAGCCAGTTTATGTCATTAATAATTAGAATTTGGTATTACTATGTGTGGCGACGTTTTTTGTTTCCAGAGATATTTAAAGCATTTCTATTACAATGTCAGTAAATATTTAATTTTAAATGATGATACTAACGTAATATTTTCTTTTGAAAAATGATCTAGAACTTTTTTAGAAAATAGTTCAACTCCTATGTCAACATATCTCTACAATTAGTTTTCACAACACAATGCCTTTTTTAGGGGTTTCAATATGCATTTGCTAGCGTACATTTTACTATGCCTAAAAATTAATAATTTAGAAAAATAATCCAAATTGAGATTTTAAAACCAAAAAAAATTACTATCAAATTTTGCAGTAGTTGTCCAGCTAGAACTACTGTACTTGTGTCTTTTTGTGTCAAAAAAAGAGCAATACTTTGGAATGAAAATGGAAAAAATATATAATTACCTGCAATTTGAAAGGCCAATTAAAGGTCTTCAAGATATTTCATTGCCACCAGATAATTAACACACGGAACAATCCGTTCGTTGCCAAAAAAGGATTTTTTTTTCTTTTTTCATTCATCGTTTTACCCTAATCAACGTTCGAATGCCAGATATAATTTTTTCTGCCATATTTTTTTCGAAGAAATTTTTTAGTTCAGAATGAGCGTTGAGCGCTTGAAAGAAAAAGAGATTGTTCAGATTTTATGGATAAAAATAGTCATTTGTGTAGATTTCTCACGTTGGGAGACGAAATAATAATTAATTCCGAAAGATGGCTATTTAGATTAATATTGCTGAATTGCTAACAGAAGGGTGGCAACACTTAAAAAAAGAATAAAAAAGAGGTGGAAATGAATCACTCTGAATAATTTATGAGGGCATTTCTTTTTGCTATCTGTTTTCAATTTTTTTCTAGCATTATATTTATGTAGTAAATTTTGAAATATTTTTATGAATCGGAGAATTTATGATGATTGATCAAATCCCCCAAAAATTAATTTAAAGAACGTATTCAATATTTTAAATTATATCTTTTATTTCTGTTATAATTTATTTTTATTTTTATTTCTGAAAAATAGACCTTATTGGTATTTTTCATTGCTTTAAAAATTTAAAGAATGAATTATTTTTTGAACTATGATTGAATTAGCTGTATAGATCGAAAAATCATTTGACAAGTTTGTGATTAAATGTTTTGCTCAAATTTCTTATTCCAATTTTTTTACTGTCATGTAAGGGGGATTTAAATCTCGAAATCACGTAGGCAATGAATATTGAAGCTCGGAATCGCGTATGAAATGAATGCTGATGCTCGAAATAGCATTAGCAATGAATAAAGTATAAATGGCAATTTTCATCAACATATTTTAATCGCATAATATGTTTGACCTGCTTTTACCTGCACTGCATTATTAACACATATGCGTCTTCGAAACTAGGTAAGTTTCTAAAAGGTTGACCTGTTTTCACCAGTATTGCTTTATTATTAAGTAAGCTTCTCTAACAGCAGATGCGATTTTAAAAGTTTACGTAGAACTATGACATCATAACCTGTTATTTTTGTGGAATGTAATTTTTTTTCGGGGGGAACAAACGTAATATTTTGAAACTTGCTTATATACAAGTTTAATTTTGATAAAACTATTAGAAGCTATACATATTTCTTCATATATACATTCATTTTAGATTTTCTTCCAATAAAATTAAATTACACTATAGCCATGCCTTTAATAGAAGACATAATGAAAATAGGGACTACTGGCTTTATTAATTCTTTCATTTATCTGACAAAAAGTGTCGTTTTGACCTTTTAATATTTCTTATGAAGGAAAAAAAATGAAATTTTTATTTAAAAAGTAAATAATATTTTATAAAAATGAAATTATAATTGTAAAAATTAAATTTTAGTTTAAATTAGGTTTTCACTAACTTACTGATTTTTGAAACTTTAAAATTGTGCTCTCTTGTGCACACTAAATATCCAAATCTTATTTCGGGTTTCCAGGAAGTATTAACTAGAAGATGCTTATGATATTATCATTATTAATAATCAACCTCAATCTTTGAACAGATCGATTAAAGTCAAGACATTTGACATTTTATTTCATGCAAACGCAATTTTATTTTTAATCTGAATTAAATCTGAACTAACTTTTTAATATATATCTTACACTAGACCTATTATTACCTGATCAAATTCCTAATTCTATATTTCATTATTTCGAAGATACCCTCAACAAAATTACTGACTCAATTAGTTCCCAAGTTTTGGGCGAAAGCATAACTATTCTTAAAACCCTATGCAACTTTTTCTAAAGCCCCTAAGAATCCTTCGCCTAAGTCGACGCATGTGAAAGAGATCCCTATCAGATTCACATGATAAAATCACTGGTGGGACAAATTTAGCTTTCTTTTTCACTCGTTTAACGTTGTTGTAGTTTCATACATCCTCTTATTTCTTCTTCCTTTATATATAATACTGACTATGTAAAATTAATCACAATTAATTTTAAAAAGTTTCTTTTTCTCAGTCAAGTATCTGCAAAGTTATGTTCATACACATGCTTATGTATATAAACTGAGACTAATTTGATATCATTTAACTATCACTACTAGTGTATTTGAGGAATCCGAGCCCTCAATTAACATTGGCCCAAATCAGCAGTTTACATGAGCAGAAGGTACATTATTAGGAAATGTATAAACTGTAGTGGTGACAAATTTTATCTTACATTTTATATTCAACTGATATATTATTTATATAAATGATTTATAGTGTAATTACTTCGAATATAAGAAACATTTCCTTAATCAAGCCTTTCTGCACTTTTTGTGAGTAAATACTATGTGGTCTTGTTTGCAAAACATAGAAGATTTACAAAAATAATAATAAAAATTAGGAATAAAATGTTTGGACAAGTCATCAATTTATTCGCATCAACCTATTCCTTATTTTTATAAATCTCCGATAAGCAATTCCTTTTTAAAGTTACAGATATTTCTTCATGACAATAAAAATTACATACTTCATTAACCGCTGATTTCACAAAAAACTTGCTGGATTGCAACGTGATCGTTAAAATAATTTTTATTTAAATTTTCCCCACAAGCTCCTGATTGCTCATACATTGCGTGAACGTCTACTTTTCTTGCCTATCAAGAAAATATGAAATAGTTTCCGCATAAATTTCAAGATAATGGAAATAAGCTGCCATCTAAGATTGGAAAATGGAACTAATCCCGACATAAATAAAACATTTAAGGATTTAGAAAGCCACTTCATATTGGTGGTGATTATGATGAAACAAACGGGATATGAAAGCACTTTCCATAAAACCTTTTACTCGTGCTTTCAACAAGTTTATCCTATGTGTTCTCTCTTGAGTATCTTTATTAAAAAGAGTCTTCATAATCTCAGCTTTTTAATGTAAAGAACGAAATGAACATAAAACCCAGATTTCTCTGAAAAATAAACTTTTTATGTTCCTCTTCTTCGAAGTAGAAACGAGAATGATTAGTCCTCTGAGAAAAATCAGAAGAAAAAAAAAACATGAAATAAAAAAAATTAGAATGAAATTCGAGCTTCGCTCCGAAGATGAATGCTTTTACAAGAAGAATAAATTTTTCATTTGTTCACTTTCTTTTTAATCAAATGGAAACACTACACAATTTAAGCAAAGAAAAAAATTATTTTTAAGAAAATAAATTATTTTTGGCCTGCGGTATTTTTCCATTCCTTCTTCTCTTCTTGAAGAAATAAATATTCAGTTTTTATCAAGTGTGTATTTCATTTCGTTTAATTTTTTAATAAGATTGTTAGATTCTTTGTTTCATATTGTAAACAAATTTTACAACAATTAAATTAATTCTTCCATTTATTATAATTAATAGATTTAGTTTGGAAATAGGCATTTAACTATTAGAATCATTTATAAAATTAAGCATTAAAACACAAAATAAAAATTTCACTTAACAAAAATATCTTTAAAATTACTGAAAACACAATTTATATGCTAAATAGCTACATTTTTCAAATTTTAAATGCATATCGTTTGCACTTATTGAAGGCCGCCTTACTGGCATAATGGTTGAAGCATTTCTTAAAAGGCTTCAAGCAAAGTTAATTAAATATTGAGGTTAATCCTTGATTATTAGCTATAATATATTTTAAACATCTATACTTATAATAAAGCTCAATGTGCGTGTTTGTGTGTTGGCGCTCTACAGTCAGACCGTTGGTTCTACAGCTACCAAATTTGGTACATGCATACCTTGGAGGTCGGGATTGTGCACCAGGGAGCCCATTTTTCAAATTTTTAATTAGAATTTGAAATAATTAAAATTTAAACGAAATTTCGACGTTTTTCCGCTATATCTTCCGAAAATATGATCGCACAAACATGATTTTTACATCAATTTAAGGATTAAAAATTAACTTTCTAATGGTATCAGTGTTTTAATGTATAACTTATGCTTCTATTTTTAACGAATTTTTAAAGAAATATTTTAACCATGTTTTTTTAGCAGGTGATTGTATAAAATAAAAGAAGCATAAAGTGTAATATTTCCTAAAAAGATAAATGCAAGGCGAATTCTATGATCGTTTGCAATACCTAAATCATTTATTCAACAAATCTTCTTTATTTATGGTAAATCTGATCGAATTTAGACAGGATATGCATTGAAATCCCGACTTAATGGAATATTTCTATAATCGTTTGCAATATCTGTATCATTAATTCAATAATTTTTTTCCATTAAAAAATGTGATAGTTTCTACAAAAATAAATGCAAAGCCAAGGTCTCTATAATCGTTTGCAACATCTAAATCATTAATTCAATATTTTTTTCCCTCGCTTTAAAAAAAACATATTTAATATTTCGGCAACATCACAGAAAAAAACATTTTTAATTTCAGGCCAACCAATGCCCGGAATTACTTCAAGGCTAATGAATATGTGACTTAATTGAAAATTTTAGAACGCATTACTCATGGCGAACCAGCTGGTCGCCAAAGGCGGCTAGTAAAAAATGAACCTCAAGAGTTCTTTCTTATATTTGAAATTATACAATATTAGAATGGAATGATTCACCATTTATACATTCAATTTTTAATTTGTTTTCTTTACATAAAAATAATCTTGCATGTCATAAAATCAAATCTCAACTGCTGCAAGTAAAATGAAAAAAAAAAAAAAAAAAACATTATAGCTCACTTGAATTTAAATCAGTTAAATTATTCATCTACATATGATTCGGTAATTTATGACTAATTCGAAATTTCTTAGAGATAGATAAAGCATTGTTTGCATTCCAATTTAGTTTTTATAGTTAAGGTGGTTTCGCACTCGACGAGTTATAAGATGACCAGTAAACAGCGCATGTGTAGAAAGGCTCAAAAATGCCGTTTGGTCTGTGGCAAGATTTAACATGCCGCCTAATTTTTTTAAATTTTTTTTTTATTTTATGCCGGTAATTTTTTTTTACTATGCATGGCGCTTTATTTGTATTTTTTTTTTCTTATTGCGCATGCCGCTTTATTGCTTTTTTTTTGCTTACAGAGTAGAGTTTCTTACTTTGTAGAATTTGGAGGTTGCTACTTTTTTTCATACAATAAAATTGATCATTTATTAATTAGTAGATTAATTACTATATTTTTTGCCTTTCGTTAGTTCAGATATAAGGTTGTTTTTTTCTTATTATTTGCTTTTTTCATATAGTTTTCAAAATTTAGATATATTGATCTTCTATTTTATTTTACCATGTGTGAATATCAATCATTTTAATATGATACAAAGCTAAAAAGAAAATTCAGGGACGCCAAAACAGCCTTTTATAGTGAAACATGCAGTACTTGAATCCGTCATGAAATTGTGGGCAAATTAAATCAGATCTTCTCTGGACATGCGCTGCCTACTTACTATCTTATAACTGATCGAGTGCAAACCCAGCATTAGACTGACATGAATAAATCGATTTTTCAATTTAACTCTCATAAAATAATGCACATTTTTATTGATACAAGGATCTGTGATGCATATAAGTGTAAAACACCAGAAGAATATAAATCAATTTGTAAAATTGTATTCAACTAAAATCATCAGTAATTGAAATGCTTGCATTTATTTGTTTATTTTTTCAATTTTTTTAACCATAAAAATATTTTTTCCAGCTAATATGATATGGAGTCTAGTATTATATCACGCAAGAATTATGAAACTTTAAACCGAGGAGACAAACATTTTTTTTTTCATCTTTTATCAGCTGTATGAAAACTTAAAATGATATTTTTAATAAAAAAATAATACATATTTTTAGATTTATGGGTATACAAAGATTAAAATATAATTACAATAATTGCTGAACTTATTCTAACATCTGCTAAATTGAATTATTATAACTTTTTCCGAGCTTGCCGATTTCAAATATGAGGAGCTATTAAAAAAAGTTGACAAACCTTGTTGTCTATGCAGTCCTGAGTCCTGTGTGGCCAGTCTTGTTGTAGGGATACAGATAAAGCGAGAGACAGTGTGAAGTTTCAGCCGTCTGGAAATTGAGAGCGAATCTCCGAGACATTTCTATCGAATTTATTCATACTACGAGGGATAATAAAAAAAACGTTTACAAATAGCAATATTTGGAAAGTAGAAATCCAAGATGGTAATATTTTTACCCAGAATGGAGGCAGATGTCCTAATTGTCTTAGACAGGCCGTTTGAATATATAGTGAGGCCTGAAACAGCAACAGTAATGGCAAGGCGTATAGAGATACTGCTACGTTCTGTGGTGTCGGGGCAGTCGGCTGTATGGAAGAAGAAAAAGGGCGTCTAGAGAAACGATCTAGCACAGAGACGTTGTCCATGATATGATATGTTGGGATCATTATGTGTCTCCACTGAAAATTAACAGACAGATCGCTGAAGTGTACGGGGATGAAGCAATGAGTAGACAACAGGTGTGAAATGACGTCCTTTTTTGAAACGGGCAGAGAGCAAGTGGAAAACCGCAATATGGAAGCCTTTATGCTGTGTTTTGGACATAGATGGTGTTCCCCATACAGCAATCGGTTTGACTCTCAGTGGCTATTTCTTGTTACCTGCATTGAAGAAACACATCCAAAACAAGGTTCATATCAAACGGTGATGTTCAAAAAGTAGCCAAGACTCAATAGTCAAGGACACGATTATTACCATGATGGGTTAAACAAAATGGGCCAATGGCGTGATAAATGTCTCACCAGGTTTGATGATCATGTCGAGAAGTGAACACTGCGTATGTCTATTAATGGCCATTTGTATCATGGACCTACTGTTAATAAAGTATTTTTCCTTTGTCTTGTAAGTTTTTTTTATCACCCCTCGTATATTTGAAGAATATTGCATCACAATGCGCTTCTGATTTTCCATAAAGAAATAAATACTTCAAACAGATAAAGAACTAAACAAGTTATAGAAGAAATGGACAGTCTTCTTTTATCTTGTAACAAAAGTTTTTTATTATTTATCTGTCATATATATATATATATATATATATAAAAGAATATGAAAAAAGAATGTATATAGAAGAAACGTTTATGTTTAAAGCAAAAATTCCATCAACGAAAAAAATTCTTTCAAAAAAGATAGATGATTTCTATTTAAAAATGAATGGTGCTTTAAAGACATATCAATTGTTTTCTAAGAACCGAAGTTGAGAATTTCAAAATAAAATTAATTGTTTCAAGTTACACATTCAATTTTTATTTCTTCTAGAAACAATGATAAAATTAGTCGTTTATAATTAATCCCTTATCACTTATTTATTGTTTGTTTAATACTTTTTTTATTCTTTAGAATATTATGATTTGCTTCGACTATGTTCAAGATGGTTCCAAATTCGAAAATAGATTTTGAATTCCATGTTTAGAGAATGATGAAGTATTTATCATTATTTCCTTTCTTTAAATTAATTGATAATTAATAATTAATTTAATTTAAGCTCAATTTTTAAATTAATGATTCTGCATTGTTTTCGGACCAATTACTAATTTAAAATACAGTTCAGTGTTAACACTTGTATTTCTTGGGTATTCAAATGATTGCTAGCAGAGAAAAAAACAATTTCGGTTGATCGAAAATAGATAAACCGAATAACTGTATTGGCACAAATGCTGTGTCTAAAAATTGAATTAAGCAATAACATTTCATTAAATTCATTTACTCTAATTTTAATATTGGATTGACTATTAATGCCATCATTTCACCTTCAGGTGCAATATGAATACTTAATACAACGCAAAAATAAATTGTATTGAATATTTCAAACAATATTGGCAAAACAAACATAAAACTCAGGTGTCAAGTGACTGACTTTCTATCAACCAATCAGAAATCGAATAAAGCGCAATGTTTACATATTTATTTATATAATAGAGATAAATATGGAACGTGTATTTAAAATAATGCATTTATTAAGAAATATTAATTTGTAACTAATGACGGGAGTCAAAATGTCTCCATGATCTTCATTAGCTGTGATTATCACGTGATATTTTACCCCTTAATACAATCTTCTTCTCAACGCCTTTAAACTGATCTTTCAGCAATAAATTTGCAAATTCCTAAATATAAACACGTGCGCATAATAGAGCTATTCTTTTTCTATTGTTGTTAGTTACTGAGTCATTGACTCTATGTCTCTGAAACTACTTTCAATTTCAAAAGTAATAAAGAAATATTATTAAAATATTATTTTAAAATATTGCATTGACTGTTTCCATGGTCATTGGAATAAAGCATCTTTCCGTGATCTGGTCGTTCCGGGTTCGAGTCCCGGTTCGGACATGTTTGTTCTTCAACTGTTTCTATTAGTGAGAAGTGTAAATATCCTCCTCCTGACTGTACCAGCGAATGTATGTGCCATTTTCATATGAGCTAGAAGTCAGACTTCTACCTTCCGGGTGCTCAACGATCTTTATCTTCAGATGTTATTGCATCCCCTTTCCGACGAAACAAGACACGATATCATCATCAAAATATTGTATACTTCTCTTTTGTTTGTTGAATACTCATATTAACAGTAGTATAATCCCGTAACATCTGAACGAAGTAAGTACTCATTAAAATATTGTTTCTCCTATAATATCATTCAAACATTTAATATTATAAATTTTAACATTTTAAATATTTTTGGTAACTATATGTTTTCCAGAATATATGAGGTTCACAAAATTGCTTCAACTGCTTTTTACAAAAGACAAGGAAAATTGTATCATTTTATCTACATGTCTCTGGTCGTGTGAAGAAATTCACGTCCTCAGTTAGGGTTAGTAAGGAAAATTTCAACAAAAAATAGTTGAAAAATGCATTTTGAAAATGTTACAAAATTTATTCGAATTTGGGGTGGAATGAATGACTCAGAACTAGAATGCTATGAACTGAAAGCAACAGTACACAAGTTCGTATCTGACTACATGTAAGTTGCATAAAAATTTATCATTTTATCTACAAGTTTCTAATCTTGTGAAGAAATTCACGTCCTCAATTAGGGTCAGTAAGAAAAATTTCAATAAAAGAAATAGTTAAAAAATGCATTTAAAAAATATTATAATAAATTTATTCGAATTTGAGGTGGAATGAATGATTCAAAAGTAGAATGCTATGAACTGAAAGCAACAGTATGCAAGTTCGTATCTGACTACATGTAAGAAGCATAAAAATTGTTTTGTGATTGAATTATTTTCTGTTATTTCTTGTTTTTTATAGAATGTTCTTATAATTTCTGCATCTTTCTAAATATAGAGAATTCGAGACGTTTCGTCTTATTGATAAAAGGGAATATAAGGTTTAGTTTATCGAATAAAGTTTCGAGTTGAAATTAATGAGTGTTATCTTTGACTTCAGCTAAAACACGGTTTATCTACTAGACAATAATTTAATTTTAGAATCATATTTTATATTTTGTGATGTTTGTAATATTAGAGTCTCTGGTACTTCTCAGTAAAAACATCAAATTATAATTAGTTGAAAATTTGAACTAGATATCTCAATTATGCTCATTTTTTTAAAATATACTTGTAAAAAATACTTGCCTAAAATATATAATTCAATTTATATTTATCAAAAATTTATAATTAACGTGGAAGAAATCACGTGATTTAATTATTTGATTAAAAACATCAGAACATGCCCTGTCCATGGACATCAAAGCTTCCCTTTGAAGTGCTCGCTTTTAATTCAATCAGTCTTTCAACTGCACTCGCACCAGCAATAATTTACTTTTCCACTAATTTCAAGCCGGCATTCGTTAGGGTTCCAGAGTAATTATGTCTGTAGACACACTACACCTCCAGTGCTCTCAAATTAAAGATGCATGCTCGTTCGAAACATCTAGCACCAAGAATACAAATTAGAGAACATTTTAATCATACAAACTAATTTCAAGATCCTTTGCAATGTCTCCTTGGATGGAACAAACAATTGGTAAATTAAATATCTAAACACGGCGTCAAATTATTTCTGGGAAAATGCTAAATTGCATATGTCACTGACTGTGAAGTGCTGCGGGATTTTAGGAGCAATGATTTAGTGGTAAGCAATTTAAGTGAAAATATTCCGATTCTATTTTGTAAAATCTTGTCTTTCTGTTTTATGTTGAAAATTGTATTTGTTTCAAAATAATGTTAAAATAAATTCTTATAAAATTATTTAATAATGCTTGCATGTAAATCTTTCGTTTATATGCAATATATATTCTATCTTTAACCTTTATATAGAATGATTGTTTATGGTTACACGGTACCTTCACATAATTTATTTTTAATTTCAAGGATTATACAGACAGTTTTTCGTAATTATGTTAATCTTTAATATTAAAAAACCCTGAAAAGATAAAAAAAACATCTTGCTTGAATAAAATTAACATTTTTTTAAATAAAAATTTCATTTTTTAAATGCTGCGTCTATTTTTTAAAATACCAGTATTATTTATTCAAACATTTTTATAGATTTTTAAAGTATATTGCACAAAACTGTACATGAATTTCAAGATAAATAGAATACTTTTTTTAAATATAGAATTTTTACTACTATATATGGGGAAAATAAAAAACCTGAGCAGAACCTCATTTTAACTCTGACATCTAAATAAATTAAACAAACGAATACTTATTGTATTGACAATTGTATTAAATACATAATGATGATTTTTTACACAAAATTTTAGGTACCCATCTTATTTAGGAAAAAATAATTCTTCCTCCTCATTTTAAAAACGTGAAGATGAAGAAAAACCGAACATGGCGAAAACGACATTTAAGATTCTGATCCTTAAATAAAAATCTAATTACTTTTTTCTCAAGCAAATATTTTGTACATTCCTATAAACTATATAAATTCAAATATATATGCGAAAGTTAAAACATCTGTCTTCAATTCGAAATATTTTATAAAGCTTTAGATATTTATTATTGCAGTTAAAAGAATCCTGATCGAGAAATACAGCTGTATAAAATCTAAAAATATCTATATTTTTAAAAATAAATTTACATACTTGGTAATAAAAATTTATTGAATACATGATTCAAAATCAGGCTTTATATGTTAGTTCTTTTTTTTTTATTATAGTTTTCGCTGCATTCACTAGCAATTTTTTTTTTTCTGAATTAAATCATACACACTAGATTACTTAAATTTTATCTGATACATACGCCTATTATCCCAGAACGTGGCTAAATGTCTAGATTGTTGGTATTTAGATGTCCTAACAAAGAACTCAGAAATTGTTGCAAAAAGCAAATACATAGCTAAGTAGAAATTTATTTCGAACACTTACTTCATATTAGGACAAATAATTCGGAGAAAATAAAGGCGTCATTTCCTTACAAGATACAGCCTAATGTTTTCGCAACATTTTGAAAGACATACGATATTGTAAGAGCATCATTAGATTTTTATATGCATATCTCACTAATAATTCCTATATGAGAAATTACTAAGAATTTTTGAATGCATAATTACCAAAAATATTTTTAAAAAAAGTTTAAATGAATATTTTTCGTTTTAAAAAATATTCACGAATAAAAAATGACTTACGTTTCTGCTTTGATTGTTAAATAAAAATAATTAATTATTGTGAAATTATAATAAATAAAAAATGTCAATATCAAAATGTAATTTAAGAAAAGTGAATAAAAAGTTAATTCTCAGCTATTTTTATTGCAAAGTTTTTGAAAAAGAATTAAAATGTATATAAACTATGCCCATAAAATAAAGTTAAATAAAACTATGTAAGCGGTAAATACCGAAGATAATGAACTATATATTAAAAAAAGTTAATATGTTTTATTTTTAGAAAAGTGAAGTGTCTTTAAATCTTGAAGAGTCTTTAACATTAACTTTTGTCATATTAATAAAAAATGATACTAAATAAACATATAAATTTAAGCTGACATGCATAAGCTCTCATTTTTTCTTAAACAGTCTCCTTATAAGGTTTGATAAAAATGTCAATAAATCATCTAATTCCCTTACCAAAAATGGGTATTGATTTTACAAAAATTTTATTGTATTTATTTTAAAATTTTGATAAAAAAATTTAAATAACCAGGATTATCGAAAGTATACAGGTGGTATTGCAATACCTGTTATGTATAAATTAATAATGGACTTCAACCAAATTTTGTATACATATTTTCGTGAAAGTATGATTTATACAAGCCGAATGGGAATAAAAATGATATCCTGTGGAGGCAATAGTCAGCATATTTTTTTATATTTTTTCCATTTATAAAAACTACATAAATGAATTTTTACTTAACTACGAACTTAAAGCTATGATACTTCGCAGCATTACTATATAGAGCAAAATTTGTCAAAATGCTCTACTATACACTTACTTATTCTTCTCGCTTCATTTAATGAATCTAGGAAATTAAAAGAAATGCCCAGTGATTCTTACTATAAAAAACACCAACAATAATTAAGGATTTTTAAATAACTAAAATCTCAATGCAATGAAATACATCAATAAATCTAAGGCATAGCTTCATCCAATGTAGATGTGTAATCAAGGAAAAAAATTGTAATTCTATTTGTTGGACAATCAGCAACAACTGTACATGTTAGTGACTAGGCACGCGCAGTTAAGTATTTCTCTGAAATGAAGAAATTTCTTTTATAATTAAAAATAATTTATTACTTAACAGCCAATTTATGGAATTCCATTATAAAATGTTGTAAAGAGTGATGAAAAAATTTTAGTTTTGGGTTTTGTACAAACAACAGCAAAATTGGAATATATGTACAAAATTATTGATTTTTACCTCTTAAATTAAGAATTGGTTTATACATTTTTTTACAAAAATAAATTATTTCTTAATTAAATAGCTCTTTTTTGGAATTACATCTCAAAATGTCGATGAAAAAAATTGCAGTTATAGTTGTTGTACAATTAACAACAAATATGTATGTTAGTATCTGTACACAAGTGATTAAATAATTCCTTTTAAATAGATTTTTTCACATACCTTTTTTTAAAAAAAAAATGAATTATTTATTTACTCTACAGTCAGTTTATGGAATTATTTTTATGAAATGGAAGAAAGAGAGATACAAAATGTGCATTGACTTTCAACAAACAACAATAAATTTACATACAAGTATCCATACCATTAAATAATTTCTTATATTCTCTTGTTATGTTAACACATCTATGTTAACCTAAATTAATTTGAATCAAAATATACGTTAATTAACATTATTTTCAATAAAATTTATTAAATACAAAAAATCTGTTTTGTCCTGGATTTCAAATTTAGAATTAGGAATGAATTTCTAAATAACACAGTAGGTATCAAATGGCTTTTTTTTTCTTTTAATGACAGACCGGTCCTCTCCAGGGGTTGAGAGAGGAAAAAAATCGTTTGCAATCTGAATGGCTAATTAAAGACAAGTTCTTCAAGATATTTCTCTGTGACCAAGTAATTAAGGTTCGTAACAATGCTGCCATTCGCCGAGAAAAAGATTTTTTTTTCTATTTTCAATCGTAATCAACCTTTCAATGGCAACGAATTTTTTTTTATTTTTTTTATTTTTCGAACACTTTTTTGCTCTATAATGAGTGTTGAGTTCTAGGAAGCGAAGAGAGGGGATAATGCACGTTTTTATGCATAAAAACAGCCTTCTGCGACCATTTCTCAGAGCTTGTAGATGAGAATAATAATTATGTCTGAAAGATGGTTATTTAGATTAATAACGTTTAGCTCCAAGAGAGCTTTCACAGCTCTTATGAACACAAAAGAAAAGACGAGAAAAATTTATTTTGATAATTTTCAGCGCGATAAATTTTCCTTTTCACTTGTGAAATGTTATTTATCTGAATTTCAATAGTTTTTAGAAATATCTAAGACAATACTTTTTTTTGATTGCTTTTTAGTTCACGCTGTTTATTGATTACATGATTTTTTCCAATTTTATTTTGTCATAAGGATTGAAAATAATAATAATTTAAATCTAGAATTTTTTAAGTACGATTTATCTGTTTTATCATTCTATCTACCAGAATCAGAGCATAATAAATAAATAAATTATGATAACGTTAAATAATTTCTATAAAATTAAAAAAAAAATTATTGTGATTTCAAAGTAAAACAATCATATATTGAAATCTTGTTCAAGTGTTTCGTATATGATATTGTATTTTATAAATCTATGAAACGTTTGCTTTTTTTATTCATGAATAATTTTTTGTGTGTGATTGAAAAAATGAATTTCAAAAAAATATTATTACTATTTGTCATTTTACTGTATTCTTCTTATATTAGCCCAATTTGTGAGAAGTAATAAATAGCAAAATGAAAAAAGTTATTTTGCTCTAGGAAATTTGTTTCAAAGTCAGATTTTTGCTTGACCCTGCTTTTGCTGGAACCGATCCTGCCATTCTTCATCATTAAGGAAACAGTTTGAAAATGTATATGTATTTCATATGTATATGTATCTCATTATGTGGGATTAGAATTATAGATTAGTGTTTTTTCGTAATACTTTTTTTAGATTTATAAAAACAGGTCGAATTTAGCACTGTTAAATATATATGTGTATCGTTATCTTTGGTTTGGGAAAATTTTCAAATACATTTCAAATTATCAAATCTTATCAATTATCTGGCATTAAAAAGTATTACAAAATTGAAGGTAAATATTCCCTTTTTATATGTATTTAGTTTTACTTTCAAAATACAATTCCCATTCATATATATCTTAAAGTATCCGCTTAGGTTGAAATCAGGAATTTTTGGTCAATTTTTATTTTAATTTGTTTATTTTGTGGACTCAAAAAATATTTATGTTCTTCTTTCCAGTGATGTCTTTATTATACTTCTTTGTTAGCAAACTATTGACACAAGAGTGATGCTTATTTAATAAAGCATTTAAAAACTTTAAATGCCTTTTATAAAGATTTTTTTAATAATTTATTTATATATTTTATTTTATTATAATTTATATATTTAATTTATGGGTATCTATATATTACAAAAATATATAAGTTATCTTAATGATGTTTGTAATTAGTTTTTGTTATGTATGTAGAATGTAATGATAGATGGATTGGACTTTGAAGGCCCTAGAGTTAGATTTATAATTGTTTAATTTAAATATTGTTGAAAAATTCCAAAATTTCATAGATAATTTCATATATTATGCACCCAAAAATTTTCAATATAATTTTTAGATAATTGTTACAATATCTGTTAATTATAATGTTATATTTAATGTTGGATATGTTATACATTTAATGTTACAAAGAAAAATGAAATACTGTAACATTTCTTTTTCTCTAACAATTTTTTACTTAAAAAAATGGGCAAATTTACTTCAATATATGCTTTTTTTTAAAAGCTGAATATATATTTATATAATTTCACTTTTATTCTTGATTTTGCCCTTATATTATTGGGGAAAACATTACATAAAATTAAAACTATTATTGAATAATTTTCTCCGAATGTAGTTGGCATGCCGTGTGTTTCATGTGTCTAAAATCTTGATAGTGTACACTCATTACAGCAAAACAACTTCAGTAAGCAGTAAGAAAAATTGAGAGAAATAGTTATCTAATATCTAAAAAATTATTAACTCATTAAGCAATTGGATTCCTCTGTCTCAATATTTACATTTAATAGGCACTTTCATAAACAAAACATTTATGATAGAACAGCAATTCTCAACTAATTTATCAACGATATTAATTCCAAACATTATCTATAACTACGAAATCTGGTTCAGTGATAAATAGAAGTTAGTTACATCGTTGGACGAGTCTTTTTTCATACTTCTTATCACAATAAAGACTAGTACTCCTTGGAGAACTAGTCATGACAGTCATTTCTAGCTTTCAGCAATCAGACTTGATGTTGGAATTGTCCTGGTTGAATTGAATTGTCCTGGCATCCATGTCTTGGTTTACATCATGAAAGAAAGGACCACTGGAGAAATGTATGGAGAAGTTTTATCTTACCAGGCCCCCAATATGATACAAATTTTATTTCCTGCAAGTCAGGACATTTTCCAAGATGATAATGCCTCTAATACTTTTGCAGCAGTACTTTTCAAGTTATAGTTTTATGAGCACGATGATTAAGTGAAAAAGGTACTTTGGCCAGTACAGACTCTGAATTTCAAAATAATCAAATAATTTATACAAACGTATGACAGTCATTTCCATTTTTCAGTAGTCAAACATGAAGGTGGAACTGTTCTAATATGGACAACCATGTCTTTGTTTACATACTGAAAGGAAGAATCACAGGTGAAAAGTATAGAAAAGTTTTATCTTACCAGGTCCATCTTATGATACAATTTTTTTTCTCCTACAAAATAGGGAATTTTTCAGAATGATAATGCCTCTAAGTAAATTGCGGTTCTTGTACTTATAGTTTTATGAACAAGATGAAGTATTCATAAACAGTTTTATGAAGTGAGAAATTTATCTTAGTCAGTAAAGATCCGGGATTTCAAAATAATTGAACCATTTTGTTTATTTAAAGTATTCAATGAAGAATCAATAAAATTCAAGGGCATGTTGTATAATCACAAAGTAATACGCTATTGCGCTACCAGCGCATCTATGAACTGTGCTTACTGATAATAGCTTTAAGAAACTCGAAAGACCTTTAAAAAAGTTAGCTGAAAGTTCATGAAAAAATAAGCAGGCGTTTAATTGCATCCATTATGTTTATTCTTCAGAACATACACTCCAAACACAAATTTAAAAATCATTGCACGTTCAAAAACAAAACAGTAATTAGGTTACAGTTAACAACAGTCATTATGTACAGTTAACAAAATCAATATCAAATAAAAGACAGGTAGACACGACATCCTCCCACCTTAAGTTGTTGGAAAACAACTTAACCTACAAAAAACACTTAAAAAATTTTCAAAAACTACACTAATGCATTTTTTTTACCTTTACAATTATTGCATGCAAATTACTACATAAATTTCTTAAGGCTAAAATATGATTAAAATATAAATTTTCAAAGTTCATATAGGAAAAGAAAAATTTACAGGCTCAGTCTAATAGGTGGTTTTACAGTTCTCCCAATTTTGTTTTTTAAAATAGATACAGTGTCATTGTTAGAAGTTTATTTCAAAACTTCATTCTTAAGATCATCAAGTTTCGTTTCCCTCTATCTCATTGGAAACCACTTATCACAAATCCGCAGAGTCGTGCTCCCACCATCGCAGAAAGTAACTCCAGACGAGGGAAAGGTAGTTCTATCACAGGGGCAACTCTGGTTTTGGCGGCCAAAAGATTTGCATAAACAGCACCAACATACTCAATTCGAACGAAAGCTGCAGCGGCATACGCAAATTGTCTAGCGTCACAAAAGGCATGCACACTAATATCTTGTTGGTTACTTGTAAAAAGCGAAAAACAGCTATTGATCGATAAATTGTTCAAGGAGCACAACTCCTCAAACCATTGTAAAAACTCCAACTTCATATCTTTCTTTAACTTCGGCATCCCAGGGCATATCGTCTTGTGGCAAAAGCAGCAGCTTTGCGACATCTGGTTCCGGCTGTATTTCATCAATTTCAGCGGTTTCGAATTTCGTTTCTGCTTCAGAAGCAGATTCATCAGTTTGAAAGTCTGTTGCGTTTTCAGGAACTACAAATTGATTCATCCTGTCATTTTTTGCTTGATTTTCATCAGCCAACTGTTCAGGCTCAGGTGACATTTCTTTTTTAGGTCCTTTACCATTACCAAATGAATGATTCGCATTTTCTTGTTGATCGTCGGTTACAGCATTTCGGAATTTGGTTGCTTCAGGAGAAAGGCCTGCCTTCTCGTCCTGCATTACAAGCTCTTTAGCATATTCTTTAGGTTCTTCCCTTTTATACTCATTCAGTTCATTTTCTTGATTTGACGAGTCGTGTAATATTTCATCTTTTGATTCCTCAAAATTCATCTTGATCAGATTTTCAGTTTCCGTTTTAGATTTTGTCTGAGCAGGATCACCAATCCCCAGGATTTCTGGACTAAAAAGATCCGAAATGCTTGCTTCTTTTACAAACATCGAAATAACCATCATAGCAGCATCTTCTTTTTCAAAGGGCAAGTTAGTTTTCCCCATTAGTGTCCATCCCAGGTAGGATTCCAAAGCTACCAATCCACTAGATAGAACTTTTCTTTTTCCAGTAAAAAGTCTTCCCGCAACATCTGCTCCAATGAGAACATCAATGGGCCCTGAATCATCTTCTATATAAAATATTTGTATATTCATTGACTTTAATTCCTCAACCCATGGATGGATCGAAGCAGAGGGGACGTCATCACAAATAATGTCCTGATCAATAGCATCAAAGTTACAATAAAAATTTTCATCTAAGCTTCCGAGTTCAATTTTATAAACATTATGAAGCTCCTCGCTAATTTTTCTTCCTCCAAAAAGTGCTTGAGACAAAAGTTGCTGGCGTGAGGGCTTTAGACCTAGAATAGAGACTGTCTCTTTTCTAATATATGACTTTTGAGAACCCGAATCAAACATTGCTCTTATATTTAAATTGCAATTTTCTCCTATAATTTTAACTTTTAAAGTCTGCAACAAAACTTGTGGACTGCAGGACATACTATCCAAATTTACTGACCTAAAATTCTGGTCTTTATTCTCCTCTTCTAAATTACGGGATGGAGCTGTATTTGTATTTTGATTTACCTCGTTACACATTATTGCATGATGCATCTTATTACAAATGATATATTTTATAAAGCATTTGCACTTTCCAGACTTGTGTCCTACTTTTAAACATTTAAAACAACAGCCTTTAAAATTTTGATTTTATCAACGTGAGACATTTTTTGAGCTCTAAAGTAATTTGTAGCGTCATGCTTACCCTTACAGAAAATGCACAATTTCTCTGTATCAGCAGTAGTACTTAGTAAATTAGCTGCAGTACACATTTTATTTAATTTATTTCCGCTTATATGTAAAAATTCATCTTTCAATCCAAAACCACTCATAGCCAAGTTAATTCTTTTTTCAGCTTCTACTTCCGTTTTTAAAAATGTTAATAAATTATCAAGTCTACCTTTTGAATCGATACCAAAATCAAAATTTGAGTTTCTCTGCCAAGCTCTAAGAAAATCTTCAGGCAAACAAGATTCAACTAAAGGATAGAGTAAAGCTGCACTTTGGTCAGTAGTAACCCCTAGCGTTTCAAGTGCACAAATCTGTTGCTCTAGACTATCATATAATGCACATAAATTATTTGATGAAAAATTTGAATTACTATTTTTCAAAACCAACTTCAACAATTCCCTAACATATACCTCAACTTGTAAATCGTTGCGACCAAATCTTGTTTTTAAACAATCAATTGCTTTAGGATAATTATCGCCAATTGGCGGAAAACTTTCAATCACTTCTCTCGCCCGAGAGCCTTCAATGGTAGCTTGTAATAAATATTGAAACTTATCAGAATTTTCAATACCGGAATCAACATGAATTTTTTCGAATTGGCTCCAAAAATAAAGCCACTCTTTAAAGTCATCGTCGAACTTTCTTAATTCCAATTTAGGTAATTTGAACCTTTTTTCAATAATATTTTCATGAGAATCTATTACAGAGTTACCTAGGGAAGAATTCATGATGGCACCTCCATTTTGCTGATGATTTAAAATTCTTCTAGCTCTTGTTTCAATCCTTATAGCTCTGTCACGAAAATCTTCAACCACTTCAAATTCTGTATCAAATTCAATCTCCGAAAGAAGTTCAAGGATGCTCGAGAGAGGAATTTCTAGCCGCTCTGCTTTCGATTTAATAACATTCAGTTCCGATTCCAGTTCAACAACATCAACTCTTTTCAATGTCATCAGCTCTGTTAATTTATTTTGCGCTTTCGTAAAAGCAGCTCTTTCTGCTTTCCGTGATTTCTTCAAAGCTTCAAGATTTGCCATGTCAGAAACTATTGCAAACACAGTACCGCCGAGGGTACCAAAAAATTTTGTATAATCACAAAGTAATACGCTATTGCGCTACCAGCGCATCTATGAACTGTGCTTACTGATAATAGCTTTAAGAAACTCGAAAGACCTTTAAAAAAGTTAGCTGAAAGTTCATGAAAAAATAAGCAGGCGTTTAATTGCATCCATTATGTTTATTCTTCAGAACATACACTCCAAACACAAATTTAAAAATCATTGCACGTTCAAAAACAAAACAGTAATTAGGTTACAGTTAACAACAGTCATTATGTACAGTTAACAAAATCAATATCAAATAAAAGACAGGTAGACACGACAGGCATGTCCCCCGGATAGACCAATGTCAACATCTTCATGAAGAATGACACAATTTATTCTAATGAATATTCATTCTACACCGAATAAGTTAAGAACAAATCACCGTAAGGGAAGGAAAATCCTTACTGATGGGACAAGAACCTATATTTGTTGCAAGAATTGAACGAAAACTGAGCTCATATAGAGACACATCTTTGAGTGCTCACTTATTACTGCAGATATCTTAAAGCTTGGATGATTGCCTTTGATGGATAAACTTCGAGAGATACTATATAGTCCAGAAGTATCAAAGTTGGCGGCAATGATCTTTCGGGCGTTCGACAACATCTAAGACTTTCTTTTCTCACTTTTTTCATTTCCATGGGTATGATGACAATAACAAAAAAATTTTAATGAAATTTACCATCACATATTTCAAGCTATCATGTAAAAACATCATTATTTTTTGTCTTAATTAATTTGTCATTAACCAGTTTAAACCACTCTGAAACAATCATGAAACTTCACTCTCTCTTTATACATATAAAAATGATTAATTTTTTTAAACATTCATTTTCAGTTTTTCTAGCTAGCAAAGAAAATTTTGGAGCTCAACCGATTTTAAGATGGAGAAGAGAAAAAAAAAACATAGTTTTTCTAAATATCGACTCGTGCGTAATCTGACACTATCTTGTTTCAAATCAATTTAAACAAGTTAATGAATTAAATTAACTAATGCAATTCGTAAGAATTCAGACAATATATAATTTGGAAATGAAGTTATAACTTTAATTGCTGATAAATCGCCAAATGTGACAGTTTTTTGCATTATTTCCTGATTAGTTGAAATTATGTATGAAACAACAGACTTAATTGATTAAATTAATTATGTTCACCTGCTGCTCATGTTAAGCAGTAACACTGAGATTTCCAAGTGAAATACTACAGCAGCAGATGATAGATAATTCAAAAGCTATACATTGGAAGCCGACTGTAAATAAAAACCTCATCAGCAGACGATAGATATTTCAAAAGTTTTACTGAGAAAGCCGAGTCCAAATAAAAAAGGGATAAATTGTCTAAGCATTTTGATGCTTCAACAATTGGCTGCTTTCACATTTTGAGGTTTCAACAATTTGTTATCTTTACATTTTCAGGCTACAAAAACCTGAACCAAAAAACCTGTTCACACATGATAAAAATATTCAGTACTTATATGATTCGTTTCCAATGCGAATGCAAACTAAAAGCCAAATGATTTGTGTGCATGCGTATTAGCTCATATTCTTTTCATTATTTTAATAAGTAGCTGTATCTTCTCTTAAAAATCCTTTATCTAAATTTGTTACAAACTGTTAAGATTATGCAATTCTCTACAATGTTCAAAATTATTTTAAAACAAGTGAAAGCCGAATCTAATTTCTCTAAGAATTTCACATCTAGATGTTGAAATTCTTAGAAACTAGAACTTTTCTGAATATATATAAGTATTATGATCAAATTTTCTCAAAAGCTTTTAAGTAATTGTTTGACTAATTCTTGCTTCATAAAAATGAAATTTATGCAAATGCGACGATAATTCTTAGGGTATGTGATGTAAATATGGAATGTATAATTATTTCTATTAAACCCCGAACAACCTTCTATGGTTTATATTTTCAAGTGATATGTTTTTTTAAGTGCGGCGATTTGATGCTGTTTGTTCTTAAAAAGTTTGATATTACTTAAATTTGTTTTAATATTCACTTTAGTTAGTGTAAGTGACGTATCAGAATACATTATATTTTATGCTTGTTCTAATTTCGATGATCGTGAGATAGAATAATTTTCCAACAAAGTTTCATGTTTCTTTTCTTTTAACTGAACAATTAAGCAATTTAGCAAGTTTTAAGTTTCAATCAGAAGTAAAAATAAAATTCCGGATCAAAATATGTCCATCTACTTACAGAATGTGTAAATGATACTGTCAAAATTCAAGTTTTGCAATATGTAAGTAACAAGAGGAATGGAGATTGCTCCTATTTAGAGAAATTGAACCAAGCTAATAAAATCTCAAAAAGATCTTAGAAAGTAATAGATAAAAGTTCAAAGTCTTTTAATAATTTTTAAACCAATTTTATTTAACGTACAGTAAAAGAACGTTGTCCCCAGAATAAAATCTCAAACAAACTCGTACGGTATCTTTCATCTTGTTTTTAATAACAAGATATACTATCCAATTCAATAAATTCTATTCATGATGAAATGCACAATTCAAAATATATAAACATTCAGATGTATTCTAGTTTTTAAATTAAAAGCGTTCCAATAAAAATAAATATTCTCAAAAATAATTATAAACATCCAAGTAGAATACAATCAATTCTAAAACGAAAATTCAGTTAATTCCGCATCAGAATAGTTTTTATAACATACGTTCATGGTTGTCAGAATCGAAATTAAATTTAACTATTCTAGATTTTTGTTAAATATCATTTTTTTAATAAAAAACAAATGCAAAATATAACACACATACTTAGGTCCCCATGTTATTTTACATTTTATAATAAAGCGTATACCATAAGGAAAACTAATAATATGATAAGTACAAAAGTGAATACAATTTTTAAATCTAGAATAAGGTTCAAAAATCATTTAAGCAATCTGATGCTTAACATTTAAAGGTTAGAAACAATAATGAGTTATTAAAAAATTGAAATAAAGAAAACATTAAATAACATCAAAATGTTTTCATTATTAATTATTTATATATTACAAAATACGCAAGAAAATTGAAAAAAAAAATGCCGCGTTAAACAGACATTATTTAAAATAATGATAAGATAAAATGTAATACAGAACGGAGATAGCACACTATACCCTCCTCCAAAAAATATTTAATTCAAAAGCCTTCACCACATATAGAATGCAATTGCACTCGTTTTCAACGTCTAAATATTTCTTTTTCAATCAACTATTCATCATAATTTTCTTGTATAAACAATTAAATTCTTCAATAATGGCGATTCACTTCTCGAATCATTGATATCGAATTATTTATGGCATTTTTGTGCATTATTAAAAAATATTTAACAAATAAATCATATTTTTAAAATTTTAGTTCACTTTTTTCACGAACCCTTAAGTAGGGGTGTGAAAATTTACAAATTAACTTTGGAGGTACAATCTACGAGACCGCATTTTCTTTACATTCAAACAAAATTTTCTAATCAAAATATTAATATGGAAATTTTCAAATATATTCTTCAGATATTTTCTTGATACATAAATATGTTTAGAGTTTTTTTGAACATATATAATCATTGAAAAAAAACAATTGTATTTGAACATACATTTTCTTCAAAAATTATGTACATAACAAATTAAAATATGCATTATGAGTAGAAAAAATAATAATATTTGAACAAACTAATTAGAATCAGTCAAATGAAACTTTCGTCGAAAACATATTCTCTCTTATTATCCTCCTCACTAAAATCATTTTCTTCCCCATTTAAAGGTTTCTGGAGTTGTGTTCATAAGATGATCAGTGTTTTAGAAGATATTTCGAGGAGCAAGTTTAAGAGTCAACTGTAAAGCCTTGTATAATACTGGAATACTAAAAGGAAGGTGCGGTTTCACAGACATCGTGCAAAGACATAGCTGAAATATTGAAAAAAAGGCATCCACTGAAACCGATTGAAAAAAGTGCACGTGCAGTACTGGTCAAAAATCAGGAGGCGACTGGATCAATCCATTAAATTGAGCTAAAAATAGAATAGGGTTGACAAATGTCCTCACAGATCACGCCTTTTGAGTTAAGGATTAAATTTCTTTAGAAATTTAAACCCTATACATTAAACACTTTGATGTAAATGATTCAGGAAATAAATCGTCGTTCCTAAAAGAGCTTAGAGAAAGTGAGTTATTGGTAATAACATTTTTGTTAGTAATAATTTTTATAAATATATTCTAAAACCTTTAGAAAGATTACATTCCGTTTCAGTGCCTTTAGACATAATACTTTAACACAAAGTATACGATTTTTTTTTTATTTGGCATGAATCGTTTCCTTAAAAATAGAGCACAATTTCACCCACAACTGGACTACTGCTTTCAGGCATGGATGTCATTTGTTATTGTTTCTATTCATTGAAATAATGCGAAGATACCTTTGCACAAATAAAATCTTAGTACATTAATTCTAATTCACATAAGCCCACAGTGGCATGGAGGGAAAGTGTTGGCTTCGGCAACGGAGTGTTTCAAATTTGAAACCCGATTCCACCGGGCAACCATTATGTAAGCACGTCTGATGCACTTTAAATCCTTCAGAGCAAAACGTCTTCCCATGGATGAGCTGTGGAAGTTTGGAGAGGTGGTACGAGTACAAGTGCCGTCCTCATCATTTAACCATGATTTAAATCACGAGATCCCTTTTAAGGAGTCCTAGTGTTGCTAAACCAGTCCTAGTGTTGCTTTAAAAAATGAAGCTAATAAAACTAAACTAAATAATCATCCTTATTTACAATATCCTACTATTTCGTGTAATAGATGTATTGAAATCCTGAAAAATGAGATAAATCACATATTTCACTTAATTATCTATTATCAATTTCATAATTCGACAAAAAATTTTGATAAAGGAATTTTAAAACAGTGACAATATTTTGCAAGGAAACAGTTAAAACATTACCAAGGTAAAACGAGTTTTATCTAACAGTGACAGGGAAAACCCAATTTGATTAGGGGAAATGCGTTCTAACTGGCAAAACTAGGACGAACAAATTTTATTCGTGTTTTTACTGATTTGTTGAACAATATCATGTATCCATCCAAAGTTTTTTCATTAAACTATACTGAGTAAAATTATGATTGATGAGAAAAACCTACTATTGAAGGGAAAAAAAATACTATATTAGGTTATTGTTTAACGCAGTACTGCTTTTACAAATTTCTTATTTTGGCAAGACAAACAACTGCGGCACTTAAAATTGAACAGAAAACCATTTTTCATACACAAACATATTCTTGAAGAACAGTTGTTTTTACAAGAACTCTTACGGTTGTTTTCAGCAAAATTTCTTGATTCAGTATTCAACAAATTCTTTATGCATCACATTCATATATTTAAATCTATGAATATGATAAATATTTGTAGCAAAATTGTACCTTGACACATAATTTTGGTCTTTATGAAACTTTTGGATAAAAATAAATAATATTGTGTAAGAAATTAATCAAATTACGAGAAAAACTGTTTCTCCCGAGACCTGTCAGTTAGAACGCGTTTTCCCTAGCTTACCGATGGACTATAAATAAAGCATTCTTTCTTTTGAAAAAATTTGTAACATATTCTAATAAGTTAGGAGAAAAATATAGCAACAGTTCTGTAAATTTACAAATATTTAATTAAAAATCATTAAAAACAAATAAATATTTTGTTCCAGTCCAAAAGTTTACTTTATTTGACACATTTCTGTCTTGATTGCATAGTGATTATGCAATTTAGAATGGCATTCTTCATGATTTAATTACATACCATTTTTGGAAAATCTTTTTTATAAAAATATGTCTTCTTGATTGTATTATGGTTTTTTAAATATATACTTTTATCTACATAATTTATGTGATACAAATGCAATAATTTATTATTACTAAAGAAATGTCATACAAAAATACATGATTTTTTTTTATTTCATTCGTACTCAAAATGTATGTATATTCGGTCTTGACGGAAAAAAAGCCTTAGTAAAAAGGAAAAAATAGTTTCCTCCATATAAAGGTTTTTTTTTCTTGTCTGGCACCAGATCTGATTAAATCTTAGTTATAAACACAAATTTAGAATTAATACCGTTATATAAATAAAATTTTCCTTGATAAATAGTTTTCCAAAATAAAGTTCAGAGAATTCTTAAGCATGGTATATACATATAAACATTTCGAAATTCTAATTAATAGCTCGTTATCGATTTATAATATGAAGTTTTATATAGACTATTGCATATTTATATTTTGTGTAATTTTTATGAGATAACTACAATAATTATATAAAGGTGTTTCTAATTACTATAATAGAAATGAAATTATTTCTAGGAACTCTATTTTATATGTATAATAAGCCAAATATATTAGTTTTATATTAAAAAAATTCTCTCTAGAAAAATAAAGTTTTTTTTTTATATTTTCTGATTTATTAACAACTAATGTAAAATAGAAATACATTTTAGTAACAGTATATTAACTTACATCAAATAGTTTCTTATTTTTTTTCAAACAGTGATGCCGCTCATTACAAAAGAATTAAAGTGCTTAATAGAGTATTTCACAATTGATAATAGTTAAAAAATTGAATTATTCTAGGAGACATTGAAATTTGCAAATTTTTAGAAGGAAATGGAACTTGAGTTGAAAAAAAAGGGCACACAGAACTCCGTTTACAAAAGCAAATAAATGTCTAAGAACAAACAAATGTATAATCTTTGTTATATTTAATTTTAAAGAATATTTTTCAGAAGCTAAAATGACTTTTTTTAAGATGTTGGAAAAGTTTATATTGAAAGATGAAAGTAATGATCTTTGTTTTTGATTTCTTATTATTTAGATCACTATTTCTACCTAATAATAAACGAATAAATACTTATAGAACACAGATTGTATGACCCTCAACGCTTTTGCGCATGCGTTAGAACGAGTTTTATTTGTAAAAATGGAAGTTACAAGAAAGACAAATTGAGGATATATTTATATTTAGCATATTAAACTCAAGACTTGATGAGACGTAAACATTACCGTTAATTAGTAATACCGAAGGAAAAAGGTACTAATGCACATAAATATTTAGGAGAAATTTTTATTTAATGTAAGGGGCACAAAAATAAAATTATGAAGAATAAGTGAAAATGCTCGATTCTTAAAATTTGGTCATGACATTTTTGCAAAGTAATGATCTTTTTCACATTAAAATGATTTTTTTATATGTAATTGATTATTTGGCAATATTTTAAGATTAACAACAGCAGATAATTGATAATTTATTGTATTTAAAACATTTATTTTCATTGAAGGAATTGCTGTAAATATAAAAAAAATATTACAAATGTTATCTTTAAAATACGTGAAATTTTATATATTTTGATACTAAAAAGCCTCAACAATGATTTTCCCACTTTATAATATTATTTTTAAATATATAACACGAAATAAATGCTCAAATTTTCTTCGTGTCATTTCTGAAAGCCTTTTTAGCCATTTGAACTAGCCATATCAATAAGAAACTTTGAGTTAAAATAAAATGCGGTTAGAAACGACATGACATTCACATTCACTTGAGAATGATTGAACTAAAAATATCTAATGTGGGAAATCCAAAGTCAAAGGGGCATACCGGAAATGTGATCATCATTCCACGTTTCAGCCCTTAATGTGTAGGAAATGTCATCGAAATTTGATCGTCTCAGAATATGTTGTCGAACAGTATATATTCATTGCCAAACATGCTTCAAAAATAATATTTTTATTAATAAAACAAAAATCTATTTTTGACAAAAAGATTTCAAATTATTTTTTTTACTTAGCAAGAAAAAAAAAACATAAAATGAACATTATTTTCTTACACGTCGAATGTTAAAAATAACATCCAATTTTTTTTGAAAGATTTATTGGAAATAACTGATTTTGTGCATGTTCATTCAAAAGTGTCAATGATTAATTATTCATTAGGGTCTTACACAGGTTTTAAAAACCCATTTTCGGAGTGTTTTTATATTTTTATTGTATAAATATTTGTTTGAAAAAAAAAAAGAATTTACAACACAAGCCTTATCAAAAAATTCTACTCTGAGATATGCAGCAATTTTAATATGAAAGATCAGCTCTGAATATTGAAGAATGTATCAAGAGTGTTTAACAGCTCCGAGTTATAGAAAATCTATTAATGCTGATTGATGAGATCATTTTCGCTTCATCCTCCTTTGTTATTCAGCAATCAATATTGAGAAACATCAATTCTTAACAGAAAAAAAAGGAGAGAACCGTTATTTACAAACAATCAAAAGTTGCTACATTGGCGTGACAAGTAATCGGTGTTAAGGATAAATGAATGTTAACAGTTTTTTCCCCATTTGTCCATGGCTCTTGCCCCTTGAAATCAATCAATTAAATATCTATCTGTAATAAAGTGCAATCCTCTGCCGTTTGAAAAGAATCGTAACCCCAAGAATGGCAAAAACAGGAAGCTAATGATTTCACTTATATTACCACCAGCACCGTTTTATTATGTAATTGAAATAGGTAATTTACAAAAGGCGCTTTAAATTTACAGGGCTCATATCTAGGGTTTTTTATTATCATGTAAGAACATGCAGCTGTTTTGGCTTGAGGTTTTAGAAGGCAACAAATTGTGGAAGCCTCAAAAGGTGTAAGCAACAAATTGACAATTTATACGTTTTTGAGTTAGCTTTCTCAGAATTGTTGAAATATCTATCGTCGACTAACGTAGTTTCCTTATGGAGTATGCTTTCTCTGTTGAGCTGTAGAATTCTTTATAGTCTGTGCTGTTGTAGTTTTTCCCTTGAATATCACAATTCTAGTACCTGATTCGCCCTAAGTTTTTTAAAAGTAAAACAAACATGATAAAATGTTTATTTAATTGATGAAGATTGTTGGTCTTGGATAATTTCTGTTAATTAAAATAGGATTATTAGAAAATAATGCAAAAGATTGTCACATTTTGCAACTTATAGCAAATTGGAGTTACAACTTATTTTCCAATCTACACAATCTCTTTCTCACGAATTGTCGATTAATTTAAGTCATTAACCGGTTTAAACCGGGTTGATACAATCACGAGACTATCAGATTACGCATGTGTCATTATCTGGAAAAACAATGGGTTTTTTTCCTCTCAAGATCATACGAGTTCCAAAACTTTGTTTGCCAGCTAGAAAAATTGAAAATGAAAGTTAAAAAATTTATCAATCAATCAATCAATCAATATTATATATATATATATATACAGAGAGAGAGTGAGTGAGAGTTAGTAAGACAGATATATAGATAGAGACTAGAAGTCTCGTGACTACTTGATACCATTTTAAGCTGGTTAATGACTTAAATTAAGACAAGTAATAACTTAAGAATTAATAATGTTCTTATATGATGATTTGAAATTTGAGGTACTAGATTTAATTTTAACTTTTTTTTATTTTAAAAATCATTGATGTTTATGTTTTCATTCTAGAAGGATCATGCAATCAAAACTTATTCAAAATAAATTGAATAAGTTTGTTGCTTTGGCAACAGGACCTCTAATAGCTCAAGTGCATTCTTCTTTTGGCGTTATTATTATTATTATTTTAGAATAACCGGCTGATTGAACTTTGTAAATGTTAACATTTTTCTATTTAATTTTGCTGCAGTTGAAACTTTGTTTAGTATATAATTAATGTGTAGTCATATTATTTCATCAATTATTTAAAGTTCTTTAAGAATTATTAATTAATTTTTAATGGATGTAGTTAAGTGTTATTTTCCATCGCTAAGAGTTTAGTTTTTTGTGTTCAGAGTCCTAGATCAGGATTGTTGCTGTCAATGATTGCCAGGATCGAACTCTCTACCTTTAGGTTCACAAGTAGATAACTTGACCACCAGACAAAAATGTTACTCAGTCTGGAGTTTGTTATCTGATTTATAAAGCTCCCACTACATACTCAAACAACACAGCAAAGATGAGCAATTCGAAGCATAAAGAAAGAGAGAGCTCGTTCAAATATTCACTAGAATTGAAATCAAAAGATAACCTCCAGCCTGATCACACGGCTTTATATTGTTACCAACACAAGGCAGAGAAGGTTCTCGAACAGTCAAGCAAATCTCAGTTCTCATTGGCTCTATCGCTAATATTATGCATTTTCCCATCAAATTCCCATATTTGACGTAAAGCACTCTGATCACTGATTCGGCATCCGATAGAACTGATAGTAAAACGGTCTTTCCAGGGATTTTCCTAACCGAGATTGGAAGCAACATTACAGGTTTGTTTATTTAATTTGAATTTTATGCAAACAAGAGAGTTTAAATTAAATTGGGTGTTAAATGCCAGAAATATGTCAAATTCCCTTCCACTTTATTTCATTAATTTATGTAGATTTTGTTTTAGTTGAATGAAGTGGATACAAGCTTTAGAATTTATACATATTTATTTTTATATTGATAGCAAAATTTAAATATCTAAATATCTCAATTTATCAACTATTATTAAAAAGCGAGGGTGAAAACATTGTTTTAAAATTAAAAGGTATATTTTGCTCCCTAAAAATTTCTTTTTTACTGTCTCTCACAATTTTAGGTATTGAATCAATAATTTCCAAGGTTATTGCGAGAAAAACTACATTAAGATTTGTTGAAGCCAGCAATTGTCTAGACAGATTATACTTTTGTTGCATTGCTTATACATTATGATTTATGTTTTTGTTACATTTATTTCAACATTAATGGCAGACAATTTTGTAAATTGATATTTTCTCTCCATTACCGTTCTTTTAATTAAATTTATTGCTCCATCAATAGCAGACGATTTTTTTTAAAGATCCTGGAGTTCCTCTGTTATATATTATATTTCGTCACATTTAATTTTCTCGAATGGCAATAATTGTAGAGTTAAAAAAATTCTAAAAGAAATTCTATGAGTAAGCAGTTTTATAACGATTAATGATTGTTCATTGTATTGCACATTTATCCACCCCTTTATTTACTTATAAAAGATCTATATAAATTTATATTGCATCGAAACCATTAAACTATGAATTTCTACCGTTAGAGCTATTGATCAATATTTATATCAATTAAAATAATTATTTTTGAAGAATTTCCAAAATTTATTTTGATATTATTATAACTATTTTCTTTTACTTTACCTTAGTATGATACATTTTCTGCTTTAGCTGTACTCTAAAAATGAATAGAATATTCAGTTGGAGCACTTTATTATATTATATATATATATATATATATATATATATATATATATATATATATATAAAGTGTAAATTTTCGCCCCCTGTATATATATATAATTGAAGTGTTCACTAACTTCTTAATTTGTATCTTAATTTAGCCGATATTAATTTTCAGCAAAAATTTTAAATTATTTTCTGATCTAGTTCCCCCTTTTTTATTTAATGAATACTATCCGCTCTCTGTAAAACTGTAAATTTCAACAGGTTCTTACACTCAGAGAGATGGGATAAAAATTGTAAATCAAATAACTGTTTTTTTCTGAGTATATTACGTAGCTTTATTAACAGAATTTTGATAGTTTTATTTTTTTAAAATCAGTTATTCATAAGGATTATAATTCAATATTAGAATTACTTCGGTTACAAAGATAAATCAAGTATTCAATGGATTTGCATTATGAATCAAAATGAGAAAATATCCTCAAAACAGGAAGTATTTCATTAGATTGTAATGAAAATATAAAAAGTTAAATGGTTAAAGAATATTAGGTAAAATAATTATTATTGCCTTTCTAGATGCAGCAATAATTATGTGATAGCGAAGATTTTGTTGGTTAAATAACTTGAAGACGCAGGTTGTCTATTCTGGGATTTATGAGATAGCGTAACAACAAAAGGCACGCGGATACTCCATAGCATAGTGGGTGTAGAAAACTGCACTATGGCTTATTTCGGAAGAGAGAGAGCCAAGATCACATTCTCCACCTTCCAAGAGTCAACTCACTTCTACTGAAAAAAAATATATGAACAAGCAGCAACAGTGAGATCCCGTGATGTTTACGTGATTGGCGGGTAGCGCTGCCCAGGAAGATCACGTGTTTCACTGAATTCTTAACAATGGTCAATACTTCACATATTGTTTTAAAGACACCTGAATTTCCCTATCCTAAATCAACAAATGTCAAAGAACGCCCCAATTAAAATCTCAACTTAAACCAACTGAAGGAAAAAATTTCGCTTTTTGCTTAAACATCTTTATTTACAATTACATATTCATGCCTTTTACTGTAAGTAGTTCATATAATGTATGGCTGATGGCGGTATGCATCGCTGCGGGCTTTGATAAGCCTTACAAACTGAAGTTCTTTACAACTTCGGGATGGCTGGAGTGAAAATGCAGATCAACGTTCTAATGAATCCACGAAAACTTGACCGGAAAGGGGAGTAAAGTTGTTGTCGTAATTTTAAGATTGACTAGTTTATCTTTAAGATACATTCTCGTGAACAATATGTATGTGTGAGTAAATAAAATCTTAATTAATTTCCAAAATTTTATCTTAATTTAGCCATATTAATTTCATTCCAAAATGTTATCGTATTTCTTAATTCAATTCCGTCTTTTTTATATAATTAACACTACTCGAGCTCTATAAAAATGCTTAAATCAGCGATTCTCACGTCCGAGTGAAGGAATAGGAAACGTCCAATAAGTCCATACCTTTTTTAGGAAAAGATACCTGTGTTTTCCCTTATTTGTGATTGACACATGTAGAGATCCCTATGAGAATATTAATAGTATATTAGCACTGTAAACAATATTTTCCCTATTAAAAACGGCATAACAGATGAGGGAATATTGATTTTTGTGCATTTTCGCCATTTCTGCCTATTCTGCGCCATTTCAAATATGTATGTTAAGGAAGAATAAGGCGAACTTATAAATGAAAAGGCTTCTTCAATGTCTTCAAACTGGCCTTATATTTCGAAACTGTTAAATCTTTATATAAACTAATTTTTTATTTATATGAGTTCTTGTGTTTCATGGTGTTATCGCGGTCTCACAGGGTTTGACAGTTAGACAGGTGGTCGAAGAATGAAGTGCAGCAGTTGGCTTGATGGACATTTCATAGGAAAGATAAGCAAAATTCATAAATGATAAAACAAAAGTATTATATCTGATTATCCGCTGAACTGGTCAATATTATTCAAACATATGAAATGAGAGCAAATTTTCTTCGTTGATGAGAAAAGATTAAAACCAATGATTTTTAGGTACTATACCTTTTCTGATTAGTACATTTGGCACGAAATTTTATCCTCAGGAAACAGACTATTTTTAATCAAAACGCATATTTCAGACGTCTTTATGAATTCATTGTATTCCCCAGGTCGACTTAAGCATTACAATCTTTTTTATAATTTATTTCCTTTAATTTATGTATATCCTTATTATAAACGAATCTTCTAATAAGATATATTTATTTTTACTGTGCAATATGGCTATTTTGAGATAGATTTTTTATGCATTCGATACATATTCATGTACAATGAATAAAATCATTCCGAGTGTAAAATAGTACTTGCTGCCATCTCCAAGTCTTTTAACATACTATACTTCTCCAAGTCATTTAAAATACTATACATATCCAAGTCATTTCATATATTATACTTCTCCAAGTCATGTAACATACTTTCCCCCTCAAAAGGTCTGCCAACATATTTTCAATTATTTAGAGTTTGTTAGACATTATATAGTTATAGAAGTTACATAATATAGTATTGGCTCCTATTCAAAGGAGGACTTTGTTATAATATTTGATTCATTCGCTTAATCATGTTATTTAGTCTTTTTCCCAATTATGGTATTAGGTTATCATATTATTTCTCAATTACGAAATTTTGCCATTATGCGTTTATTCAGTTACGGTATTAGGCCATTACATGTTTTCCCGAATATTTTCCGATTCTTCCTTTTTCTCACTGTGACGCTTTTTGTTTTTATTGATTCTGATTTTGTTTTTCTGATTAATTCCTTACCACCATTTTGTTTGATTTTGCCACTTATATCGTTTTCTTGATTAGGCCACTTTGTCCGCTTCCCATACTGCTTACGATTCGTATTCTGGTGTCCAATAAGCTCCTTTCCTATTTCTAATATGAAGTGAATACACAATATTTACAGTTTAAGATATTATTTATTTTGCTATATAAGAGCCGTTTGGTTCTAATACTTTTTCTTCCACTTCTCAGGAATCCTCGCTATGGCTTCTTATAAAAATTGTTTCGTTTTGGACCAAAAATAATCCTCGAAATTTGCTTTTATTTCGCTGCTGAATTTAAAGTGCTTTCCTCTAAGAGATTTTTTTAAAGGCAGTAAAAAGTAATAATTTAGATGGAACAAGCTCTAAAAACTAAAAAAGGATGCGATAAGTTATCCAATTGTAAGAGCTTCTCTATTACTTCTTATGCAATATGTCTTTTGTCTTTGCCATGATGAAAAACTACGCCTTGTAAGTTCATTAATTCTGGTTGGTTTTTTTATTGTATGATACTTTTCAATTAAACCATTTAATGTTAGTATTTCATAAAATTTATTGTTTTACGCCTTTCCAATCACATGCGAAGGACAAAAGATCTTTTTTGGAGTGCAGTCCCTGCTTTCGACAGTTTAAGGTACATTGTCCTTACACCAAGTGCATTTTCTGAACACATTTTCAAATAAAATCTAAGTTGCGTCTACAGTGACAAACCTTTTTAAAAACCTAATTTTGTACCAATACTTAAAGTTGTCTATTAAAGTTTTGAAAAAGACTGTGACACAAATGAAACGTTTGTAAATGAGCTCTGGTATGATTGAAGCCCATGACATAGACGGCTAATAGATAAACTTTCATAAATGAGAAAGTGGGTCATAAGTGGATAAGGCCATTCATAACGCGACGAGAAAAGAATTTTGGTGCACCTTAACAAATTGGGGCACTTATACTCTTTAACATTTCATGTCTTTGGTTTGCACATTGTCAAATTTGATAGGCAATTTATTACACATACTCAGTGTTGATTACATATCATATACATAACTAACCACGTGGCAGCTCTGGGAGAATGACCAGTTTATTCTTCCAGATTATTAAGTTATTAGGCTGTTAAATTATTAATATAGGATACATTTATTTAAAACATTCAATCAGACAAAACACATGGATCAATTGAAACAGTTTATTGATGTTTACAAACTGTATGTATAATAAAATAAAAGCAGAAATGAAATTCGTACTACAGATCATATGATTGGCCAAAGCATGCAGTTGATTGCTTTGATGGCAAGTTAGAATACTATAAATTTCCGTATCCTCTGAAATTTTTTCTCTCGATTATCAATTTCCGAAGGCAAGTCATATCGGTTACGGCTAGACTTAAGATTAGCATACAAATGCTGAAATTGAAAACTTTTTGAGAATTTCATTTTTAACCGCATTTTTTAAGTCGTTCGTTACCATTTCTGGAACCAAAAACTTTTAGAGAGTTTTAGGACGATGACTCTGATTTTTACGGGCTTGGATAAAAACCAAAGATTGATATTAAGTCTTAACATGATTGATTATACGACAAATCTACATCTGAAGTTGATTGAAATTTTTATTTGATGCCTATTTCCTTGTTTCTTTCACATATTTTGTCCTATGACTAAATGTCCTCTATAGTAACACGGCGAAATACTTTCAGAACTCCTCTAGAAGGATCCGTAGTGTACCTTCCTCTTCACCAAGTTCTCAAGGCTGGCAAACCTATCACCTTTCGCCTTTATGGGCTATGGAATGGGAAAAATACGGCGAAAGATGATGGTTGGCTAGTTGACGATTTTTGAACATTGAGCCAATCGGGGCATATCTCCGGTTGCACCCACTTCCAATAATATTTTGAGACTTCCTTAATTAGCTAAGCGGAGCATTTGATTCAAGTGCAGGGACAAAAATGTTCAACGAATGAAGCAGTCTGAAATTTGTGTCAAATTTTGTCTATACTTTCTCTTGCCACTCGACAGTTAGAATCAATATTTTACTCTTGCCATTTGAAAATTAGAATCAAGTTCGATTTCTGTGCCAAGTAAGTTAACGTTTTATATATCGATAGATTATATCTTTTGAATTATCAAATACTTGCAGTTATGCCGTCCATAGACAAAGGGGCAAGATATTTGGAAATAGGCAGTCAAATCTTTGAAGGAATCGGTCCAAATATTAATTTATATTTTATTAGTAATAATACCTCTACATTCATAGAGCGTTTATACTCATTCGCATATGGATAATTATTTGAATAAATTTACATTCAATAGCTTTTGGCCAGACTTTGATGCACAATAATGGTAGGCGATGATTAAATATTAAAGCTGTTCTAGATTCCCAAAAGATATACAGCAGAAAAGCCATTTTAAAAATTAAAAATATTTAAATAACTCATTTTACCTAATGTTCCAAATTAGTTTATCAACTTCGGACACACTGTTATGAAAATAAAATTCAGCTTGCGTCATAATGTTTTTCTGTAAACTACATTGAATGTATTTCCTGCTGCTGTCAAGACAAAAAGATTTTGCTTGGATGTATCTATAGAAAGTGCACTAATAAAATTGACTGATTTGACAATAAATGACTTACAAAATGGTAGAAATGTTTCCAACAGCAGCTAAATTTTTTGGGCATACTGCTTTGAATTGTGTTTTAAAATCAGGCTTAAACAATGATATGTATCTCAAATGCAGATCACAATTCTTGTTTCTTGTGCATGCACAGTTTGAAGTTTTTGAACTGCTGTTTTACTCATGCACGAATCAGATTAGGATAAAAACTAAAACGATAATTATAAAAGTCTTTTTTTAATTTGATATAACTTCAATGTATTAAAACTTTCCTCTGTAAATGCTGTACAATATGGTACAATTATACCCAATATTACTTAAATATTTCTCGAGTCTTACTCTTTCAAACATAGAAATGTTTTCAGGGGCCTTCATTTTATACTATGTATAAATTTTTCAACAATTCAGCACTTTGAATTCTTCCTCATTTCTCATTTAAAGTTGAATTTTTTATTATATATTGATTCTTTACTTCTTACAATCCTTGTGCATTAATACTGTAATTTTCCGTTAAATTAAATTAATCACCAAGGAAATATAATAATTTTTATCTGTCAATAAGAACAAATCGTTTTAATTACGTGTTGTTAAAATGGATGACTTTAAACAATGGAAAGAGAATCGATTACGAGTTACAAATGTCGTAGAAATCTATGCAAATATATTCACGAATTCCCAAACCCTGATTTTACTTATTCCAAAAGAAAACGATTTTATTTTCGTTTCTAACTACGCTTTGCTTACTTTCCTTATCTCTCTCTTACAATTCCCAAAAGAGACATTTCGTAGATTGTAGCTTCTCTCTTTCTTCGCGCTATCTGTTGAAACTTTGAAGAATTTTTACAAAAAGAAAGCAAATAAATGGGTAGTTCTTATCTTCCAGCCCTATATATGCTATTTTATTTCGGGAAACATTCGGTTATTTGTCGTCGCACCCATTTATTGTGCTCCAATTTTGGATTGAGGAAAGAAAATCTTTGTTCATATCACATAAAAGTTTTTGGTTGTTTTGTAAATAAGAGTTCAAAAATTCTTATTATGAATATAATTTAGTTTTATAATCCATTGAATCCAAATTCTGAGAGCCATTCTTAGTGGAAGAGAAATCAACATGAAGATATAACTTTGAGCTATATAAAATCCGTAGAGAGCCAAATATTATAAAATTCATAAAAATAAATCGGATGAACTGGGTAGCTCATACATTTAGAATGAATTATGATTCCTTATTTCAAAAAAAAAAAATCGGTACTTTTTCTTTATACATAGGCAACGAAAGCATCGCAAAAAAGTTGCCAAATAATATTTAATCAAGAAAAATGAAAAATCGCTAAAGTGAAAAATTATGTCAAATTATACATAGTTGTACTTGGAGGCTTTTTTTGCATTTGGTTCAAATTGGCGACATTTGTTCTACCATTAGCTTCGCTTGGCAACTTGACTCGCGTTGGCTTACATCGGCGAAGTATTGCACCCGTATTATGGGAAAAGTAACAAAAATTATGTTAAAGATTCTAAACCTGTAACAAATAGGAAGACAAAAAAATTAGATGCATTGAGTCAATGGAGACAGACGCCCTGGCTATCTAAGAATAAACTGGAGAGCTAGTGTCAAAACTCGAATGCTGTGGGACAGAATTCAGAGTAAGGCTCTGGCCCACCTTGATCTGTCTAGCCAACTATGTTGATGATGAATTTAGTCAACTGTAATAAAGATAAATTAAATAAAAGTGATAAATAAGAAAAAAAATATGTTAGCATACCATAAATTAATGTATTATGATCTTTATTTATATTTAATAAATCTTTCTTTTTAATATTTTTTTAAAAATAATTTTATTACTAAGCACAAGGAAACGAAAACAAATATATGTAGGATTTAAGTTGAATTGTTAATTTTTTATAGGTGTAAAAGCATTTAGTTTTAATATTAGTTTACTCTCCAGAGTTATCTCCGGTGAATGAAAAAAAAGTTAAATACTCGTCTTTATATGATAGTTTTTGAAACAACAGACAGACGAAAAGTGATACTGAACATTCTGTACATAGGTATTTGTTTATTTTTCTTACTGGTTTACCTCTGAAATCTCTTTTACGGGGACAAAATACACTATCCTGCTGGATTTAATTATCATTTCTTTTTCAGTAGCAGGAATCACTATCATTCTCATCAAAATCTGAAAAATTATCGCTTTCGCTATTTTGCATCATCCCATTATTTTAATCTTTTTCAACGCAACTATCCTTCTTTATGCACTACTAATCCGCAAGCAGACGCATGCTACACACTAGAGAAAATACGTGAACAGTCCCGCCAAAAGAACAGCGAAACAAACTTGCTAAACTTCCAATCAAAGCTGTATATTTCCTTCTATTCCCTCCAGGTGAAGTAAAAACATGATTAAACAAATCATTTGGACAAATTCTACTTCACGCGATTTTTCTCTGGATAATACTTAACGGCGAGTTATACGAACCCGAGATAACTCGGGATAGTCGGGCAAGTGGTTAAAATTTCATATATTTACTATCAACTATCCTTAAATCAATCTATCTTGTTTTTAACTTTCTTATGGTAACTTTGATGGTTGAACAAAAATAAACTATGCTATAACTTTTGCCATTAATGTCATTATTTTATGAATGTTAAACAATTCATCCTTTTACTTCAAGAAACTTTATGTTTCATAGAGTCAAAGAAATATGTTCCTTTTTAACAGCTAATGGTGAGACGATTTAAATTTCACATGGATTTACTAGCGTTATCATTTACTGTTTTAATGATTCATTTGAAAATAAAATTATTTTCTATGTTAAAAAGGGAAATATTTTTTTTTCAAGATATTATTTCAAAAATTGTGTTATTTTAATTGTAGGAAACAAAAAATAGACTTTTATTTGGTTGTTTTATTACGAGACAGCTTTTAAAAGTTTGAGACAATGTTTATAAATTTATCTTTCCAAAACAAATTCTTTCAAAAAATTTGAAATTCTTTTTAATACTTGATTATATAAGATCACAAAATTCTTTTTCTCTAATTATTGACACTCAAACATCATTGTTCATGGTATTACGGTATTTTAACAGATTTTTAATAAAACCTAAGCAATTTGCAATCTTCAAATTCATGCTCAAATCTTGATAAACCCGTGACTAGAGACGGAAGTTAAAATGACCCAGTGTTTTGTCTTATTTGTAACCACGTGGTTTTTTGTCCTTGAATACTATCATGACCTTAGTACCTTCAAGTTTTTCTTTCAGCAATGTGTCGGCAAAAGTCTAAGTATGGGAACATGTGTACGACTGAGTTTTTTTTTTTTCAAAGCTTTTGTTGTTGTTGTTGTTATTTATGAAGTAATTGACTCTACGTTTCTGAAACTACTTTTAATTTAAAAATGAAAAAAATAATAAAGAAATACTTTTAAAATAATTTCTGGAGAGCATAATTTAAAAATTATTGCAGACATCTGAACAGCTGGCGCAGCCATAAGAATTGCTTCAATGCATCGTAAAAATATATGTAGAATAATGAGATGAATAAATCATCACATCTGACGAGTCTCCATTTCTGTTTCAAAAATTTTCTGAAAATTTCCTGGTAAGAACTGTGTGAGAACTAATTTCATATTTACCGCAGACATATGAATAACTGCTTCAGTCATCGGAATAATTTCAGAGAATTTTAAGAAAGTATCTTGTTTAATGAGATGAAAAAATCATAAAATTTGTTGAATATCCATTTCTGTATCAACTATTTTCTTAAATTTTCTGTGCAAGAAATTATGAACAAAAGAGTTTAAGAATAATCGTCATCATTTGAATAACTGCTTCAGGCTTGAGAATTACTTCAATGAATTTTAAGAATGTATGTAAATAATTGAGATGGGGAAATCATCATATATGCTAATCTCCATTTACTTTTCTGAAAATTTATCTCTAAGAAATTCTGGAAAGCAAAATTTAAGATTAATCACTATCATTTGAATAATTACTCCGGCCTTGATGATTGCTTCAGGGAATTTAAAGAACTTATTTAAACACATGAGAAAAAATCATCATATCTGCTGAATCTTCATTTCTTCATCAAGTATTTTCTAAGAATTTCTGGAGAATAGAATTTAAGAATTACCACAAACATCTCAACAACTTCTCCAGCCATGAAAAAGGTGGCGAAGAATATTTTGTAATTTAGGCCAATGGCAGGCCTGCTTCATAGGGATTTTTATAACCATTTTTAGGTACTTGATATTTCTTACTCATAAATTTGATCAATAAAATACATATTCTTCAATTTCTAGAAATATTTGAATGATTAATCTTTGATGTGAGATTCATAATTATTTTTTTCTAGTTATTTTTTTTTTCTAAATTAACAAGAAATTCGCACAAGTTATAGTAAAATAACGTTATACAATTCTGGTATTTAGACTGATATTCGTAATGTCATTCTTTCATATATATGTTACCCTCAATTTCAATAAAGTATGAATATATTGACATTGAAATATAATTAAGAACTTTATTATTTAATCCCTGTAAACTTACGTTACTTAACTCTTTCCAAAGTTCTATGAATTTTTCACTATTAAGGTCTTTATATAAAATTTGTGAAAGCATAATTATACAGCAATCACTGCAACATAATTATCTACTCAAATCAAACTGTAGACTTTAAATAAATAAATCTTTCCAGATTTTTTTTTACTTTAATGGGTACAAATTTTAGAGAAAATATTGCATTAGTGAAAAATTCGAATTTGAAATATTGATAATTGTTCATGTTCCATACACTCTAAAGTTAAAAACACATTCCTAGTATTACGCATCAAATACATACTTAAAATAATATATTTAACATAACAGATTTAATGACTTTTTTGTATTTATATTCCAGTAAAATGGTGTTTAAAATTTATAATACTTAGTTCATGGCTATGAGATGAATATAGTTATTTTGAAAAGTTCGTATTAATGAATATATATTTGTACTCATAATCCAAACTTTCTTCCCTGAATTTAAATTATGGCACTACTTTGAAACTGCTTGTCAATTTTAAATACTGGCAACAGTTTGCTAATGCACATATTGGTGTATACTATCAATTACATATATATGTGTGAATGTGTCTTATAATTATCACTATTCTGCTAGAGTCCTTTGTTGCTAACAAAGCTATACTTTACATTACAATTCCTCTTCATTTTCAGTTATGGCGGTATTCAGGTAATTCACGAAAATTAAAATTCCTTTGATGTTGAATGCATGACGCGTCTTCTAATTCTTATCATCGCACATCACATAGGCACCAATGATTATAAAATCAATACTCAAAGTTACTGCTGCACTTCTATTTAAATCTACAATATTTAGATTTCAAATTTCACCGTTCATTTCCTTTAAAAACTATTGTTGTTAAAATTTCCATTCAAAAATATATATAATTATTTTTTTATTTAAATTCGAGCACAATTGTTACACAATATGAGATGCAAACTTCTATTATCAGTAACTCTCCTTCAATTTTAACATATATGTTATGAAACCTATTTATATATATATATTTAATTAGTGAAGCCGTCATTACGCATGTAGATTTTTCAATATTCCAACATAAATAATTGTTTCTTTGATATTAATTTATCTATATGCCTTTGCTACATGAAATATGACATTGCTAATTTTAAATTAGCAAGCTCACTCTTTGATCTGCAGTTTCATTACGTAGACAACATCATACTTATCATTACAAACTCCTAGAATATTCCATTTTTCTTCAAGTTTTCATCAAAATGTATAATTTATAATTGTAATTCTGAACTCTGAAACTCAAACACCACTCTCATGCCAGACGATATCCAAACTATCTCATTTGCATATCAGCTCGGCACTTACCCATTTAGGAATACTGCAGACGGTTAATTAATTCACTTCAAAACAAAACTTCTGCGAAAGAATTTGACCGAGGGTCTCTTATCATCTTACAAGCAGCGCCTACTCATCTAAATACTAAAGTCGTTATTTATCCACCTTAGTCCAATCCTCTTTATCTTTCAACACCCAAACACAAGCCCTCAAAGACCCCTCGTCCGCCTCTTCCCCCCACCATTTTTCAACCCCTAAGCACCCCTTATTATCCCTTTTAAACTGAAATAAACGAGTTGAGAAGGTCTCCTTAAAGCATCAAACGAGACCGAATGCACTTGGCTTTCTTCCTCAAACAAGAAAGCGACTGCTAACTTTGACAGGGAAACGGAAGAAGGAAGTATTGGGCTACTGCGCATGTGCGGGATGCAGAAACAATTCGATCCACCAAATGATATTCTGCACAAAATATGTCCAGAAAAAATCATTTGCATTTTCAATAATTTTATTTTGTAATTATATATGAAAATAAGATTAAAATATTCCAGAAATTTAGAAAAAATATATAGAATATTATAATTATTATATTTGTAAAAAACATTCGAAGAAAAACAAAAAAGTGTTTAGTAACTATAAGAAAAATTTCTTTTCTTGACCAAAAATATATTTACAGTTTTAAAAAAAGTTCAGACGTTTATCACATGATTTGTTCAAAATTGTACTTTCATACACTATTATCTTTTTCTCGAATTAAAAAAATGTGTTCTATTTTTATCCAACCTTTATTGCTGGAGTTTGACTTTTGAAATAACAAAGAATTTTCTATCTTTAGTATTCCTTCCATTATTCCATTGAAGTATTCCATCCATTTAGTGATATTCATAGCAAGATACATGCATAAAGTTTCGGTTGCATTTTTAATAGTTTTATTCTTTAAATATATATAAAATAAGATCCTGTAAAAAGGGGTAATAGCTTAAAGCATGCAATTTCGTTCAAGTGATACGAAAAATAACTATAGATTATTATAATATTTGTAAGACATGCTTGAAATAAAAATACTAAAAAGCAAAAACTCATTAAAGGTGTTTTAGTAATCAGATTATGTTTTTTTTTTCCTTGATTAAAAAATGTTCAAAGTTAAAAAAATATTTCAAGTTTCTCATTTGATTTACTCATAAATGTGAGTATATATACAATTATCTTTTTTTAAATTAAAAAACGTGTTCTATTTTTATAAAATAGTTTAATTCAGGGTTTCAAATTTTAAAATAACATAAAATTCAATTTTTTTTGACATTACAAAGCACTAAAATAACAAGAAAATATTTTACATCAACGATTGTTATTCAGATTGGAAAATTATTCTGCTAAAAAATTGCGGATAAAAATTATTTATTTGATTTTAATTTATATGGATTTTAGTTAAAATGTATTAAAGAAATTTAAAATTTTAGAAAACAGCATTAAACTATTAAAATACATTTAATACTTAAATTATTTGTGTGTGAAAGTAAAGATATGAAAAACAAATTATAATCCGAGAAACAGAATGCAAAAAAATATTTTCTAAAGAAAATTGTTCAAAATTTAAGAATATTGAATATTATATATATATATTTAAGAAAAACCAAATTTAAACACAGACACATACGTCAACTTTGTGTTTTCATATAATAATAAAACTAACTAATGACGATACTAATCTTATTCCAGCATATATATTGGACTCATGATTCTTAAAAATCTCGCAATATTTTTTCCCATCAAAATGAGTGTACCCCTCAGATAATAACAGAAGAATAAATCTAACTCATTATCTTTCTATTAACGTTAGAAGCGGTTTTATATTTCCATTGGGGTATAGTACATAATCATATCTAAACTTTAATCTTAGGAGGTTCAGCAAAAAATTCGTTGCTAAATCGTATGACATTTATATACCTATTTTCCATGATGTTAATTTCTAGCAAGACAATGAATAAAACAGGGAATTTTCTTGCACCAAATGAAGTTTTTCAGCTATATCTCAAATTGATTCATTGGAAGAGGCCATTAGTAAGAAGAAAGGTGGAATGAGTTACTGCATAGAATGTGAAATAAATAAGCGTATAGCAACACCAACAACAGCAAGACATAATTACGAAAACCGCTTCTAGAGTTTTGATTCTTTATACTTGAATCATTTTTTTGTAAGGTAAAAGGAAAAAAAAATTTTTTTTAAATCAATTAATGGATTTTAACGGCATTTTATTTTTGTGGGATTACAAGATGCACATTTTTTGTACGTGAATTTGAAAGAGTATTAATTTGCTTTATACATTTTCAGATACATTTGCATTTAGCTGTACATACCCACAGATTAAAAAATCAATGTTTTTAAGAACGTAATATGTGAACATAATCATGTGAAATTCATTTCATTTTTTCTCCAACGAATTAAAAGCAATAGTCTTAAAAAGATGAATAGGCTTTTGACATTGGTAGTTTTTCTATTATTAAAAAAAACATATCATTTTTAAACCCAAATCTAAATTTCTTTTTTATGGGTTTCACAGTACATATCAAGGATAAAAAATGAATCAACTTTGATTTCTCTCAACTATTACAATTATTATTTTTAGAATTAAAAGATCTTTAAAAATATATAAAAAAATATTTTAAAGCAGCAATGTCCATCATTACGGCAAATGTAACATTACTCCCGCAATTTCCGATTATTTTCTTAAGGATATTCAATCTTCTGAATATCAATGAAAAGCCTAAATTTTAAATAATCTGTTTATTCTGAACAATTTCGGTGTTTCTTTATTTCACTTAATTTTAGTTGAAGAAATTAACTATAACTAAATAAATATCATATTTTTATAATTCTATGAAATTCATGGAATACTCTACCTAAACAACATCACGTTTCAGCCCGTTTCGTGCAGAATCTAAACTATCTCTTCTGGGTATTCCCAATTGATGAAATTCCAATAATCCCTTCATTACTATTTATCATTCGTTTTAAAAATTGATCATATTTTATAAATTTTTGATATAAATTTGTAAATAACATATTTGATATGCTGTGTATAATTCGGTTACGTGCCGGTGTTCTGGTATATGGGTAGCCTATCTACCCCGTGATCTGGAGGTCCCGGGCTCGAGTCCCGGTTCGGGCATGGTTTTCTGTGTTCTATCTGTGAGATGTATGAATGAGCCCCCTGTAAAAAGGGGCTGTGCAAGCGAATGTGTGTGTCACCTTCATTTGAGCTACAAGTCAGACTTCTGCATTTTGGGTGCTCAGGGATCTTTACCCTCAGAAGCTACTCCACCCCCTTTCCGTGGAAACACGGACACGGCATCATCATCAATGTGGTTCCTTTAATTAGTGCGGATTTGAAATAACTATAAAGCCCTCCAACATTTGTAGACTCTCTCGATGCTTGTAAAAAGTTTAGAGTAGAGTACTTTTATGAAAATTAAAATTAGAAATATAATAATTCAAAATTTTAGTAGTATGAATCAGAAACAGATACATATAAACAATTTATATGTGATTCTACGAAATTAATTGTATAATGTTACTTACGATGATTTTAAGTTCAATATGGTTATAGCAAGATCGGCATGATTTCTTCTGGATATTATTTCAAATAATCTAATTGATATTATTTCAAATAATCTAATTTTAATCGTTTTTACACAATTTAAAAATGGAGGAAATCTTATATGTTTATGATGTACCCAACAAATTTTATGTTTTATGTATCTTAAATATCCATCAATAATTGCGGAACTCAAATAAGGGGTTTTGAAACTCGCAGGTTTCACAAAAAACAATGAAACTTACTTAGCTTTAGAACATTTTTTTATAAAAAAAATTGATACGAAATATAATAATTCGAATCCATTATGATAATTATTTTATTATCAGTGACTTGAAATGATGGATCAATACATTTATATGATTCTAAAGAAAGGTTAATAGGAAAGGATAAGATAAATAGGTTTTGAGGAATTATGACAAAATCATTAATTATTCACACATTTTTGCAATATTTAAACCCTTCATTTCTTTTTAACAATATTGTTTCCATAATCTAATTAATTACAATATAATGCAAACAACTTTGATGTGTATAGTTCAAAACTAAAATTATACAATTGCCCCAGACTTGTTGAAAAGAGCGGAGTAATTTGAAAGCTTTTTTAATCCGACATCACGTGTGCAGGAATTGATGCTGAATCTTAATGGTTAGCACAAATCAGGGAGCAATTTATCCTATTTATAATGGATGTTGTGGTAATTTGACCGTACTTTAGTAATACATAAATCAGAAATTGGACATTAGCCACCATAACAAAAAGTTTTACATTTCCATACCCGAGTTAGCTAACTAGTTCATGTTAGCTAACATGAAGACTTTCATGTTGCGTTGCTATGACTTATGGAGCTTTACAAGCTCACTGACAGCTATCGCAGCGATTTAGAGAGATATCGACTCTCCGCTCTATTAGTGCCAAGAGTACGACTTAGCTACTTTATGCGCTGAATTTGCTCTCACAACCTTGTACTTTTCTCTTATGCTCTTTTACAAGGGGGAAGGGAGCACATTCACAGACTTCACAGTTAGAATGCAGAATAAGAACAACAGTGCCAGAACCGGGATGCCTAGATCACAGGGAAGAAGCTCTACTGCTATGTTAAGAAGCAGGCAGACTTTTAGGTAACAAATAATAATGAACCATCAGTCATCCAAAAATGCAACAAAACTATAAATTTATATAAAAACTAGAAGCACCTAAAACTAGAACTCGATATGAAATGGGTATGCTAGGCAACAGCAAACAAACATAAAAATATATTTAGAAATTATCGAAAACAGATACAAAATAATATTTTATAGAACGAAGCCTTTTTAGCATTTAATGTGTTCCAGCCAAGGCTGGATTTCTTTCTTTTGATCATAATGAATTTTAAATCAGATGTATGCATACCACGGCTCTTGCTATTTGCACATACGCAATTTGAAGTTTTCACGAATGTATGCCAAATAATTAAAATCGCAATTACAAAAATCCTTTTTTAACTTTGATATGACTTTAATGTCCAAAACCTTTCCCCAATAAGTGCTCTACAAAATGGTACAAATATCTCCAATATCCGTTAAATATTTCTCGAATTTTTGTGGTTTAAATAAAGAGACGCTTTCAAGAGACCATTTTATACTATGTATAGATTATATAGTTAATTGCTTGTACATTTGATTCAATTATAGACTATAATAGCTAGTAAACGTTATCGTGCTGATATAACTCAAGTTCACGAGCATGCGCAGCAATCCATTCTTCCAAACTCTCCAGGCTCTCCCAAACAGTGGGCTCAATTATCTCCATTGGCAGGAGCGGATAAGGGAGCGGACTTTTTCGATTTTGCAATTTAACTCGAAAAGAGAAGACTGCGGGTTTTGGAGTGATGGGGCTTTTCGCAAGGGCTTCTTCATCGTTTTGAGAAAAGCCCCATTCTTCCTAATCGATGCTTTCTGTCAAGGGCAGGAGGTTTTCCGGTGAACACTTGTCACGAAGAGGAAGAGTAATATACTAGGGGACATTAGTCCCCCCCATTTTCTCCTTAAAAACCACCGGCATAGTTGGTGGAAGGAGACAGTTCGTTGCAAGAACCCCGGGAGTAAATCTTTGGGACCTTTATCGGGAAAAGATGGATTCGTCCCTGGAGGTTAAAGGGATGGGGTTTTGAAGGGATTTTTGTTCTTGTCCTGACGAAGGCCGGGATTTCGATTGCGGATGGAGTAAAAGTTAGAAATAAGGAATAGGTAATGCATTTTTGTAGTATCTGCGAAATCTAGATGGTATTCATATAAATGGTAGTATAATTTTTTTGATGTTTTAAGACATTTTAATCGTTTCCCTTAAACTTTTTTTTGTTTGAAAAAAATTATAAAAAAATCATTACAAAATTCTGTTTCATTACTAAGCACAGGAAAACGAAACTAAACAAAATTTAGGATTTAAGTTGAATTTTTAATTTCTTATGTAAAAGCATTTAGTTTCAATATTAGCTTACTATCCCGAGTTATGCCAGGTAAATGTAAAAAGGTTAAATATGATTGTATGATAGTTTTTAAAGCAAGAGACAACGCAAAGTAATACTCAACATTCTGTGCATTGGTATATGGTCTCTTTTTTAACTGGTTTGTCTCTGGAATCACTTTTACCGTAACACAGATTACACTATCTCGTTGGATTTGATTTTTTTCCCACTAGCTGGAATCACTACTCTCATAATCACTATCTGAAAAATCCTCGCTTTCGCTATCTTGCATCATCGCCATTATTTTACTTTTTTGCAAAGCAACTATCCTTTTTCATGCATTACTAATCCACAAGCAGACATATATTTGGTGACCAGTCTTACCAAAACAACCGATGAACCTCAGAAACTTAGCCAACTGCCAACCAAGCATGAATACTCCTTTCCTTTCCACCCGGCCGAATAAAACCCTGATAAAACAAACCCTACACCCCCCGAATTTTCTCGGGATGGTAATGAACAGCATTATAGAAGAATCCAAGATAACTTTGGATTATCAGGCAAAGCGGTGAATGCTTTTTTTTTCGCGGATCAATAAGTCAAAAATAAATTCATTACAATTATACTTAAAACATTACAGCTGATTGCATTAATGACAGTATCTAGAAAACTAAGTTTCACTAGGTAGTTTTTCAATTCCTACAATTAGTTCACACACTTCCTATATACGTTTATTTATATATACTGTTCGAATTTTCAATCGGTAATTAAAATACTTTTTATTCATCTACTCAAGTTCAAATACATTTTTTTAACTTTTAGTAGGTGACACTTGATGTTATTGCAGTTTTGTTAAATATTAATTTATTAATAAGTGTTAATCATTTTCTAATACTTTAAAATTATAATACTTAATATAAATACTTAAAAATACTTAAAACAGAATTTTAGCTGTTTGCAATTTAAATTGAAATCGATAAGCAGTAGCTCAATCGGTAAAATGCAAGGTAGTATTTTTTTATTATTTTTTATTATTATTTTTATTATTTTATTATTTTATTATTTTTTATTATTTTTTTATCATTTAACAATTTTAGTATTTTTCAAGAGAATGTGAAAAATGCGAGTTCAATTCTTACGAAAATCAATAATGTTAGGATATTAATAATTTTTTTGGATATTATTCAAAAAAAATTGCACGTTGCAAAAACGGCATGCCTTTTGGGGTTACCCAAGAAAAGACCCAATTTTTGGCATCTTCGTAAGGATGAAAGTGCTGCTCAGTTTGGCTATATGTCATACCCCGGAACAAGTAGTAGTCAGAAGAGGCAATGTCCGGTGAATATGGCAGGACTTAAGTGTTCAAAACTTCCCACTTAAGTGTTTCCAAGTAGATGTTTACCGGTTTTGCAACATGGGGTCGTGATTTGTCGTTCTGCAAAATGACCTTGCCATATATCTGCTCGCATAACGTTGTTTTTCCTTCAATTCTCGGCTTATTCGCTCCAAATGGAGTTTATTGGGATCTTCTGTGATGACTTCATTTTTATGAGCAGCTCATAATAAACTATAACCAACTGACCCCACCAAATACTGACCATTAGCTTTGAATGATGAATATCCAACTTTTCTCGAAACGCTGATGCATGGTCAGGTTTATTCCACGATTTCCTATTGTGAGTTAAGGTACGGTGCGAAAATTCTTTTCCTTTTTTGCTATTGAAACAGTTGTCCACTCTTGAAAAGACTCCGCTCGACGTCTCTCGGCTTCTACTCGAATGGGAACCAATGATCTTGCTTTTGAATCATTCCTAATGTTTTCAAACATTTTCAAAACTGTTGTGCCATCATTTTCTAATGATTCTGTAAAATCCGTTAACGTTTGGCATGACTCTTAATGAAGTAATGCATCAATTATAGGTCTTCAAACTTCTTCAGTGAGAAAGAGCATTCTTTATTTTCAAGATCAAAATCATTGCTTTTGAAGAGTATAAATCAATCTCTACAGGTTGTTCCAGACAGAGCAAGGTCACCATAAGTCTCAGCAAGAGGTTTATGAACTTCAACTGCAGATTTTTAAAATAAAACAAAGCAGTAAAATATCCCGCAAATACTTTCTTTTGTGGCACGAAATGCGACATATTTAACACAGTGAAAAATAAAGTTGTTTGTTCTTCCTTGAAATAGCATATACTGAATTTCAAGCTTGCTTAGAATACTTGTAAATGGATCTGTCACTCTCGCGAACTAACGCAATCAATTCCAGAAAAGCCATCCGTTGGAAAACTTCGAGAATTTATTCAACGTTCCAATAATTATATTTTAAAATTTATACTCAGTTTTACAGATGCTCTAATAATTATTTATAAAAAATTATGTGTGTAAAATAGTATTTTTAAGGAAGATATCTATACATATAAAGTTAAATGCAAACATATTAAAAATAAATCCATAAATTAAAAAAAAAATTAAATAAACATAAATCGCACAGCGGATTCTTCACTCAGGCATCATTTATGTTGTTCTACATATCCCGCATTCCGAATAGGCAGTTGACTTTACTTATTGCAATGATAAATTATTGAAAAAAAAATCCTTTTTGTGCAACTTCCTTTTTTTCATTAAATGCATCTATATAGATAAACTTAAAAAACAAATCTTTGTCTAACTATAAAATTTGATCCAAATACTTTCAACTGTTTCCGAGTAACTGAATGTATTTTTTATGACATATTGCTCTGTTAAACTATAAGATATTCAAAAGAATTAGCAATGCGCAAGAAAATATATAAAATTAGGCAGTAATTAGTAGGGAAAAATTATTAAATTAATATTTATATATATACTACTCAGCTAAAAAAGACTTTTGAAATAATTACCAATACTACTGATAAAAACTCACAAATATAGTTGACAGTTTTAATAATTAAAATTGTTGAATTTCTTCCGTTGTTGAATTCTTGAAATTAATAAATGCCGAATTGCAATATAAAATGAAATGGAAACTCTCTTAGAAAATTCAGATTTGATTTCTTGATTTTTTCAGCTCGTACACGCTACAAAATTTTAAAAAGATACTACTTGAAAGTAATATATATATATATATATATATATATATATATATATATATATATATAAAAAATACACTAAGGATTCAAAAAAGTTAATATTCAAATAAATTGCATTTCTTGCGCTCAAAAAATGATTAAAAATAATCTACAGCGCTTGCCTTGTATCATTCCTCCATAACCTTACATTTCTATATGATAAAAAAAGAAAACATGAAGTAAAATAAAAATAAATAAATATATTCCCTCTACTTATAAGTGATAAAAAATATTAAAACGATTCGTTTAGAAAAAAGAATAGTTGAAAATAACGTGATTCAAGTTGCGCTGAAAATAACATGATTCAATTTCATTTGAATTTATATTAAAAACATTCCATATAGTTTTTATTTTTTATTTTTGAAGATTTAAATATTTATTGCATTTTCAAATGGAATATTTTTAAACCATTACCAAGATTCTGCTGAAAATTTCCTCTGGGAAAACAAAAATCATTAAGATTTCCTTATTCTTAATATTTTCCTCGAAAATTAACTGGCTGTAATCTCGAGCGGAAATTCTTCCCAGAAATGAGCGTTTATAATATCACTGGAATGTTCATTCCATTTAGAAAATTTCGCTTGTGAATTTTCATTGAGCGTATCGAAATTTTTTTCTTCTTTCTTCTGTCTCTCGCTTTTATTCATGTGCTCAAGAATTTCTTTAAAAAGCATATGGAATAAAATAATCTAAGAACAACAATAAAAACATACCTGAGGAATTTCTAAGTATTAAAATGGAAATGGGGCAACATTACATTAATAATTACAAAATTTTTCTTGTGTGTGTGCATATATATGTACATATATTGCAGTTTTTAAAAGATTTGAGCTGGTATCATTAGAATATATCTCCACTTCAGATTTGCCAGAGTCCAAAAGACACAATTTTTGGAATTATCTTTGTTTGTCAATACAATGAGTCTAAAATATCTGTGCTATATGAAAAATGCGTCGAATATCCTAATTCAGATCTGCCTTTGTCCAAAGCGCTCATCTTTTGGAGTAAGCTCATCTACCAATACTCAAACATTTGAATTAGAAGGATAAGATTATATGTCTAAGGTGAAAATTATATGTCTGTCTTTGTAAAAAAAAAAAAAAAAAAAAAAACAGATTTTTGTAATTAGCTTGTTAGTCAACTAAAAAACTACATAATGTTTCAGTCACATAGAAAAATCTCAGCATTTCAAATCTCTATTTACTTTGAACTTCCAGTAGGAGCGCGTATGTGAGAGATACACTAGAGATGAATTTCGTTTTATATCTTTAGATCGGGTGGCACTGGTAACACCTGTTCTTGGCTATGTGTCCCCCTCCCTTTGACCTACTTTCAGTTGCCTTCGTAAGTGTGTGGCGTTAATAGGTATCTGCCGATCAGATATTTGTATTTTAGAGATAAGCGCGACCGTTCATGTAGGTTTTTGTCACATCTGATTTTGTATGATTTTACAAATAGATCTGGCTTGTTTGACTGGTGATAGTTGGGAAATGCACTTACGAAGGAAATTGTGGAAAAAAGCACCAACGTCTCTAAAAAGTGAGCCAAAATTAAAGAGGTTAAAGAGAAAAACCAAACTAGGCATTGAAAAAGTGCAAGATGCGACGTCAGGGAGAAAACCATGCAAAAAAAAGTGGACTAGAATCACGAGGTTCAGTTGAGAGATTTGCCAAAAATTTATTCATTTGAAGCACACTAAACATATTTGCTCAAACTGCAATGCTGTAATGAAATAACAAAAAAACTTTTTTCTTCCTTTTCATATCTAACTTCCAATTATTGGGTCGTTCGGAAAGTCATTTCGTATTTTTGTGTCAAAATGAAAAAAAATTTTCGTTTAATGATTAAATTATTTATTAAATTATAAAATTGCCATTCTGGTCTAATACCTTTTGCCATATTTTTGGTAGTAACATGATTACACGCTCATAAAAGTTTTGGTCTTTGCTGTAAAAAAAACTGATCGAGGGGGTTTTTGGCCTCCTCATTTGAAGGAAAAATTTTGCAAATCAGTTCTGGTACTGATGTACTGTTAACACATCTTCTCCACACATATTGGCTAATTTATTTCTGGCTTGAACAGCATTTTTACCTTTTATAGCAAAAAAGAAAAAAATGACGAAAATGCTGTTTATTGCTCTCCATATTTAAAAGGGCACCATCCAAAAACTACTGCGAAGAATCAGCTGCACTTTTTCACACTCAAGCCTTGCTATATCAACTCTTAAAACATAAAATGATTTTGCGGTTTAAGTATGAAATTGGGTGCTAAAAATGCAATTAAATCCTTTGTCAGGAAAAAACGAAATTACTTTCCAAACAACCTAATACTTTTTACTTTTTACACATAAATTCTGTATTTTTGCACTTTTACATTTTATGTGCAAATTGTTCTGTCAAAATACGGACAATTTTATTTATATTACTTTTAAATCAATTCAGTTAACCTGTGGCCATTTTATATTGTTATTGCAATCTATGTTTATATTTTTTCTGCTTTTTTAAATTAAAAATGTTTAAAGTAATTGTAGTTATTAATCTTAAGCAATTAACGATGTAATTTTAATAGTTACGCCTTTGAAAATTTACATTTTTTAAAGGGTATGGAGGAAATACGTGTGACCTTTCATGTTGGTATGACGGCCGCACCCTCTGGAATGTTAACAATACAATTTTTGAAATTTCCTTCATCTGTCAAAACAATAGTTCTAAAATTTTCGAGCTATACATGGATAAATTGTCGAATGTCCTGATTTCATATCTGCTTTTGTACAAAAACCCATATTTTGGAATGAACTCGTCCGTCAATACAATAACTTGTAAACATCTGGGAGTTGCATGGACGAGTTTCTTCATTTCAGATCTGACTTTGTCGTACAAACAAAATTTTTGTAATTATGTTCGTCTGTCAACACAATAAGTTTAAAACATTGAAGGTACATGGGTCAGTTGTCGACTATGGAGATTTCATATCGGCCATAGTGCTAAAAACAATTTTTTGAATAAGCTCTAACTCTAAAGTTACATGGAATTTAGTTCGTTTTTGCTTTCTCATATGTATGCTTATTTATTCATACGCTTTATAGTTCATAATAAGCTAATTCCTATAAATTAACATATTTTATTATTTTTAAATAACTACGTAACAATAAACAAAACAAAATGTTTTCTATATTCATTATTTATTAGCCAAGAAATTCAAGCTGATTGCTAAAGGAAGCAACCAGTTTAAATATTATCTAATAAACATTATTTCAGTTCAAATCCTATTCAAAAACCTAAGAGAAAATCGTATTTTAAAAGGATATCTCTTTTTTATTTTAAGAATTTTCAAACTAATTTACTGTTAAACCACAAAATTATCAGGTAAAAAAGTATATATATATATCCACATGTATATCTGAAATATGGGCTATTAAATGTTTAGAGAAAATTTTAAAAGTGAAGATATTTCCCATTAATATTTTATGTCAAACTTACACAGCAAAAATAGTTTAAATTCTCATTAGTAGCTCAAATATAATAGTTTTGAAAAACTCTAAATAAATACTCGCTTTTAGTTTATTAATACATTAACAATCTACATAATATGCATAACATACTTTTCGCTTTAATATTATATCATAACTGAATGTTTGAATAGTATATTACTGACATTATTCATAATGCATTCCATAATACATTCCATTATTATATTAGATAGATGGAAATATATTTTGAACATAAATATTTTATATGTATTACAAGTACTTATATAAATTAGTCCATTTAGTTCTGTGTGCACATCTAAGCATTAGAAGCACCCATTAATATACCATTTTGTTAACAATATTGTCATAATAATGTATCTGCATTAAGATATTAATGGATGTGAAATCACTATTTGTCACGTTTTAAAGGAGTATACATCGAATTTTAAATAAATTTATGTAATGAGGTTAAAAATTAAAATTATTCTTAAGGTGATAGTCTAATAAATACGTAATGCTTATTTATCCGCAGAAATTTCACTACTGAAAGTAAATAAATTTCGCACTATGCATTATTGTTATTTATTCTACGTTTCGAATTATTTCATACAGTAATTGAAAAGAATAAGCTAGAATTATTCGTTCAGTTAATGGCTTTTCTATGGATTTTTATTCTGAAGTATAAAATACTGAAATAAACTGAAGATTGATTGTGCAAGTAAAGTGTATACTTAAAAAATATTAAAAACTGATTAAGAATTAAATAAAAAGAATTACAAAAACTTAACACTTAATTAGGGACGAGAAGTCTGTGAGACCACCAACGATAGTCTTTCGGGCGCATCTATTATATTTTAAACTCAATGACCTTGTATTTTCCTGTTTTGTGACCTTCAATACACGTGCACTTTTTGAACGGGTTTCAGCGTATGCCTTAAAAAATAATTGAATCATTTCTTTGTACATGGTCTATAAAACCGCAGCTTCCTGTTACTGCCCAGTGCTAAACAAGGCTCAGAAGATGGCTCAAAAGCTTAGGCCTCGAAATATCATCCAATTTACTGATCATATCCTGAAGGAATGCTCCAGACACTTTTAAATGAAGCAGAGAATTATTTTATTGATAAGATTAATTGAACTGAAGAGGTTTTCGATGAATGTACGCATTTAAATGGTTCTGATATGTATGTTCAAATATAATAAATTTTTATAGTGGTAATGCATATTGAAAAATTTATCTGATATATTAATATACCAAGATAAATACATACAGAAGCTATAGGTAGAATTTTATTCTAGTTCTTAATCTATATGTTTAAATTTCCACCAATTTTACCCATTGTCAATGTTTTTAAAAATTATTCATAAAATTTTTGAATTTAATTATATTGTCTTCTGTATACCTTTATTTAGAGGGAAAATAAATAAGATTTAAAAAGTATAAAGTAATATGTTTTTTTTTTTCAAGAATACTATTTATTGCGTCACGTAATTTGAGAAGAAAATGTGTGTTTCAATGCATTTACTTTTTTCAATGATAATATCTTTTGAAAATTTCTAAAATATGTCTATATATTAAGAAAAATATATGCAAAATAAATTGGCAATTTTTCATACTAATACATTCATTAGAAAATTTAATTTGAGTGCAAATTTAAAACGGTCTCGTCGATCGCACCTTCCCGTTTAAATCCTAAAATTTAACCCCCCTAGTTAATGGTTAATGAGATTTTCGAGAAGTGCTTGTGGAAATAAATCCCACAAGCATTTCTATGAAATTCTAAAAGTAAAGCTTGAAAAATCTTCGAAAGAGATTGGCATCTTTCAATAATTAAATATGTTTGCAGTTTTTTCATACTAATACATACTTTTGTTTTGTGAAAACATTTTTTTGTTAAAAGTAAATCATTACATAAAATCAGCAAATTGCCTTTTAAAAATTTACTTCAAAGATAATTCATGCTACTAATCAATAATATAGTGAAAATTAAAGGCAAATGCAAATCATTAATTCACTTTATTTGATTAGATATAAAACGGCTTTAAATTAACTGATTTTGATTATATTATTCTTATTACCGAGAGCGGACTAAAGAATAGTTCATTTCAAATTTTATAAAAACAGGAGCTATTTTTTATGTTGATGTTCAAGAAAATGGAGAATTCTTATCATTATAACACCTGTTTATTGGAGTACCAAAAGTTCATTTTAAAATAAAATTAGAATATTTGCAATCCAGGTTTCGCTTAATCGCCAAATATATTTCATGTCCCAGCAATTGCAACCAGTTATAGTTCAGAATAAAATTCAAGAGATCACTGGTAAAACTTCATACAATAATTTGAGTCATGTTCATTGATGCACGTTAATCATAAACATACATATTTGAATTACTCTGCCGAATTTAAAGCCCTTTTTGCCCATTAAAATACTCCCTTCAAACGGAATATTACAAAATTAATTAAAAAATGTAATTTTAAAACAGATATTTAAAATAAAAACTAAATCTAATTTGGGTAATATAATCTCATGATGAAAATAGCAGCTATGTCCTTACCAAATGCATACATTTCATTTATTAAAGAAGTATATCTCAATGAGGTTGCTCTCCATTTTTAGTTTGAACTGCGGCAGCCTGGTGGTAATGTCTCGTCTTCTTACCCGGTAGGTTTCATATTTGAAACATGATTCTATCGAAGAACCGTCTTGTAAGTAGGTCTGGTGCCCATTAAACCCGTCCTGGCTAAATGTCCTCCATCTGGTTTGGTTTGGTTACATTAACGTACCGTTTAAAGCAACACGAGGGCTATTTTGAAACGGACCTCGTAATTTTGAACCGAGATCAGATGACGAGGACGACACCTGAACTGACACCCCCTCTCCACACCACACCAGTGGAAGGACGTTTGGCCGGACAGATTTAACGTGCAAGAGACCCCCTCACACGACGGTTCTTCGGTGGAATCGAGTAACGAACCTGAAATCCTCCGATTTGGAAGCCGAGACCTTACCACCAGGCCACCGCGGCCTCGTCCTCCATCTGGTGCGGTGCGTTGTGTTGTTAAGAGGGAGGGGCATGATCAAGTGGTGTTTTCTTCATCTCATCATGGTTCAAAATTACGAGATACATTCCAAAGAACCCTAGTGTTGCTTTGAAACAGGGCATAATATCACTAAATTAAACTAAATGAAACTCCGTTTCTAGTTTGAATAATCTTCATGAGTAGAAGAAATGTTTGAACTTTTCAGATCTTATATAATTATAAGTTATCAAAAATTACTGCTTCTCAAATTTTCTTCCCCATTTCCAACGAAAAACAGGAATCAAGTGGATTTTAAGAATTCAATATTATATATATATATATATATATATATATATATATATATATATGACTTTTACTATATCTGACTGTGATCTTTTTGGCATTATTCTGTTAATGCTAATTAAATTTTATCCATATTTATTATTTGATTCCAAAAGTAATAAATGTGCTATAAAATCCAAACTGAGTTAATAAAATATTATTATTACAATGCAGACTTAATTTAAATTACTTTTATTCATAAAATATGAGCGTGAGGAGGAATAGCAACATAAACCGAATACGATATTAAATGAATAAGATTAACTAAAGGGAAAATATGACATATCACCATACTTATTTAAAAATTCTTGATATGAAGGAAATCAAATTGCGAAAAACAATATGCAGCAAAATATAAATCAATATTTCAATCAACAATTTTTTATTATTTTTGAAAGATAAATTCTACAAAGTGCACTAGTATTTGAAATTTAATTCATCTTCGGTCACGTGAGCATAAGCTGGCTCTATTTTTTCTATGAATTTTAATTTTAAACTCATAACTGAAATGAATTTTGCTTTCCATGCCAAAAGGAAATGATGGTTATGATCAATATTCCATTTTGAAATGACTTTAAAAAGAATACTAAAAAACAATTATTATAAAACTTCGTAATAGTTTAAAAGAGATGACGAAAATTTCTTTTTCACCAAAAAAATATTCAAAAACTTGCCCCTAGGGCGAATGGCGATGAACGCAATATAGTTTAGCAAAATAGGACATGAAGGTATCTGTTTAAAACGTGACGTTCTGAAACGTATTTAAAACATGTTCAATGTGTCAACCACTTTTTTCTGAAAGTAATTTGCCTTACTGCATCTACAATAGTAGCTCTTAGCATATTAGGAGGAATATTGCGCACATCGCATCTTTCAGTTCCACCTAATTGTTATCACCATAAGCAATGCTTTTGAGATCAGACACATCGAACACGTTTTGCAGCCTGTTTCGGGTCTAAATGAATTTTAACTTAGAGAAATTATAAAATATAACCGTTATGCATGTAATAATTTTAATCAAAAATTGCAGAAAATGCTATTTTTTATTTGACCAATTATGACAAGAAGGAAGAGCATTTGCAAATTTAAAATCCTAACATTGTAAACATAGCAACAGGTGTCTAATAAATCAGATGATCAACGTCGGAAATAGCAGACTTTTCATGTAAACGGAAAGGAGCGGTCGGTCTGTCAGACCTCTGAGGGTGGACATTCGGTTACCAATATTCTGTTTTTAGCTCAATCGGAAGGATTGACCTTTAGATTTCTATTTCTGGACCTTCATTGCAGGTGCACTTTTTCAGCCGGTTTCAGATTATTCTTTACAATTTTTTTCAGATTTTTCTTTGCTCGACATTAGCAGGACCCCACCTCTCGTTTAGTGTACAAGTATTTTAAAATGTTTAGCAGATGGCTATAAAACAAAACGGGCTCCTAGAAATACTATTCAACCTACTGATCATCTTTATGATGGAACAATCCAAAGACTTTTAAGCAAGCAAAAATTGGATTTACTGATGAGGCTAATCGTGCATATGAATTTTAACAAAGATATAATTCAGTTCTTTCTTTGAGCGTGGTCTCTAAGATCACACCTTCCTCTTCTCAGTTTCTCAGTGATAAATAAAGCTTAACATATGGCGCTTAAACTTAGGCTTCGAAACGTCATTCAGTTTATCGATCCGATTATGAAACAGTGCCCCATATACTTTTAAATATGGGGCACTGGCACATGATGCAGAAATGAATTTTAATTAAAAAGATAACTGTACAGAAGAGTTTTTCGATGAAAGTTTGGATTCGACTAATTCTGATGCGCATGTTTAAATGTAATTAATTTTTCTAGTGATAAAGTATTGTGAAAAATTCTAAAATATATTAATACACCAAGAGAAATATTTACAGAATTTACAAGCTGATTTTTATATTTGTACTTAATCTATATGTTAAAATTGTCCACGAAAACCGTCAATTTCAACTATTGTCCTTTTTTTCCTTCAAATATTTGTTGATTTTTCTATTATATTGTTTTCTATGCATACTGAAAGATAAATCAAATCTAAAAAAGCAATATATTTTTTTTTCAAAAATATTATTTGTTGTAACTTGTAATTTGAGAAGAAAAAGTGTATTTAAACGGAATTATTCTTTTCAATGAAATATGCTTCGTAAAATTTCTAAAACGTACTTATAAACCAAGGAAAAAACCCTGTAGAATATATCGACTGATTTTCATATTAATACTTTCATTAGAAAATTTAATTTGAGTGAAAAAAATGAGATCTCGTAGACAAGACCTTCTTACTAAAATCCTAAATTCTCATGTCCCCAGTTAAAGGTTATACCAATTTTAGCCAAAGAAAACAAATTTAATTTTAAATATTCAACGTTTTTTCATCTTTATTTCTTCATAAGTTTCATTTAATTAAATTAAAATTTTCTCAAATAAAAAACCAGTCTTTAAAAAGCCTTCCCCGAACATATCATCATAACTTAATAATACATCTAATAATAAACTAATAAAAAGTCATATATCTAGTAATAAAACTAAATAGCCACAATGCACGCTATTGGTTTCGGTATTTATTTGTTACGATCATTAAACAATGATTAATAATTCTTAATGTCATTTGATTCTCCTCAAATGGGCTATTTCCCTACACCTTAAGTTTGATTCCGATAATTAAACATTAAGCTGTGATTTCAAGGGAAGTGATATTTGACGATTGGCAAGTTCAGATTAATAATTAATTGAAGAGAGAGCGGAAGGTGAAAGATTAATCAAACATCTGTCAGAGTAAACGCACCTGCGCTGCATCTCACGAACAAGTGAACACTGACATCGGTTTCCGTAAAACATGCAAGTTCATAATTAATACCGGAAAATTAACTGAAACCACGGTTTATCTGACATGGATGTAGGTCATTATGTCTGAGAAGCGAAATCTACTCAGCTGAAATGACCTGAATAGGTTGTGGCCGATTCAGTGAGCATAATACAGTGTTCAAATATTCAAGTTTGGAAAATAGAATGTTTTAAAAACATATTACTTAGCTATCGTTTGCCGGTTTTTCTATTATTTTTGCATAAAAAAGCTTTCATATAATTTGTTATATTGACGTATACTTTGATCAATTTGAAAAAATAAGCTTTCAAACTTTTTATTTTGGCATCTTTCACAGTTTGTTTAAACCTAATTGACCAAAATAAGAAGCATATTACTCTGTAAATGAGATAAAAAGAGATATTCTCAAATAAAATAAGTAATGTAAGAAAACGAGACTGATATGTTCAAAGAAAATAAGTTTGGAAGCATTTTGTTTATATATCATTTGCAGTTTTCTTGTTATTATTGCAAAAAAAGTTTCATGTGATTTGTTATATTGACTGTTTTACATAGTCAATTTTCAAAGAAGAATGCATCACAATCAATTTATTTTTATATCATTTGCAGGTTGGCTAAACATATATGACCTCAATAAGAGGTAGATTATTTGGTGAATGTAATAGAAAGGCTTAAATAGGTTATCTTTTAATACAAAAAAATTATTTGTTAAACATTTTACTTTGATATCAAATGCAATTTTCTATGTATTATTTCAAAAAAAGCTTTCAGGTAAAATGTTACAATTATTTGTTTACGTCGATTTTGCAAAGAAGAATGTTGTTTTAAACACATTTTATTTCGATATCATTTGCAGTTTTTTGACCTAAGTAAGAAGTAGGTTATTCGATAAATGCTAAAAAATACTTTTTTTATTCACAAAAAAATTATTTTGGGGAAATATTACTTAGATATCGTTTGCAAATTTACTTATCGTGTTGCAAAAAAACGCTTTCACGTGATTTGTTACTTTGACTTGTTAACCTAAGTCAACTTGTTTACTTAGTCAATTTCCAAAGAAGAATGCATTTAAAACAATTTATTTTGGTACCGTTTTTAGTTTGTTTGATTGGTCTAAATGAGAGGTAGATTATTCGTCTAATTTAATATTTTTTTACACATTTTCAAAGAAAAATATTTTATTTTGAATCATTCATATTTTTCTCTAAATTACTGCAAAAAAAGCTTTCACATGATTGGTTATATGACGTTTTTAAGTAGGTCAATTCGGAAAGACGAATGCTTTAAGAACATTTTATTTTGATATCGTTTGCAGCTTCTTTAAGCATAACAAAAATTAAAAAAATAATTTTAATCACTGTAGAAGAAATACGTACTCGCTTTTGAGCAGTACTCCAGTCAATAATGAAAAAAAAAATGTCTTACAAGAAAATTTTCATAGTGCATTTACCAATTTTAAAATTCTATTGGAAATTAAATTTTAGAAACTCTTAAATCAATCCTAATTTTTATATGTTGTGGTTATTGAATAATAACTTATTTGAAATATGTTCGAAACATTAAAAATAATATATATAATTAGAAATACTTAAAAATGTTTATTTCTATATGGAAGCAATACAGTAAATGGTTATGGTACATTAAATGTTATTTATATGGTTATAGTACTTTAAGTTATTTAAAATCTATCGAAATATTAAAATTAAAAAATATTTAAACTATGTCATACCTTACATTAAAAAAATATTATTAAAATTATTATTATTTTTTCCACTTTATTTCACTTCTCAGAAAAGCGAATGCATTGCATATTTAACTGAAACCTTTTCGTGATTTCAAATGGAGAAAAGCAGAATTTTTTTAAAAAATACTTTCCACATATGATAAAAACAGAATATTTATTTCCTGAAAGAGCAAAAAATATGTGGCAACACTGCAGGCCAAAAATAAATTATTTCTTTTCATGAAAAGCATTCCACTTCTTGTATAACAAAGTATTTACGTTTTCTTCAGAGAAAATGCAGATGAAAACAAAATCCTTTCTTTTCAACGAGGATTCCTATTTCTAGAGTGAAACTAGAGTAGATTCTTACTTTAAAAAAAATATTTTTGTGCTTTTTTTCCTATTTCTGGGGAAAATAATTATTCCTGCTTCTATTTATACTAGGGAAGAAAAGGATGAAAATAAAAATATATCTTTATAGAAATCTGAGCTTGATGTACAATGTGTCTTTTGCTTTCATATCAAAGGTTTTAGAAATTCTTTTTTAATGAAGAGTCTATTAAGCAAATGTGTCTGTGACACTTTTTGAAAGTATGATTGAGTTTTATAGAAGAGTTGATATATGCTTAGCATCTAAGTAATTACTCATATAAGGATTTGGAGTAACAACCATTATAAATATTCTTAGGCGCTAGGGACTGCAATATTAATATTAATATTAATATAACTTTTCAAACATATTTTTAATTATGATTAAAATAGGTGAATAATTAGGAAAATATATTCTGTTCATATACTTAAAAAAGGAACCGTTTTCTTACATACCTGGCATATTATTTTAATAAGTTTCAAATCGTGAATCAGTTTTCTAACTATTCATTTACATGATTCTTGGAAACTTGACAATTATTATTAATATAAAGGTACCTAGCCATTACTTAAAAGGTATTGAATCTAAAGCAACATCAACTGCAATATATACTATCTAGTATAATGGAAATCGGTTCAATAAAGAAAAAAAAATAAACATCATACTATAAAAGATATATATAAAGTTGGTTATAATTAAAGTTTCTCAACAAAAGTCATCATGCAGCTCAATTGGGTAAACTGATTGCAATGAAATTTGGTATATAGACTACACTACTCACAGAATTTCGATAAAAAAAAGTTCAAACATATCCTCAGAGGACACTTTTTCCGGAAAAAAATTAATTTTGGCACAATAGATGATTAAAATAGAATACAAAAATAATATTATTTATTTATCAGATTCTGATCACTTTGTCATTGAGCCATATTAAGTAAAGATAAAGAGATATTAACAGCATGCTGTTTGAAAGAAATAGCTCAGTTTGCAGGAACAAGAACAGATTAGAACTAAATAGCACAAAAGGAGCAGTTCTTAATAATGTCCATTATGATGCAATTATATGTTTATGAACAGTATGTTCAATAGCAGATTGTAATTGATCATTTTTGATGCTTCGCACATGAAGCGTTATGTTATTTAAGTCATTCAACGCCGAAGCAAAATACTGACATCATTATATCCTTAAACATTGACATAAAACAGTGAAAATTTCTCATCCTAACCTGTTTTGATAAAGCTGTCTCCTCCTCGCATGCATGCAAATTTCGGCATTTTTACCTACAAACGACATATTCTCCCTGTTTTTCATTTTATTACATAAATTCTTGTTCTCGATATGTGATATTGTTCCTGTATTCTGCTTTGGACGTTTATTATGTTAAATGTAATTGTTGAGTTTATGGTGCTTTATGTTTTTCCGGAACTTGGACGTTTTTTGTGTTAAATGTCTTTCCATAAAAAAATGTCTACAGTTGAATATTTTGGAACTTCTTTTTTTCTTGAATATCTGTAAGCGGATCTCGTATAAGTCTACATACAAAATTTTACTGCAATCTGTTGATCCGCTTGCGTTATAAGGTGCTGTTTATAAAAGAAAGTGTAATTATAACCACAATGTATTTCAAATAGCAGATTATCTTTCAATTTAAAAGACTTTAAACATTCTAAAGTATTTTTTATTATAAATTTAATCAAACCATACAGAATCTCCTTTGGTCCAATCTAAACAAACATATTACCGGAAAATTACTTTTCGTTGCATCATTATGTGAATTAATGGAGAAATCTATAGGACCATCGTATCCCCACCAGTCCCTTCCAAAAAAACCGTATATTATCATCAGATTCGACACGATTTAATCTCACTTTCAAGTCCAAATTATTTCTAATATTATTTGAAGAAGCCAATAAAACCACATCGCAGTTTCTTAGAAGCTGTTTACGCAGCTGAGATCATCCCAATTATCATCTTATTAACATTATTTTGTGAACTGATGGAGAAAACCCATGAACCATCCTGGTTAACGCCACCCTTCCGTTGGGAGAACTTTCTGTCACGAGATTACAATCAATTAAAGCATTGTATCATTATTATCATCATTCAATGTTAAATAACTTCTAAGAAATTACTTATAGCAAATCGATGCTTCTTCTCTACTGCATAATCTTCTATGATAGTCAGAATGATCTTTTTCAACTTTACCATGTGAAATAATGCAGAAATTACTAGAGCCATCATGGCCACAGCATATCCTTTAAACAGGTAGCATTTTTTGTCATCAGATTAGAAATAATTCAATTTTAAATCATTTCTAAGAGATTACTTATACCGCATAGATACTTATTAGCTTTAGGCAACAGAAAGCGTTAAATTAATTGTCCTTTTTGATATCATTATGCGATTTAATGGAGAAATATCTAGTACAATCTTGACCATAGCAGTTCCTCTCAAAGGAAGCATAATCTATCATCGGATTTCAAATAGTTTAAATGGTATTCTACTCCAAATATCATTTTAATACTATTTTAAGAAGTTTATCGCATTATGCAGAAGTTTATTTCTCTATGTAAAAGCAACCTAGATCAGTAGAATAATTGTCTTATAAACATCGTTATATGAATTGAAGAAATCTCTAGAGAACATAATCTCACAAACACTTACACTACACACAATAAAAGTGTGTCCATCGTACTTATTTAGTGTCATCTCATTCAAATAAAGATTGTTCTTTCAAGGCGAAACTGAACAGACAGTATTCAATATCTTATAAACATATAATATCACAATAAAGGCAGGGGATATTGACGAAAGTATGCTAGATAGCGTGGTTCTAATCGTAGCACTACGACTCCCGCATTTAATGTGATAAGATGTGACCTCCAATTATCTTACTTATTGGTGAATATATTTTGTCCATTTTTGAGATAGTATAATAGTTAGAATTGAAAGCTTCCGTTAGTTTAGTTTAGTTATATTAACGTCCCATTTTTTACGGACCTCGTAATTTTGAACCACGGTCAGATGACGAAGACGACACCTGAGCTGGCACCCCCTTCTCCACACCACGCCACACCAGCTGGAGGACGTTTCACCTGACAGATTTAACGTGCAAGAGATCTCCTCACACGACGGTTTTTTGGTGGAATCGAGTCTCGAACCTGAAACCCTCCGGCTCCGAAGCCGAGACCTTACCATAAGGCCACCGCGGCCCCTGAAAGCTTCCATAAGTCGAATCTTTGAATGAAATTTCAAAATATATGGCATTTTTTTGCTTACACATCTTTAATTAAATTAAATTTACAAAATAATTTGAAAAAAATGTCTTCTTGTTGAGTTATTTTAATTTTTTTCAAAAATAATTAAATTTAAATCGATGTCTATCACCAAGATCCAGAAATTCACAAAAAATGATTTTGCTTTAAAATGTTTCCAATATCTGGTAGAATTTCAAAGTTAATAATCTTAAATTAATAATTTCAGAAATTATTTTTTACATTTCTCAGTGTGAAATATTAGCAAGTGAAATGATTTTATCCCTGAAACCTTCAATATTTCTCATACATTCAAAATTTATGGTGTAAAAAATAAAAGACTTGGAAAACACAAAGAAAAAAAAAATATTTTCCATTAGAAACTTGATTAGATAGACATTAAAAAAATTCTTCTGTAAGAAAACGAAAAAAATGTTTGGAGCTTTAATCATTTGGTTGCAATGAAATATCTTGAAGAACATGTTTTTAATTAGATTTTAAGATTGCAAACGAATATTTAGTTAATTTTCACATCGTGTTTCTATGTTCGTTAGTTTATAAAAAAAAAAAATATTCGTTTGCATCTGCCGTATAGTTCAATACTACACTATTTTTAAATATCGTATTCTATAAAAAAATTGCAAGACTTTTCCTCACTAATTAATAATGTTTTATGAATCATATAGGACTAATATTTTTAATTAAACTTCTAAGAATGTATAATCAGACTTTTTGATTATAAATGAATAGCTGTTTTTAATATTGAATGTAGTAAAAGGTTTTATGGTGTAAAAGTTAAAAATTTATTTTGGTATTAAAAAAAAATTGTACAAATTTTGCAAAAATGTATATGGATTATCATTTTAGCTATTTTTAATAAAAATAAAACACCAGTTATAAATTTATTCTAGATAATTTATAGTTAACACAAGTTATATCATCATCTTGTGTTATTGTTGTCTCAAATTATTAAGTCTTCAAACCAGGTAAATTTTTCGATACGACTACGTCATTAATTAAACAAAGACACATTTAGCATATGAATATAATAATACTAAATTCATTGTTTTATCTTATTAAAAGTTGGTCCATTGAAAAAAATCACTATATTAACTTCAGAACGGGGCTAGTTTTGCCACAAAATTCCTGTCTAAATATTTTAAAAAATGAAGGAAGTTTTCAGTTAAAGTGCCATCTGACGGTAAACTATGAAGTGGGCTTTCTTTCTCCAAGACGACTTAAGATATGTATTTCAATTAAATATAAAATTTTAAATTATAAAATTGTACAAAAAACACTTTAATTTTATAATTAAAAAAATTGCATGATTTTTCTCTAAAAAAGCATTAAACTAATGCTCTAAACTCTAATAGATTGACTGCATAATAGATTTTTAGTAACTACTGTACACCAGTCTCATGTACTTAACAGTACATGTATATGGTTATTAGAGAGCAAATACTGTAAATTCACTAACGCCGGTTTCATTTTAATATAAATAAAATATTTTTAATATCTGATAACTTCATCTAAAACGATACGTTACAATGTATAAAACATTTATTAGCCATGTAAAATTGACTTTATGGAAATTCATCAGTTTTATAACAAACCATAGTTCTAAAGCTAATGTTATCCGGTTGCAGATCATAATTTTGTCTAGTGTTGCAATACTAACAAGGATTCTTTATTGAGTCAATGTCGTAAAAAGGGTAATAAGTGCCGAAAGAAAATCCTTGCTCTCATTTAACGACTACTTACAGCTTATTTTATGTTTGAATAAGATCATAAATTTAGAAAAACGTAATAGAATTGTGTAGTTTTCCAATTGCCAGCTTTATTTTAAGGAAGAAGATATAGAAAATGTGAAAAAAAATTATAAAAAAGAAATTGTGTTGACGTAATATATTATTCCAAAGAATAATCATAAAACTACTTTAAATGTGTTTTAAACATGTAAAAAATTATTATTTATAAATTTCGCTTAGAGATTAAATTTAATGTTTCAAATCTGCCATTCCAATATAATGTTTTACATTTTAGATTTTAATTTTTTCATTCATTAGGATTTGCTTTTACAGGTGCATTATCTTGGAAGACTGGATATATCAACCGTTGGGCCAACCAGCTGGCCAACGATAAGAGCAAACGATAAATATTTGGAACTTGAATGTTGTTGGATTAACTTCTGCAGGGGCTAAACTTTTTTATATCTATTTTCATTCTGAATGCATATTTTTACATATATTTTTTTGATATTTATTGCTTGTCTTTATAGCTATCAACACGTTACTTTTTTCTCCGAGAAAGATGTATTTTTTTAATTAAAGGCGTTAGAACTTTGATAGAATCATCATTTTTTGGCAACAGTTATTTTGTTTAGAAATTGTTTGTTCACTTATTTTTACGAATTCATAGTATTGTTTTTGATGAAATCAATCCCAATTTAAAGAAGATATTTTTATATAAATATTTAGTGTTTTTTAGTGGGTTGCCAAATCAATGACTACTGACTTAAGAGACAAATGATTTATTTGATGATGGATTTTACAAATTTAAAACTATTTCTACATACAGAATAATTCAATTTTAAATTTGTAGCAATGTCTGCTAAATGGATAGTACTGCTGGTAGGCATTACCAGTGATTTCTAGCATTTGAGCCATACTCAGTAATCATTTGATAAATCGGCGATCAATTTTATTTATTGTTTGGTAACAAAAATGAGGAATATTCAATAATCTTAACACAATTCCCTTTGAGATTCAATATCCGGGTTTGTAACTAAAGCTTCTTTGCTCTATCATGTAAGCAATAAAAAGTCAAGATTCTGAGCTAAAGAACTAGTACGTTGCTATAAAGTAATTAATTTTTCTCCGTGTGCTTTGTGTTGCTGTTGTTTAACGGATACTTACTGCATGTATGCAGCTATTTACGGCAAGTGCTCATATTTTACATCCGTGCCTTGTTACCTGTATACATTGTTTTCTTTAAAATAAAGATTCGTTTTCAAGCTTGTTGAACAGTGCACAAATTCAATGAATTACTTTCCCATATATTACATTAGTTAAAATAACTAAGAATATATATAAATAAATAAAATTGATTGCGGGTTTTTATATTACGAATGATAATGGAATATTTAATAATATCATTCGATTCATTTTTTTTAGAAACATTTTTAATAATATTCTATGTATGAATATCTTAAATAGTATGTAGGAAAGTTTTATATTTTCCACAATATAATATTTTTACCAGGCAATTTCGTTACGCTTATAAATTCTATTTTAAGAATGTATATAATAATTATTAAAGCTATAAAGTACAGCAAGAAGATGCCTATTATATATGAATATATATATTATTTTAAAATGAAAATGTTACACATTGGTGGTTAAAATATAAGCATTATTACACAAAAACCAAATATTATGTTTTAAAAACCGAGATGACAGTTGGTGACAATCAAATTTCAAAATCACTATTTGAAAAAGAAATGTGTAGTTATCGCAGATGTGAGAAATTGGCTCTCCATAGTGGATTTTCCTTTCCTATTTTTGCTTGCTAGAATATTCTGAAAGATTCCCTTCATCAAATGACACCACATATGGAATTTAAAACGGTGGAAAATGTAATGTTATTTAAACTTAAATACTTATACAGCGTATCTCGAAAATTAACTTAAGTAAAATGTTGTCTCTGACAAAGTAAAATATATCAAATATAATGTAAGTATTAAATGGTATTATATCATGCATAATATTATTTTAAGCATGGGTATCCTTATTATATCGATTTGATTTACATTATATTATACAGTGTACGATGATGGACCTGATTTTAAAAAATCATATTTTCTCGAAAAATGCACATATTACAATAAATGCTACATTAATTTAAATATAAATGTGCCAATTTTTTTCAGTTATAAATGTTCCATGGGTGATTCCACCGTTACACTGCGTGCATCTAATTTCTCAAATGCTCTCTTTAAATTCTGAATGTTTTTGTGGGGTTACATCAAAGTCATTGTTTATGCAACACCAATGCTTAATATACTGTCAGAAATTAAACAATGACCATGTACATCATTCCGAGCCATTAACAGAGTGGTGCTACAAAATGCTTGGAACGAATTGAATTGCAGATTAGATGTACGCCGTATAACAAGAGAGTCACACGTTGAACATATACGCATGACAAAATTTAATCTATTTATCTTTAAATTCATATGTAAGCTGTTGGAATGAATGAAGTAGAAATATGATTTTCTAAAATCAGACCTAGCATTTGTACTGAAATGTAAATAATTTAACATTCTACCTATATGCATACATTTTCTTACGATTATGCAATTAAATTTCTTACTCATACAATTACGCCTTCTTACGATATACATTGCCTTATGCTTTCATTAAACATTTATCATAATTATAAATTATAATAAAGAGTTTTATTATAATAAAGAGCCTAAGAACAGCAGAAATAGACATTTTATATAATATATGTATATAAATTATAATACTGCTTAACTAATCGATTTAATTAAATAAAAATCGCAATTGCGTTATTAGTTATAATTCTGTTCATATTTAAAACTGTAGATACAATCTGCTGTTTGATATTCTTATGCAAACATAATCGTAAATATTAAATTAAGAAAATGATTAAATTGCATATTCCATTAGATTTCTCGTTTCGAATGATATATTTCTGGCTGATTATATTTTACAAGGCACAATCATTCTTATTCTACTCCTTTTTTGTTTCTAAAATTACCTAAAACTGTTTACAGAGAATATTTCAAATAATGTTTCATTTGTGAGCTTAAACCGTGTAGTTCCATAATTATCAATTTAATTTATATTTTTAATTCCTTACATAATTTCAGTAGATAATTTTTCCATTAATTGATGCGATAGAAATGGAATATTTAATTAATCAACATCGGTTTTATATTGTAATAAATAATAATGACTCAAAGCAATAATCAGTTTTAAAATTTCTTTTAACATGTAAATGAATGCAATGAACTGAAAGAGATAAAAAATACTAAAAAATTTTACAATAAAATCTTTAGATGGCATTTTATATAGATAAATAGGGGAAAACATATAATAAGATTCAAAAAAATATATCAGCAATGAAAAAAATAAGATAAAAATTACTCAAAAATAAAAACATACTATTTAAACAATATTTTTTTCACACAACAAAATCTCTCCTTTCCTGACTTGATGCTTATAAATCAAATAAGGTGGTTTCTCAAATGTCAAAGATCAGTTAGGATCCACATGAGCTGCACCATATATGACAAGAATATATTTTTATTCGCATACAATGTAATTATAATTAAATGTAATTATAAATAATTATTAAATGATTATAAAATGAAAACTATTGGACCAGATGTTATCAAACTTATCAATAATTTAAAGAGAGTCATGGGAATTTATTTTTTGCTCAAATTGTTCAGGCATTTATCACTAGGGAGGAAATGACGCTGGATGCAATATCGTTAAGTAACATAGAACACTAAGACACCGATGTAAAATGTCTTTAATCGTTTCTGAAACGTGTTACAAAGCATATTAAATGTATGTATCACAAAATCACTATTTATATCGATAGTCTAAATATTGTGGTGGAACTGAAAGATGCGGTATACAGACATGTGCGTAACATTCCACCTCATTTTCTAAGATATACCACTGACAAAGCAGTAATACTATTCGACTTTCTTTCTGAAAATGTTGGACATCATATTGAACATGTTTTGTAACACGTTTCAGATACGATTAAACATATTTTAAAACAGTTTCGTCGTGTCCTAATTGCATACAACTAAAAATAATACATTCAACTCCATTTCACCCCTGAAGGCGAATTTTTAAACTTTTTTTGATGGGAAAGAATTTAACATGACCTCCTTTAAACATTTGGTTAGTTACCAAAGTTTGATAACATTTGATCCAGTAGCTTCATTTTTAGGATTTTAAAGTGGGACTTTAATTATAACTAATTTGAAAAATACATGAGTACAAACTAATTACAAATTTAAATTGTTCTTAATAAACATCGTTCTCTTAATGTGTATGAAGAAATTATTCTAAAGAAATAATAACTTTTAGCTATTTTATGACATTCTTTTTTTACCTCTTATGTGAGCTCCACCATTATTCACATCAGTTCTCTCTCATGGAAGAGTTTCTCATAAACTATTAGTCCTTTATTTATCTTTCAGTACCTAAAACTTGCCAGGTTCATTTTTCCCCCCATCATCACATTTGGTTTAATAAGCATGAAAAGTTACGAAGTCATGCTGATAGCATGATCTATGTCCTGTATCTAGTATCTACATGATTATTGCTACAACAACAATCTACAGGATTGTTGCAATCCGGTCATTCAGTATTTATTTCCGAGTGCCTCATGGCGGGTTAGAGAGTCAATAATAGGGATTTACTTAAGGTAATGACTTAAATACGCAAATGCTACCACAAATTGTTCTATACTTGCATAAAAATGTTAGCATTGTTTTATTTAGAGTTGTAGAGCCTAATATAATGTATATTAGACTAATTCATTTCTAGTTTTCAGCAAAGGACTCATGATGTACTTAGGAATTTGTTTTAATGAAAAAGAAAAGAAAGCTGTTTAAATCAAACATGATAGATATTATATTTATGTAACCATTCTGATGTTATTTATATAAAAAGGATAAAAACAGGGTTCAAACAAAACAAAGTTATTACTGATAACTTAAGCGGCATACTAAATTGGAACTGGATTGAAATAGGTTTCGAAAAAAGTAGCCACAGTTCAATTATACAGGTTTGTTATAATTTAAATTTCTTTGAAATGGTTATAATTGAAAAATACTGGCCCAAATGTTATCAAATTTGATAACCATTTAAAGGAGTACAAATGGATCTCTTTTCCATTTTCCCAAACAAAGTTTAATACCGCACCACCAGGAAGGAAATGGCGCAGTGTGCAAAGATACGATGCGCCAACATGTGAGTAACATTCCTCCAGATATTCTAAGAGCTGATATTAAGAATGCATAATCCGATTTAACTTGTATTTAAGAAAATGGTGCACACTACATTCATTGTAACACATTTCAAACGATTAAACACATTTTATCCTATTTTGCTTGATAATATTGCAAACAGCGCCATTGCCTCCTGGTGGGTTTTTAATTTTCCGGAGGGAGAGGGAAATAAATTGCAATTACCTCTTTTATAATGTGACAATGTTTGATAACATATATGATATGGTAGTTTTATGACCATTTGAAAGTGGAACTTTAATTATAATCACGCTGTATATTCAAAGCTAGTAGAATTATTAGAGACTTTCACCGTGAAATTCCATCAGAATTATCATGATGTTTCATCAGAAGTTTCATTTATAGTATATCTTTGACTATTAAATCAATTAATTTCAAATTCTTATTAAAAACCCAAATTCAAAAAGATAAATCCATGAATTCACGAACAATTAACTTTTTGCTTTCCGCATTCCGTTGTCAAAATAGGTTAAAAATACATTAAGCATATGCGTGCAATCTTTGCCAAACTAAATATGCAGAAATCGCGATTTTCATTTTAAATAGTTTAATAGAGCATTTTATAAAAACTGGATTAATATTTTTAAAACATGGGAAAAAGAAGAAACATTGCGAAGCAAAAGTAATTTATTTTCATTTCAAATAAAAAAAAATAAGATTCTTCCTTTTCATATTTCTGAGTATCGTACTTATCTTAGAGAAGAAACCAGGTAAGAAAACGAAGAAAAAATCTTCTATTTAAAGTTTGCTTCCTTAGGGATAAACTAGAATTGTATTCTAATTCTTTTTCTTTTTATTTCTGTGTTTCACCCCCCCCCCCTTTTCTCAGAGGACTAATTACACAAGTTTCTTTTACATTCTTTGATGGCAATGGGAATATAAAAATTTTATTTTTGCACGAATTTAAGCTTGATGTATAACATTGTCCGTGGTGTTTACAACTAGAATGCAGGGATTTTTTTTTAAATGCACTTTAGAGAAAATGCGCGTGCAGTACTTGTTGAAAGTGTAATTTAATAGGCATGAACATTTATTTTAACAAGGCAGTATTTTTTTTTTAATCATTTATGTAAACTACTCTCTATTGTGGTCGGACAAGTATATTTTTGTTTACATTTTGCTATTCATAAACGTAAAACATATATTTATTAAAACTAGATTATTTTAATCGCAAATTAAAATTGGAAAAAATTAAATAAAATAAGTTTAAGATTTTCTTAGAAGTAGTAGATGAAGAATAGCAGAGAGCAATTTCCAGAAGTTTCAGATTAAATTTTTATATTCATTGATTACTGAAAAAAAATACTTCTTTGTAATATTTTTAAAATTTCAACTTTATAAACTTTTACAAGTTTTTTAAACTCATTTGCTAATAAGTATTATGAATACACTGATGAATATACTTACATATGGTACAAATACATATCGAATATGGAATTTTAGTATTTTTTTCTTATAATAATCTGTTTGTCATTTATGTAATAATATTTAGTTATAATGTAGTTTTATTTGTTTCTTATCATTTTCAATAAAATTTTAATATTCTTTGTTTAGTAAATTTTTGTAATAATTATTATTTTTCCTCTCTCTCTCTTGCGTCTCTATGCTTTAATACAATTTGGCATGAATTATATAAATATAAATAAAAAAAGCTTTTGGCCTTCATGTATTTTTAAAATCTTTACAGAAAGAAGGCAAATACACAATGTATAAAGATGATTATTTTGCATTATTTCCATCTCGATATGAAATCAAAATATGCTAAGAATTTATAAACAGAATTATTACAGCAGAGAATATAAGAAAAAGCAATTTTACAGCATTTTTATTTTATTCCAACATTATATTTTTATACCAATATCAAAATTAAATAATATAATCTTAATATAAATTAATATTATATGATTGTTTAAACCATAATTAAATTTAAATAAGTAATGTTAGAATTTTGCAAATGCCTTTCCCAACAATGAATATTTACACTAAAACGACACATAAATTTCCCTTATACTTAATTTAATCTACAATAATGCTTGTTCCTTGTACTCATTAAAAAAATCCAATTAAATTTGACACGTTTGAAGAACAGTTTTCTTAGTAAATTAATAAGAAAATTCCATTTAAACTATTGAAAATATAAATATAATAGAAAGAGTAATACAGAAAATATAAAAGGATAGTTTTCATATTATCGCATTTAATATTTGACTTTTAAAAATATTAGAATTATGATATCAAAAAAATTAAAAATTTTCTTTCATTCTAAATTACCGATTTTTTATTGAATATATCGCTGCTCATATATTTATTACGTTTTAATGCTGTTCATATATTTATTACCTATTGTAGATATTTATACATTTATTAAATATTGTTGCTGTTTGCATATTTTTTTTGTATTAAAAATTCATATCAACATAAAAATATAGAATCTAAATTTAAAAGAAAAACACTTTCTGAAATTGGTCAAAGGACTATTTTTCTCACTTTCTTTATTATTATCAAATATTCAAGATTTATCATATCATTTTTCAATGATTAATAGTTATTATGTAAATAAAAGTATTTCAAAGTTAATAAACTGAACGATTAGATTATTCTATAAAATTTGTATTATATTTTTAGAATATAAGTTTTTAACACTTTCCAATAAATAAATAAAATATGTAAAAGAAAAAAGTATTGTCTAAAAAATTAAGTCTTGTTTATTACGTATTTCTAGAAATATCATTCTCAGGAACCTTAATCAATCCCTTTTTGATGTATTTCTCTATAACCAAACTAGTAGAAAATTATGCACATAATTTCTTGCTTTTAACGTACTACGTCAAGCTAAAATAAGCATCTATTTTGCATATTTGTTTATATTAGCAGTCACTTCCCATTTCAAAATTTATTATTCGTTGAAAATTCCTTTTTAATATTAAACCTACAAATATTTCATTGATATACAAAAATTGCCTCTGAAAAACAGTAAGATGAACGCTGGTAGTAGGTTTAGTGTAAAATTTACAGGATTGCAACTTTAACAGTTATAAATGTAATTCTGCAGTAAAAGTTTATTTTAGAATTGTAATTTTACGTTTTTACTTATAAATTAGTGCATAGTATTGAAAATACACACTAAATTTAAAAATTGAATCTTCAGCATAGATATATAGAAAATCACATCAAGCAAGTAAGAATATTTGGTTTAAAAATCCCATAACAATGCATTATCAAATATCTTAGAGAACGAATTCGGCTTTTAACTGCGTTAATCATATTCGAAACAATTCAATGCAAATCAAATTACCTTATCCAACAGATGAAACTCTCAGATACGTGCTTCGAATCCTTCGTGTAAAACCACATCCTTAATTTGAACATGAAACTAACTAAGCCAATAGCCCACTCTCCATATCCCTCTTATACTATCAGGTCTACTATTAATTCAAGCTGTTCTTCACATTATGGGATATCCACTCAACCATGGACCATCTTCACATGCTTGCCTCCAGCCTCGTCAACAGCTGGCTTTGTACGAACGACCGAATTCTACTGTTCGTGAAATCCCAACTTCACAAGTGTCTATTCCTTCATTTAATTCGAACTTCAACTCGCTGTAGACGATCAATTGAAATGCCACGTGTTCCCTGGCTATTCCTACACTTCTCTGGCGGTAAAGGTCACTGTAAAGTCTCTTCAACTAATTGAAACTACATCATTGCCAATACAGAATCCATAATCAATGTCCAGTCCAATACTTTGCCTACTCGAGGAACAAGTATCCACTATGTAACGTTCATCCTACTTAATTCAGTTTCCTGTTTGTGTACAGAAATCGAAAAGCTGACCAGATGAAGTAATATATTTAAAAGGGTTTCTTATATATTTGAAGCACACGATTTTAAAGATCTGAATAGCGCAATTTTTTTCATTATGAAAAACTATTAATTTGGTTATTTAGTGAAATAAGAAATAACGATATTTCTAAGGATCTTCTTTTACAGGATTTGCCCTAGATAATTTTAAAACAGGTAATTCCGCAATTAGAGTAAAAATTACACAGAATGTCTTTTAATTGTAAAACACTCATGTAACATTTATTTTGAGTTCCATGTCATATATTCTCTAGTATATATGATTCTAAAAACAGTATGTACTCTAGTATGTATTCTAAAAACATATCGTTAGGAATGACAAAAATTCACTGAAGCCCACCATAAGCAAATTTTAATCATAGCAAAGCATACATTATATACATTTCTTTTCATAGGAACATTTTTTCCCTACTTTTTAACATGTTTATCCTTGGCACAAAACATAACTCTACGGAAAAATAAAATATATCCCACTATGCATAAAAAAGATGGGATAACTTTTAACTCACATAGCTCCACATATTAAATCGAATCAATCAATTGAATGAATAACATATATTCACTCAAAATAAAATATGCCGTTAAGAACCACAAAAATTCACTGAATAACACAATAAGTTAACCTTGATCATAGCAGAAAATATAATGTATAGATTTTTTTGAAATACATAATTGCTTATTTTTTCATTCTTTACATGTTAATCATTGGTGCTTAGAATTAAAAACTAAATCTAAAACTTAAAAAAAATTACTATACTAGACACAACCTCATTATTTCGAAGTAGATTAAAATGCAGGCTGATTATCAACAGAGTTCCAATTTGAAATGTTCATAAAATGGAAATTTCTGTACCAAATATTATCAAACTTGGTAATAGTTTATATAACGTCATGGGAATTTATTTTCCGCCAAAAAAATTAAAACCCATCGCCACGGAGAAATGGCGTTTGCATGCAAAATTGTAAAGCAAAATAGGACTTGAATACATCGATTTGAAATGTATTTAATCGTTTCTTAAACGTGTTACAAAGCATGCTCCGCCTTTTTCTGATGGGAAACAATCTTAGTATTGCATTCTTAACATATTGGAAGGAATGTTACACATATAACTTTGAACCGAATTTTTCAATTCCGTGAAATCGTTGAAATTATCACCATAAACAATGCTTTTGAGATAAGACACATTTGATATGCTTTATAACATGTTTCAGAAACAATTAAACACATATGAAACAAGTCTTGGAGTGTCTTCAAGTTATATTTTGCTTAAGAATATGATGAATCGCCACTTCAGGAGCATTGGTGACATTTTGAAATTTTTTATCGGAAGAGAAATTTCTACGATCTTCTTTAAATCATTGCCGATTTTGATAACATTTGGTAAAGTAGTTTTTCTTTTATGATCATTTCAAAGTGGAACTTTAAGGTAACCGACTACGTTCGAAGGAAAAATTTTGAAAAATTCGATTTTTTAAAAACTATTTTTGGTTTTTGGATGTATTATCAATTATAAACACTAGAAATACAAAAACATTATTTGAAAATATAATATATTTTGAGAAATACGAAAATTTGTAGTAAATTTTAAGGAAATTTAACCAAAACGGTTAACACTCAACACAAAATTGTAATGCAACAATCCTATTTTTCTTTGTACACAAGTTATTGAATATAATGATGAATGAAATGAACCAAAATCTAAGAAACATTTTGAGATGCAAAGAAGTGACGGGTAAAGATATACGCATGTATGCATTTTTTCCATAAATTCACAGCTTTATTTTTCTAAAAACACCTATAAATGAAAAAGTATTTCACCCACAATAAAACTTTTGGTTCATTTCATTGCCCATATTATTTAAAACACACGCCGAAATTTTTATGTAAATACCTCTATTATTTTTTGAGATATCATGTTAACGGTGGATAATTTTTATGAAAATTAAAATTGAAGTTAAAGACAAATTTTAGCTGAAAAATAATTAAAAAAAAAATTCCTCTGTATAATACGTTTGACTTTACTTTTCTAAGAAAAAACAAACCATTTTTGATTGAGAAAAGTCTAAATTACAAGAAATAACGCTTTTTTAAAAAAAATCACCAATGTGGTCGAATACCGGTTTTTTAACGTAGTCGGATACCTAACCAGCCTGCATATTCCATTTCGCATAAAAAGTTAAGTAAAAGATAGTTACAATTTTTAACCCGCGTAACATCATATTTTAAATCAAATCAATCAGCGCTTATTTTTAAAAATTTCTATTTAAGCCCTTAGAATAACAAAAATAATCAGATTATTTTAAATATTTGCATCCGTATTCCCTAAACCTTTGGCGCTTCAAATGCACTTAAGATAAATAGAAATACATTTATGACTGTTGATATTAGGTATAATTTTATTTTATACACAATTATGGGTTTATATACAGAAACATAAAGAAATAGGGCATATTAAATATATTTTTTTCTAATTATGAACAACAAATTAAGTTAAAAAATAGATCAATATACTGTAATGTTCCTTTTTAACATTGCTGATAATTAGCATTTCCAGCAAGCTGTATCACCACCTTTTAAAAACCTCAATCGCCAAAAGGCTGATCTTCTTCATCAGAGTGGTCATCGTATCTAGTCATTAGTGATGTCCAACTGAGGAACCATAAGTGGGTTTTCATCGTTTAAGAGAAATTTATTATATTTTCAAGTAGAAGGAGCGTTCAACCATCTGAATGCTATATTTTCCCAACGTGTCATTAACACATGTTCAAGAACGGTTAGTTAAGAGGACGTCTCATTAACGGATTACCACCACTGACGTGACTAAGGTGACTGGTGAACCCCTAAAGGCGATAGAGAGCTTAAGTGCACCAATGTGAAATGAGAAGCGGAGATTTGACAAAAATCGAAAGCGGTTTTTTTCAAAGAGAGGGGAGAGAAACTTTTTAAGCTGTGGACTGCTGAATTACGCTCCACTAGAGCTATCCTTGGACTAATAGTGTTAATTAACAACCTGTTAGTTTCTTATGGTGCTATTTCTCCAAAATGATGGAGAAATTATTTCATGATAAACCTACTACCTTCGACTGTTCTGTAAATATTACCCATTTCCAAATGGTGTAAATATCAAATATTTAAACCTAGATTAGAACAAGTTGTCCTTTTGTGCATATATATTGTAAATAAACAAATTGTCCGAATTTCTAATTTCTTATTTGATTGGTAAAGTCCAAGACATGGCGATTGAAAGAAATAGATTAATGCTGCTGCAATAGACTATTGTATAGAGAAAAGTATTAAGTTTTATTCTATGTATAACATATGTATTAAATTTTATGTGCAACAATATTCGAATCAATGTTCATATCTTGTCACATACGACCTATTTGATCTCTGGTTAATATATTCACTGATGGAACAATATGACCCTGTGGATGATTTTTAGTTTTACAAGCATAGTTTTAAATCACTGTTGACAATCCAGTATCAAATTCTTAATAAAATGACGTCGTAAATATGAAAAGCGTTGAAATTTTTTTATTTCGAAATTACTCTGTGGTTTTCATAACAGAATGCACGATAAAGTGTATTTTTTTTCAATAAAATATAGGATATTATTCTTATTCTAGTGGCAATATATGACTCATCAAAATGTCAAAAGATTTTGTTCATCAAAATTTGAAATCTGTAATCGAAAATTTCGAATTTTCATGCAAGAGCAATTTTTTATTTTAAGTCACAAAGTATCAATCCGACCTAAAAGCATCATATTCTCACATTACTCATTGAAATTACAAACATTTAGAAAAGTGATGGTTTTTAAGCGTCTCAAAATTAATCAAATTTTAAAATATTTTTCTCGAGCGCAGAGTTTCTCCCCGTTAAATACTAGTTTAAACGGGTTTTAAACAACCACATGATTATCAGACATTTAGAAAACGATGTTTTATTTCCTTTTCTTTTTTTTTCTTTCTTTCTTCTTTTCCCCCATCCCCAAACAGTTCGAGCTCCATAACTGGTTTCGCCACTTTGATTGATTCAATATATCCATTCTCATTTTCTTCTATGCGCTTCTTCAGGATAACTTCTTACAACCTTCCTTTTATTGGTCAGACAGGAGAATCGGATACAAGACGGACACACTCTGTAAACTTTCTGTTGGCGATAAGTTGCTTAATATGACAACCCTCTTCATAATTTTCTAATCACCTAAAAGCTTAATATTGATGCTTCAAGAGCGATGAATAGATTTGATTTCGATTCGTGCATTTTGAAACTTTCAAAATCCAAAAACCAGAGCAACATCATAGTCCCACATTAAAAAAAAAATTGGTGAAGTTGTTGTAGCTGGGAGAATCAGTTGCTGATTTTCTCCAAATAGACCAAAAAGCAGTATGATAAATGTAAGAATTTTTCAGAAAATGTACAACCATTTTAACGTGTATGAAAAATTCATATAAAATGAAAATTTTGAAAATATGATCACGATTTATTTCTTCGATTTTGCAAATTATTTCAATTGATAGACTTATTTCTGTAGTCGTGATTGATCCCCATAATTATACTTACTTTTTGTGTCCATATATCCTCATAAATCGTAATGCACAAATAAAAGGCTTCAAACTACATGACATTATGAAATTTCACATGAACAATTCAGGTTAATTACATTTTTTATAAATATTTTTCATCCCATTTCTATTTTTGTTGAAAATGCGCTTTATTTTAAAAAAATCAAAATTGGGATTAGTCAATCACAAATATACAATGTATAAAATTTTTAATAAAGTGTTATCATTTTCAATTCGTTACAAGATTGAATAAATGATATATGACAATTACAAGCAAAGTTAATTCAGAATTTTGGATTTCATTCATTATATTCAATTTTCGGAATGTAATTTATCCATTCAAGCCAGAAAGAGCACAATAACAAACAGCCTTCTTATCAAACAATAGCTTGCCACGAAATTCTTATCCATTGTTACACCAATGATTCATGGCACTGTCTTATTCTGCATCAAAACACTACACAAAATTAATTTGACTCAGTATTCGGATATTTAATTTACAAGTATTCGGATATTTTATAACAGCCGAGAGAAACTACGAGAAGGATATTCGGATTAATTTGGGTGATTAAAGTGTTTGTTTTCTTGGTGCTGAATGTTCCGAATATGTATGCGTCTTTAATTTGCGAAAACTGGAGCTGTAGAGTGTCTTTAGGCATAATTACTAGTCTTGCCTTAACGAATGCCGTCTTGAAATAAGTTCAAGCAATTTGTTGTTGTGGCAAGAAGAATCGATGAAGACTGAATTAAAACCAGAACATTAAAGGAAACTTTTGATGTGTATAAACAAGGAAGAAAATAAATTCTGAAAGAATGGGTTTTTTTTATCAATAGTAGAACCATATTTATGAACAGAAATTAAGTAAGTCTATTCTTTAGATGTATAAACATTAAATGAATTCTTAGAATATTTTCTTATGTTCTAAAAGTGTTTCGTGATATTATACTCGCTTGATTAAATTTAATTTTTCATGTTTGTGAATTTTGTAATCTATATTTGCCTGTTTTGCTGATATTTGAGAATAATAATTTTTAGAATAATAATTTTTAATAATAATCAATTAATAATTTTAAACAATTTTCATAATTTCGAATAATAAATTTTTATAAAAATGTTCCATAAATATTTTCGAATAATAAATTTTAAATGGAATATTCGATATTAATATTTTAGAATAATAATTTTTAACAGAAAATTCTATTTCAATACATTAGAATAATAAATTTTAATAAGAATATTCTATTTTACAGAATAAAAATTTTCAGGGAAAAAATTGTACTTTAATAAGTTAGAATAATAATTTCAATAAGAGTATTTTTTAATAATATAAAATGATTTTTAATGAGAATATTATATTACTAGTTAAACCCTTAAAAACACCATTATCATTCATTTCTGATTCCTTACTGGTGGTGAAATTTTATAGCTATATTCACCACATTTTATTTCAATATTTAACTTTCATTAGTTAATGGGAAATTAGAAATTAAAAAAACAAAAAAAATGAAACAATTATAAAAGTGCATTTCCAAAACGTTTAGAAAAATGGTAATTTAAAAACACGCAATAAATCACATTTTGTGCACCCAATATAAACAGAATACCAAAACAGAAAGATTTTGGCCAAGCTGAATTTTCTTCATTACATAAAATGAGCCCATTATTAACAATTGGATTTAATATTTATTATTCACGTGATTTAAAATATAAATGTATAATATTTATGCTTATTTTCAGAATTGTATTTTAGATAATATAATATTAATAAACCTATCTTAAATAATGCTAAATATTCCAATTTAAGAAAAAATATAACATTGTTTACATTTACATTATACGGCAAAACAGCAAACAATTCTCTATAATAATATATTGCAAGTATTGAAATGCTGTTTTCATCCTCTTGTTAATGAAATGTTAGCATATAGATGCCGGAACATAATTCAACAATGTTTGAACTTTTATCAAAATTTAATCGATATCTTAGTAATAAATATTTATTTTTGGAGGCCATTTCGGATGAGTTATTAAAAATATATATTTAGAAATGAAATTATACCAGTGAAACAATAATTCTACATCAAGAAACTACCTTTTGTGAAGAATGATTCAGCTACGCTATAAAATAGTGGATTGTATATTAATATTTATATATGCTTAATACTAAATTAAAAATTATATCAATATACCTAATTTCATTTCTTTAGCTCTAGGCTTTGGGAATCGTCTTACTCACGTACTGATATGTATAATGCCATAAATATGTTGTCTGAACTTAAAAAATGTCTGAAAAGTGGAGCTTTTTCAAAATGTCGAGGTTGACTTTTCAGTATAACGTTCCCCGTCCTTCACACCTGATAACTGGCATTCCAGCATGATGTAACACCATCTTTAACACCACACACTGTTAAATTTCTGCGCTTAGCCGGATGGCGGATCATCTTCCTTAGTTAATCTATTGTGTGTGGTCATTAGTTGTATCCAGATAAAGGACGAGCGTGATTCGTCATTTTAGAGAGATCAATTGCATCTTCAAGGAAGAAGAATGTCAAACCATAACGATGTTAAACTTTTTCCCCATTATGAAGGGATTGTAATTAATATGTATATGGGAAGGGTAACTTATAAAAACGAATCAATAACGGGCATTTCAGAACATCTATTGGGTGATTAAGAGCTCAAGTACAAAAATGAGAAAATGAGAGGCAGATATTTGACGGAAATGAAATGCGGTATACTTTAAAAAGAAGAGAGAAAGCAGTGAGAATCATTTTTAAGGAGGAGTTGTAGATTCGTGAGTGTTTGAAATGTTCTCGATTTCGTGAGAATCCCGGTGTGATTCGATCTTATGTATTAAGATCCACCTGATGAAGATCGGTGGATTACTAGAGCTGCTTCTGGAGTAGCCATTTGAGCTAACATAAATTAGTTTTTTTATCTTTCTTTTTTTGTTTATTTTCCGAAATGATATAAGAACTATTTCATGACTAACTTTCAATTTTTGAGTAAATTTGTAATTAATAACCTACATAAGAACAAGCCGTATTTGTTTACGTATATGGTTGTAAATTAAGCAATTAGAGAGGTATCCTCTTATTTGATCGGTCAGGATCAATACATTCCACTGGTAATTACAATATTTATTTTATATTTCATAAATGGGAAGATAAAATTAAAAACTTGCTTCTAAAGTTGATCGAAGGATAGTTTTATTTACAGGAAGTTTGGTAGAAATTAATTGTTCATTATTGACATGTTGTATTCAAGAAAGAACTATAAACTTCTGTAATATTCTTAGCCATCTGAATAGGGCAAATCAACATAGGCTTACATGTATGTCAGTTACCTAGATATCATCATTTAATCACCTGATAGGTTTGTCTTAAAGACCGGAATTCATCCACTTGGCAAACATTAAAAAAATTTGTAGCAATTATTTTTACTTTGGGACTTATAGACAAGCCTGAAAGCTATGGCAGAAGTTTAAGCCTAGTTTGTGCAGTACCTACTGAGGGTAAAGACTCCTGAGTAATCGGGGGCAGAAGTATGGCTTCTAGCTCATATGAAATTGACACACACACACACACACACACACACACACTCTTGCAGTGGTGTGTGTGTTATTATATGTGCTCAACTTCATATGTACCGTTTTTACAAGGGTGGGGGGGACTATTTCCCACATCTGACCGATAAAGCGCTGGGGGATGAACAGCCATACTCGAGCTAGGACTCGAATCCGGAACGCTCAATGCATGGATTCATAGGCGCTTCCCTTAGGCCAAATTATGGGTGTAGCAATTAATTTTTGACATATGACTAATTGACACATTTAGAGACACATTAGAGATTCTTAAAAATACAGTAATAAAGTAATATAAAAAAATAATTGAATTCCCACTTAGGTCAATGAAGGAAATTTTTATTTCATATTCTTTTTATTAAATAATTATCACAAAACTATTGATTTTCGCATGAATTGAACTCGCATTCTGCCCCTTCACGTGAAAAATACTAAAATCCTTGAATTTTACTGATTGAGCTACTGCCTGTTGATTTCAAGTTTCATTACAAACTGCTAAAACTATATTTAAAGGAGTAAAAATTAATTAAATTCAATTAATGAATTGTTATTTGAATAAAAAACTTTTAATATCAATAGCCATCCACTACAAATTAAAAAAAAATGTATTTTAACTTGATTGGGTGAATAAAGTTTGCAACTAAAGATTGAAAATTCGACAGTATGAACTAGTAGTAGAAACTGAAAAATGTTAAGTACACTATTTTTCGTTTATTAAAATTTTAGTGTTTGGATTATCTAAAACAATGTAATATACCAATATTGATAGATATACTCTATCAATATTGGTATACATGCTTTTGGTTATGGAAACAAAAGCATTATCATAGAAAATATATATTTCAGAAATAAAATAAAAGCATTGCTTAGCATTTAACAAAAAATATTTCTTTTTAAAACAAAAAGAAAGGAAGTGGTAGTACAACAGATAAAATATGATTTATGCATTCCTATAAAAACAATAAATGAATAACTCTCTTACATTCCACAGGTATACATGTCTGCATTACTAAGAACGCTGGGGTAAAAAAAAAATTATTGTGCAGGTTTGCATTTTTGAAGCAAAAACATAAAGATATTCTACTTCTTTTATGTTTCTTCGTTTCCTCAGTGGACTAATTATTCCTGTTTCTATTTGCACTGCGGGTAAAACTGAGTACATAAAAATAATATTTTTGCTGAAATCTAAGCTAGATAAACAACGTGTTCTTTGCATTTAAACTTGAGATTTAGGAGATTCATTTTAATAAAAAATACTCTCGAGTAAAACTCAGCTGTGATACTTGTTGAAAGAGAGATTTAAGAGATTTTAAAAGATTTATTTTCTGTAAGGATTTAATTTCTTGCAATTATTTAGATAAATGTTCCTTTGAATTTCAAAGCACGCAAAAGAATATAATATAAAAAAACTAGTGTCCAGTAAAATAATACACAAATACTATCTATTTGTATTAATTTATAAAATTTTAATTTATATAAATGAAAATGAATGTTTGTTTGTATGTCTCTTATGCACTGCCGTGCCACTTATCCGATTGCCATAAAACTTTGAATACTTATTACTTACACGTATGGGAGGGTTATAGGTATAGTTAAATTATTTAATCTACATTAACAAAAACGAATGCTTGTCTCTATGTCTCTTAGCTGCCGTATAGCCTCATTCGATTGCGCTAAAATTCGCCAACATATGGTTTCTTTCAATTACGCAAATGTTATAGGCATAATACAATCATCTAAAGAATAAAAAATATTTTCAGATCTATTTGTCACATCTATTAACCATGGATTAAACACCAAATTGCTCGTCAAATAGACAAACAGATTCAGTAAAGATGCTTAATTCAATCTAGTTAATATTGCGAAGCTATAATACTTAAATGCAATGCAAGTCTTTCTCTAAGGTATAGTTTTATTATAGAGTATATGAGAAAGTTTAGGGGAAGCAATTCTATATGTTTGGAATTTCAACTAAATGATAAATAAAATTTTACCTTTTTTTGCAGTAATTTTCGAAAATATTATTTTACAAATAATTTTGCACCATCTTAGTTTCCAAAAATTATCTTTTCAACTATATCCAAAATTTTATGGTATAAATATGTTTTTTATGTTTAATCAGTTTTATAAGAAAATATTTTAATCCCTTTTTCTAACATTTAACTTGAAATTTTGAACGAATATTAAACTATTAAACGAATCACGAGATACAATAAATAGTTTCTTTCATTACCTTTCTGAAAGAACACCAAACTTTACAATTCTAGACGAATACACAAATAAAATATATAAAAATGAATATTTGTTTGTAGAATATAATAATAGAAATAGAATAGTATTTATGCTTCTTCTTAACATAATCTTCAATTTCCATGAATGCATTCACTGTTAACAATAAAATAAACATCATTCTTTATTAAATAAGATAACTATTTCAAATTCCAATCGATGTTTCCAATATCAATTTTTCTGCGGCTGCAATGCGCCGAGTACCAGCTAGTAGCTTATAAAATTTAATTGGCAAGTCGTAAAAGAATCCATATGTGTCTATTATACACTATTTTTTTATTTGATTTGTTTCATGTTGGTCACTTACTTCCTAATAAACAAGTTTTTCATTATTGTTTGATTGTGTGTTTTTGATGGCAAGCCATTATTTTAACATTTTTCTGAAATTAATAATTTTAATTTATTTTGAAACTATGTATCGTGCAATTAAGCTCGAATTTGCAAATTTTCCTCATAGTATATAAATATTTTTTTTTCGTTATTTTATTTTTTTCATTACATGTTCTTTGATCATAACCATAAGAAAGAATGATTTTGTATCATGTTCAAGCCTTTGTCTTATTTGATTTGCTGCCTATTTTTAAAAATGAAATTTAGTAATCAATTTTTTTATCTACATCCAAATATACAGCAGTTTTCAAATGTTATATGTATAACTGAACACTCTTGATATCGAGATATTATATTAATGTTTTGAAACTTTAATTATTGGAAATCTATCGATTTACATATCACTTGCTTTATAACCTAGTTTTTATATTTTCCCCATTTTTAGTAACATATAGATAATCCTCACAAATGTTCGTAATCATAAAATAATGTGAACATACCGTTTTCACATCATTTCTTTTAAAATTTTGATTCGTTTAATGAAAAGGTATAATTTTGTGTTAAATTTTTCAGTCACTACCTAACTTCATTTGAAAAACATTTATTGTCAATTCATATTGAAAGCCCGATAATTAATTATGAATGGTTATAATTTTTAGTAATATATCACCATGATCTTACAATTATTTTAATATTGCCCTCTGAAATTGATTTCCTGTTAAAAATAGAAACTCTAAAGATATATTTATGGATGCCGAACAGAAAACATGCCTCATGTTTCTTGGTGACAAAAATAATGAATTTAAGAATTTCGGTGATTTACAGAATATTCATGTTTCATGTTTATTAAAAAGCACTCTATCTCTTATAACGGAAGTATGAGACGAATAAGCAAATCGAAAAAAAATATAATAAGTCAATAGTTGAATAGGGAGAAAGAGTTGAGCTCAGCTCAAGTAAGAAGCTCAGCGACCACTGATTTTGAATAATTACTCCCCAGTAAGTTTGTAATGTTTTCTTAACAGTGATTTGCTACCTATTCTTTTATGCAGGCCCAAATGCTTTTCCTGGATTCGTTTTTACCGTTTCTTTTTCTGCTAAGTATTCGTGTAGAACAAAGGGTCTTTATTAAATTTTCTGAACAATTACAACTTAGAGCTACCATGCAGATTTCAAGAATCGTAAAAGAATGTGTAAAAAAAATCAAATGAGCAAAAAAATACTTTTAAATAAAAAATCAATGATAAATTACTTTTAATGATATTAATATTCCTTCAACTTTTTTTTATTAATTTTATTAACCTTTGAAATTTCCTGTGCGTTTCTATAAAAGTAAAAATGCAATGTTTTTCCTTACTTTACATTACTAATAATGCGACGTTTCAAAAGCTTAAGAGAATCGAAATACAGTATTTGAATCGCAGTTACTTAATAGTAGCTTCAACTGGTAGTAATTTTCAGAAAAAAAATAGTTGTAATATTCTATAACGTTTATAAAAATTAAGTACACAATGGAAACAAAACATACAATAAAATTTAGAATATTAAAATTCAAAAACCGATTGTACTTATTACCTACTTATGATGATATGCACACGGTTATTTTAACTAGATTTATTAAACTGATCATCACTTTAGATCACTAAAGCAGTAAAACTTTGCTAAGAGTGTATTATTTCCTAGCATTAGAATCATTTATTATCATTTGGCTCCGAGAGCAGCATTTATTCTAATCCTGATAATTCCTTTAATCAAACCTAATAGCTATTGGTGCGTAAACCATCATTATATATTAGAATGAGAAAAATATCTGTTTTACTTACGTTTGCCATTCAAAATTACAAGTGACTGGCATTTATTTACATTTTATTTAAAGTTACCTGCATCTTATTTAAAGTTTTGTGAGAGAGACAATACTCTGGTAATTTTTTCGTCAATAAAACATTTTACTCTATTTTTAATATTGGTGACTTAAAAAATAAGGTCAGCTCTCGTTTTTGTTAGGAAATATATTATATATTGTGTAGAATCTGGTTTTCAAATAAAGTGAATGGCATTAACAATCAGATAGTACAAATTATAAATTTTATTTTGAGACAGATACTGTATGAGTTTTTGTGACTATTATGTAAACGGAGTTTTTGATTTTACGTTTAAATACCAACGGATGGAAAATACCCTATAGGTATTCATTAAATAGTCCTATAAGTTCGGTAATTGGTAATATCTCATTATTTCCCAAGAAAATTTGAAATAGAGAGAGAAAAATCAGTAAAACTGTACTTAAAGAAATCAACAGCACACTGGCAAGCAACAAATCTCTAATTAACTAATAGTACAATACAACATATCACATAGTACAATAGAATTCATATTGTTCTCATTTACGTTTTAAACTCTAAAAATATATCTAATTTAACCTCACTTTTTCATCTCCCTTTATATAATTTTTTCGTCAAGACTTTTAAACTCGATTAAAACTTCTTAATAAAGGTATCACTATAATTCTTGTATTTTCCAGAAATTTAATTCCTCCTTCCAATATCGCTAAGTCTGGGTGCCGTTAACCTGAATTCATTCCTCATATGTCATAATATTTCAATACTCTACTTTAATACTAACTTTTCAGAGAAAAATATGACATATTTTTAATTATAATAGAAAAATAGAATCAAAACCTCGTGAAAAGAAACTTAACTGTCAATATTAATATCCCTCTGAAATTCTCTACTAAACGACATTTTTATTTACTTTAGAAAAATTCAATTTGTTAAAAAATAAACGAAAATTTTTATTTACTTTTGATTCAACTCAATCAGATTAGCTTTGATTGAGAAAAGCTGATACATTGTTTAAACTTTGTTTCCACTTCAATTAATTTTAACTCAGGGCTTTTATACGTCATATGAATTTTAATCAGAAGAATACAAAAATAATTATACTAGCCAACCAATATTTCCAGCAAAAAATTATGTATATACATATATTTAAAAAAAAGGTATTGTAATGCTATCATTATATTCCAACTATATCTCTAAACAATTTTTTTATTTCCCTGAATAAATTTTAATATCATTTACTGCAATTTTATGATAAAAAATAAACATTTTTTCTAACACCTAATCATCTGAAAACTTTTCTTAAGGAGTAAAAAGACATTCTTTGTTATTATTTTTCATTTTCTTATATGCAATCGTTTTTTTCCCCCATCAGTCGTCTCAAAAATGTATTGGGCTCAGACTATTATTTATATGATTTTAAGGGCGAAGGAGGGTAAACACTGGCCTGCAGATATTTAAGTTACATTTTTTTCGTTAAATATTTTGCGTGTTAAAATATTGTCCCTTAGAAATGCAGTAATTATGATCTAAGTAACTTTAAGAGTTAATTATTATCCTCTTCTGCCAATTCTCAGAAAAAAGAATAAAAACAATTTTTATCTACAAAACTAACATATTTATTTATCTATTTTTTCACTTTAAAAATTAAACAAGAGAGAGTTTTGTAGAGAATATTTGAAATATAAGAATGATTATATTCTAAAAGGTCGAAGAACAATTTGAATTATAATAGGTAATATTAATCTATAAGAAGAAGATAAGTAAGAATCTATAAGTATTTAGATTGAAGGACATATTTAATTATTTTCGATTATTTAGAAGCCATTTAATAATTTTGTATAAGATTATTATTTTTTTAAATTTTCTTCTGTCTACAGTTTACCGATTTCTCGCTATAGAAAAAAAAAATCCTTTCAGATATATATATTTTTAGACAGCATTTTTTGACTTGAAAGCTTAGGTATGATGCTATTACTATAGCATGTAAAATGTAATATACAAATTTATACAAATTGTGACAGAATATTTAATTATCTTATTTCTTTATTTAAACAATAAATATATATAAATAAAATTTTATTTGAATTAATTATTCTTTTTTTTATTCTAAAATTGTTTCTTTGCTGGTTTACCTCATCGTTTCAAATTGGATATCCGAAAATCACCTAGAATTATTGAATTGTAAAAAACTGGAATAAGCATATTTTTTAAATATATTAAATAACACACCGTATTCGGAAATATTTATTTCTTTAACTTTACTATTTCATATTCATTAACTAATTTTTATATGTTATTATTTTTTAAATTAATTTATAATAAATTGTCGTAAGAAACTGAAATAAACATAATAATTTTAAAAAAAGTTTATAAAAAAACATAACACACTAATTACTTAGTATTCAGATAAACATGTTTCTTTTACTTTATTATTAATTCTCGTTCATTAACTAATTTTTTCATTATTATTCAATATGTTTATAATTTCAGAAGAACCTTTGGTAATAAACCGGAATAAATATTTTTATTTTTTCATCTATTATATTAAATAAGAGACCGACACTTTTACCCAGTATTCAGGAAAGGTTGTTTGTTTCCCTTTATTACAGATTTTCCTTCATTAACTCTTTATACGTTATTATTCCATAAATTTATAATTTTATAAAAAGATTTCGTAGAAAACTGAAATATTCATATTTATGTTTAATCTAATAAATTAAATAACACACCGGAATTTTACCTCAATATTCCCGAAAAGTTCTTTATTTTATTATCAATTCCCATTCCTTAACTGTTTTTTAGATTATTCAATACATTTATAATTTTTTAAAAGGTTTTCATAGAAAATTGAAGTAAACATATTTTTTAATCTAATAAATAACAAAACAAACCTTTTACTCAATATTCCAAAAAAATTTCAAAAAATTCATTTTATTATTAATTTCTGATTATTAAGTAATTTTTACTCAATGGATCATATTTTTTTTTCTTTCACTGTATTATTAATTCCCAGTCTTTTCATAATTTTTATACATCGTTCTACAAATTCATAATTATATAGCGATATAAATTATTAATATTTACTCTTATATATTAAAAAACACACCGAACTTTTTATTCGATATTCGGAAACAGTTTTTTGAGCTTATCATTGCTTCAAATTCTTAGATTAATTTATATGTTAATATTCTCTATATTTATAATTTTGAGTTATTATCCTCCATAATTTTCCGAAATTCTTTACTTAATATTCTACATGTAAACTTCATACTATAATTTTTCATGATATATACGAATCTCTCTTTAGAAATAATTTGATTAGATTTTCAGTATTAATATTGATTTAACACGAGCTTGTAAATTTAGAAAAATTTCATATAAGTCACAAATTAAGCAATCTAAATCTTTGCCACCTCATTTTCGGAAAAATTTCATTTTGTAATCTTAACAAGAAGCTGCCCAATAAACAATCAAATATTTTTAACATTTGTAAGAACTATTCAGCTCTATATTTCACATTCAGATTATTTTATGTTCGTTATATTTTTAAAATTGTTACATAGATAGACACAGGAAGTAGAGTTGCTGTTATGTCCCGGTTAAAACGGAAAGTGGTTGCAGTGGCTTCTGAGGCAAAAGACCTCTGAGCATTTGAAGGCAGAAGTGTGACTTCTAGCTCAAATAAAGATGGCACATACTTATTCGCTTGCACTACACCTTTTTATAAGAAGGCTCAATCACACATCTCACTGAGCACATGGGAAAAAGAACCATGTCCGAACCAGGACTCGAACCCGGGAGGCCCAGATCACGGAAAAGACGCGCTACCTCCACACCAGGACTCCGGCAGGAAGTAGAGTTAACTCGTTTCGTTTCTTTCTATTAACGTCCCGTTTTAAAGCAACACTTGTGCTAGGAAGTAGAGTTAAACAGATTTATTAACTCAACTCTGAACTGAGAACACTGTAACTGGGAGATCTTCGGCTTTTATACGAGCATGGAAAGTTCCAGAATACTTTTCTGAAGACAGAAAGAAAATTTCAAAGCACTCAACTTGTAAACTAATGAAGAACACTGAATTTTCTGGAATATAAAATAAAGGAGAAACAAATCGATGAAAAATATGTACACACATTTTGTATCTACCGGGATTCGAATTCACGATCTCTTGACTTCGAGACCAGTGTTATAGCCATTAGGTATGGAGACTGAATTGTTTCTTTTCAATGCTGCAATATATTACATCACTGTTCTCGTATTCTGCTTCATTTAATCATTTTACTTTTTCATGAATTTAAAATTTCAAAAATTATTTATCTTTCATTTTGGCATTATCATATTTTATAGATTTTTACATGTCATTTGCTTTTATATGCCAGTAATTCTTTTTAATTATCTGCTTGTCTGTATCATTTGCTTGGCTCAACAAGGCAAAACATATGCCTTGAGCCAATAAGCACAATGCAACCAATCATCTAGCCCAGTAACCAACTATCCTGTCTCTCTGTCCAATTAGATCTACTCATGTTTCAAGCTGTTCTGCAACGTAAGAGATTTCCGACCAACCATAGCCGGTATCAGATTCTGCTTCTAGCCCATCAGCAGCTGTCTCTTTGCGAACATCGGAATCCATCTGCTTGTGAATTCCTAACATCGCAAATGCCTATTATTTCATTAAATACACATTCCCCCTTCCGCCCTCACCATCTGTCGTCCACTCACGTGCAGACGATCAATTGAAATTGCACGTGACCACCTCCACCCCGTTCCTCTAACCACTTCTAAGGAAAAGGTCATTTTAAAAGCACCTCAACAAATTGGAGCTACTGCGCTGCCAATACGGAGCGTTTAATCAAAGTCTTTTGCAATGTTTCTCTCAAACAAGTCTGGCAAAGCAGACAGAGAGAGTGTCGAGTGCAAAGACATAGTTTGTTACATTGTTTGGAAGTTTAACTTCATTACGGGATACGGAGGTAAAGACTTTAAATGAAATTAGCTAATGTAGTGGAAATTAATCTTTAATTATTATCAAAGTAAATTTTTACAAAGGTGATGTTTTCATAAATTTAAAAATAATAGTTCTTTTTCTGTAGTCACATCAATGGTATTTTATTATTTTCGTATCAGTAAGTTTTGCTATCAAGCGATGATGTTTTTTTTTAAATTTTATTTAAACATGAGTATGAAAATAAATTGAATAAATAATTTCAATTGAAAGATATCATTACGAAAACCGACGATTTAAATATCCTAAAATTGATGTCTAGAATCATTTTCTAGACATAAAGTCAAATGTTGTAACGTTCCCACCATTCACAATAAGCGGCATTTCCAGCTAGCTGTTCACCACCTGTTAAAACCTACAATTGTTAAATGCGCCCATATTTCTAGATGGAGGATCCCTTCATCACCGGGTGGTCTTTGCATGTAGACATTAATGCTCATCTGAGGGACCACATGTGGGTTCATTGCTTCGGAGGAACTTCTCGCATCTTCAAGGGAAAGAAGTGTCCTCCCGTCTGGATGCCAAATGGTCCCATTGTGAGTGAACTAACATTAACACGTATTCCAGAACAGTCAGTTACAAGGACACATCGTTGATAGACATTTCCTCTCCAGAATGGATTCACAAATTTTTACATTCTACTGAACGGCTATTGGGCAATAGAGACCTGAAATGTATCATTGGGAAGTGGGAGGCGAAGATTGGAGACAGATAAATTGTGAAGTTTTTCTTTGGAGTAAAGAGAAGAGACTCTTGTCTTTGCAAACTGCTGCATTTTACGCTCCACCCTGGAGTAGCCATGCTGACTAACACCCTTTTAGTGCCTGTCTTGTTTTGATATTTCTCTGAATAGAAGGATAATTTTTTCATGATAAACCTTCGACTGTTGTGTAAATATCATCAATTTCCAAGTGGTGCGAATATAAATTATTTTAACCTAGAATAGAAAAAGTTGTACATATATGGCTGTAAATAAATAAATAGTGTGCCATTCTACTGTCTAACTTGATCGATCAGGATCAAGGCATTAAAACACACACACACACACACATATATATATATATATATAACAATGACGTGATAGCCATTTACAAAGTTTGTTAATATTGTGTTGATATTTAAATCCGAATACCATAGAGCCAGTTCTCAATAATAAGTTCTAATAAAACCTTTACTAAACGGTTGAGATAATTTATCTTTATTGTTATATAAATACTTTTTAAATCATTTTTGACAGCAAAAACAATAAATCCAATTGCATCTAATGCTAAAGAAATGAAAATATTATGGATATATTTATTTTCATTTAAAACTTTTACAGGTGAAATTCTTAACATTGCTGTATTGCATTTTTTTCGAAAATTCATTAAAATCTTTACTGAAGAAGAAAACCATCTTTTTTCTCGGTTTAATTTAATTTAAATATATTTCATTATTTAGTGGCATATAAAATTACCTATTTTTGTGAGGTCACATTAAATATCTGTTGAGGTTCATTCTTAAAAAAAACATAATGAAGCGTATGAAATAATTTATCATAAAAATCAGACATTCTATTGTTTGAATTGCCAAACTGAAACTTAGTAATCGATGGCTAGAAGGTTTTTTATAGAGTTATTTATTTATTTCCCATGCAATCCCATGCTCTCCCATGTAATTGTCCTGCTCAATTAACGAACGTCTCTGAAATTATTTTGAACTCTTTGTTCGATACAGCTCTGTTTTTCAACCTCAAAATGTTTTTTTTTTCTAAAATACACGATTAGTTTGACGAATGTTTCCGCCGTACAGTACTAATGGAAATTATTATTCGAATACATTTTTTTAAATTTTTTTTAATCTTATTTAAAATATGTATGGAAACAGATTATGTAAATTGATTAAAAGCAAGAGTTTTTGTTGAAAGAAAATTTTAAGAAAGATGGTGTTTTAAAAATGTCCAAGAAAAGATATCAAGATTCATTTTCTGCTACTTTTTCACATATATATAACAATAACAGGATAACATTTCATAGACACGTTTGTTTATAATATGTAGATTTTGAAACATTAATAACGATGAATCAGTTTCTCCTTATAGTCTGCAATAAAGTCTTTAATAATCGTTCGAACTAGTTAATCTACTGTGTCTTCATTATTTAATAAAACACTTTTAATAGCCTCCTTGACAATAAAAAACAATAAAACTAATCTCATAAAATGCTAAAAATCTAAAAATCTTATGAAGATATTGCTTTTCTATTAAAAAAAGTTACAGATAAAAATCCTTAATAACTTGCCTCATTATCTCGATTTATCTCGTGTTCATATATATTGCACTTGATTATTATCCCGAGAAAACTCGTACGAAGCAGATTTTGCCAGTACGATCTGTTTAATCACGGTTTTACTCAGCCTGGAAGAAATGATGGAAATTTCCAACTTTGATTGACAGTTTGTCGCAAGTTTTATTGGTTTCGTGGTTCCTTTGGCAGGTCTGGTCACGTGTTTTCCCTATTGTATAGTATTCGCCGGCTTGAGGATTAGTAATGTACAAAGAAGGATATTGCTTTGAAAAAAATGTAAAATAATGGCAATGATGCAAAATAGCAAAAGCAATGATTTTTCAGGCAGTGATTCCTGTAACTGGGAAAAAATGAAATCGAACGAGACATTATATTCTCCACAAAAGAGATTCCAGAGGTAAACCAGAAAGCAAAGAGACCTGATACCAGTGTACATAATGTCAAGTGTCAATTTGTGTTATCCCTAGTTTCGAAAACTATCACACAAAAACTAATATTTAGCATTTTTTCATTCACCCTTGATAACTCGGGATAATAAACTAATATTGAAACTAAATGCTTTTACACCCATAAAAATACAAAAATTCAACCTAAAACCTACACATTTTCTTTTGTTTCGTTTCCTTGTGTTTAGTAATTAAATAAAAATTTTGAGGATTTTTTGCAATTTTTTATAAGGGAAGCGGTTGACATTGCCATATTAGAATATTCCAGAATTTCTTTAAAACCTTTATTCACTGCTTTTTGAATATACAATTTTTTCATGGATTTAATTAAATTTAAATTATTTAATTATTTAAGGGCATAAAATGTATTCTTGATCGAGTCGAATCAAATATGTGTCAAGGTTCTCCTTTAAAAAACATATTTAAAAGAACGAAGTCATTCGATATCCAAAACATAGATAGCATTGCTCAAATTACCAAAATAAAACTGGGAGATTTCGAGAAATTTTTTGTACAATTAATTATTTAATAATTTCATCTCCAATGCAATATTCTTGCTCAATCAAAGAACTTCATTAAAGTTCTTAAGAAGTTGTGGATGGATAAAAAAAAATTACAAAATTTTATTGTTAATAAGCTTTTAACATAAAACTCTATAACATGGAAAAATAGACATAATTTCAATATCTTCATCTATACTTATAATAAAGCTCAATGTGTGTGTGTGTGTGTGTTGGCGCTCTACAGGTCAGACCGTTGGACCTACAGTTACCAAATTTACCTTGGAGGTTGGGAATGTGCACCTCGGAGCCCTTTTTTCGAATTTTTAATGAGAATTTGAATTAATTAAAATTTAAGTGAGATTTCGACGTTTTTCCTCAATAACATCCGAAAATATTATAGCACAAACATGATTTTTACATCCATTTAAAGATAAAAAAATTAGCTTTCTAATGGTATCAGTGTTTTAATGTATAACTTAAGCCTCTATTTTTAACAAATTTTTAAAGAAATATTTTAATCATGTTTTTTTTAGCACGTGACTGGATAAAATAAAAGAATACAATGACGGAAGTTCAAATAATAAAAAAGAAACTATCATCGTAAATAAAGTCTAAAGAAATGCAACTTTCAGCAAGTGACTGGATAAAATAAAAGAAACATAAAATGCTATATTTTCTAAAAAAATAAATGCAACACAAAGGTTTCTATAATCGTTTGCGATATCTTAATAATTCAACAAATCTTTTTTATTTATGGCAAACCTGATTGAATTTAGACAGGATATGCATTGAAATCCCGACTTAATGGCATATTTCTATAATCGTTTGCAATATCTGTATCGTTAATTCAATATTTTTTTTTCCATTAAAAAATGTGATATTTTCTAAAAAAATAAATGCAAAGCCAAGGTTTCTATAATCGTTTGCAACATCTAAATCATTTATTCAATATTTTTTTTTTCCTTTTTCGTTTTCTTAAAAAAAAACATATTTAATATTTTGGCAGCATCACGGAAAAAAACATTTTTAATTTCAGGCCAATCAATGCCCGGAATTACTTCAATGCTAATGAATATGTGACTTAATTGAAAATTTCAGAACGCATTACTCATGGCGAACCAGATGGTCGCCAAAGGCGGCTAGTTACTAATAAAGAAAGGAAAATTTAGGATTAAATATTTATTACAACAATAAAAAAAAATGTGTGAAATTTATTGAATTTTACATGATTGAAATTGCTTAAATAATTTGGGCAAATAATTAAACCTAACCAAAAATCTATCATCATTTATAAAACAACTTATTTAATGTTAATAATAATTAATAATTATTAATATAATTTTATTAATATAACTTAATTTAATATAATTTAATTATCAATACATATGATATAAAATATTTTTTGTGAGTGTGAGAGTGTTGTTATATTTTATTGAAAATGTGGTAAAAAAAATCTAAAAATCAAAATTTAACATAGTTTTCAATAAATAAAAATTTAAAAAAATAATCTTAGATGCACATTCAGATTTAACAAAGTATATATAATTCAAAAGTAATAGCACTATGCCTAAATGTTTGGTCAGTAGAAAGTCAAAATGCATGCATTTACTTTATTATTATTAGAGATAGTAATTATTCAATTCTTAAATTATATTATTTAAAAAGTTTTACTATAACGAAAACATTCAGTACGCAGTCAATATGTGTGCGAATAGCAGTTTGTATCAATTGATAAATTCAATCACTCTTTTTCAGACATATTAGCCAGGTAACTTGGTTCTTAAAAGCCCACTGTTATATTACACAGTGTGAATTCAAATTCTAAATGTATTTCTTCCGATGAATGCCAATACACATACAGTCATCTTTATTATCAAAAGACAAAAGCAATTACTCAATTATTTTATTCAATTTTTAAGAAGATTACGATAATGCAATTGCAGTGAATGCAAATAGAAGTTCAAACACAATGAGTGCAAATAGCAGTTCAAATCAAACTGTAAATCAATTCACTCATTTTTGGATCCAATAACCATATAACGTATATGTTAAATTCTATCTGTTATATGGCACAGTATGTGAGTAAAACCGGTGCAAGTTATCTAGTTAAAGATAATAAATTCATCGTAAGTCGAAGTAATGCCAGTGATACTTTAGTCTGTCAGTGTCGTAAACCAGGACAGAACTGCAGAAGGAGCCCTTCCTTTCATTTAACGACCACTTACTACCTATTTTATGTTCCTACACGGTAATAAATTTTGGAATAGCGCTACTTTCTAGTTCTGGTCCTTTTCTGATTGCTTGCTAATAAAATGAAAAATGTTTAAAAAAATCTATGAAAAAATATCCAAATATTTAAAGTACTATTTTTCTCCTGGGAACAAAAATATACTTCCAAACTCATTTAATTTTCAAAAAAAAAAAAAAAAAAAAAAAAAAAAAAAAAAAAAAAAAAAAAATTAAATTCAAACAATATATAATTTGGTAATTCCAACACTATATATGTTTGTTAAGCAGATTGTGTGTGTGTGTGTACTTCAAAGTAATTTTCTGCCTAGTAAAATTAAAAGAATTGTATAAAATTTTTTTTAATTTGGCTGTAAAAAATAAATAAATAAATAAATAAAATTGGCTGAAAACTTAAATATATTTGTGCTGCTGTACATATATAATACCTTTTATATTTCAATTCTTAATTAAATTAGTAAATGAAAAAATAAAAAAAAATATTAATTTCTTTGTAAGATAAAAACCTAATTAATAGAAAAAAAGTTTTATCACACAGGAAGTTAGAAGAGAAAAAATATATATAAATTTTAAAAATTATGAAGAAAAATGAAAGCAATTTTGAATATTAAATATTCTAGTAGATATGAATTTTAATTTAAATTCAATTAAAAGAAATGTAATTTTAATTTAAAAGAAATGTAATAAATGAAAACTATTTTTCGAGAACAACTTTCAAAATTGTGAAACAAAATAATTTTTTTTTACTTAAAATTTAATTATAGCTATGTTACATAAAATATATAATACTTTCTACTGCAGTTTTTTTTGGAAGAAAAGGGATTTTTAAAATCTAGTTGCATCTAAAAAAAGAACAAATAAAAAGTAATTTTTCTTAAGTTATATAACTAAAAAATAGCAACAAAAATTCAATGTAGAAATTGAAAGAGAAAATCTAATGAAAGAAAATTTTCATTTAATTATAAGAGCCAAAAATAGATTTATAAAAATATGAATGAAATTGAATGATAGTAAATTTTCTAGTATTTTTAAAAGATTTTTAAATATTTAATATGAAAAAATATGCAATTTCACTACATAAGTTTTAATTTTAAATAAATGTAACAAATAATAATCCCATTTAACAGAAATAACTTTTAAAACATTTGAAAGAAATTAATTTGTTACTTAAAATTTATTCTTAACTGTGTTACATAACATATATAATACGTTCTACTTCAATTATTAATGAAAGAAAATGTATGTTTGAAAACCTAATTATATCAATAAGGGATTTCTTTTTACTTAATAATTCAAAAAGAAATTTGGAACAAAAAAAATCTGAATAAAATTGAAAACACTTTTGAATAATTGTAAATACTCTAGTATATTCGAAAGAATTTTAATTGTACAACAAGAAAAATTATTTCAGTTGAAACTGAACAAAATTTCGAAAAATAGCTTTGAAATTTAAAGAAATGTTGTAAATGGTAATTACATCTATCCAGGAAAAACTTTCAGAAAATAATTTGCTACTTAAAACTTAAATATAATTATGTTTCACTACATTTATAATACCTTCTTAAATTTCATTTCTTAATGGAAGAAAAGGAATTTTTCAAACAGAGTTGAATTAAAAATAAAACAGTGGATAAAAAGTAATTTTTCTATTGTGATTAAATTATAGAAAAAAGTTTATATTTATAGACTTAAAATATAGAAAAAAGTTTTATCAGGTAGAAACTTAGAAGAGAAAAAAGTAGATTTAAGAAACTTTTTAAAAAAAAATAACCCTGAAAAAACAGAAAATTATTTTGAGTGATAGTAAATACTCCAATATTTTTGAAATAATTTTCATTCATAAAAAAGTAGGATATCTTTTAAGAGGATTACATAGGATATTTTTGAGGCAGAATTTTTCGTAATCATTATTTTTATTTACTAAGCAGAAAAAATAAGGCACATTTCAACAAAAAATATTAGGAGACATCTTAAATAGCAGTTACAAATAAAGTTATATTGAATTTTTTTTAAATAGAACTAAATAAAATTAATTAATTAAGCTATTTCATACTACTAAAGTAATTTAAAGTAATTTTAAATTAATTTAAATTTCACACTACTAAAGTGTCATTTTATACTACGCAAGCTTAAATATTTGCACTACTAAATATACTATTCCTTAATTCATTTTATATTATTGTAAATAACATGAAAATTAGATTAGATCATTAATATTATAAATAATTGATAATTATTTAGATTACTGTCTCGAGGTTTTGGAGAACAGGAATTTAAAATGTCACAGTGATGCTTATGTTATTCAAAAAATTTATTTGCCAACTTTTTATCCTAAATCTTTTTCTTTTTTAATTTTTTTTCAAATTCACAACATTTGATATACTCTGATCTAAAATTTACATAATTTATTGTTATTTAAAAATTTATTAAGGCACGCAATAACAAATTTATTAAGGCACATGTCAGGTTTAGGTATTTTCCTTATAGAGTTATTCAATAGAAAATATATTAATAAATTTAGTAACTAATTGATAGATTATTTTTGCAGCAATATATGTAAACTGATTGAATTTTACATAAAATGTATTTTATACTGTTAAATGGCGAGATTAGGCAAGAAAATAGCTCTTGCATCATTAAACCCCACGGTCGAAATTATCAATAAATATACATTAAAATCATAGAGTACATTAACGAACGCGTATATATTATTTAAAAAAGCCTGCTTAAGCTTAATGATGAATACTTATTCATTATTTTGATTTTTTGAAGCTCATCTATAAAATATTCCACAAAATAATTTAATATTGAAAAATATATACTATTAATTTATATAATACCAGCTGGTGACCGAGCTCCGCTCGGAGAAAACAGGTATCGAAGCTAACACGAAGATTTAAATTTTCAATTGTGATTTATCAAAACAATACATGCCATAAGAAAATTTGTGAAACCATTGGTGAAGAGATAACCGGTGGACGATGAAAACCTCGGCTTTTCATCGTCCACCAGCGATGTCATGTCTTGATGTTCCATTGAAAATCCCCATCTGCACTGGTCTCTTCCATGTTTGCTGACCATGCACGGAGCGCTTGGGTTCATATCATCACACGGGTTATGGATCATCCATTTCGAGATCAGTTCCTTGAGTTCCGGATCATCTTCTGGAAACTTTATTAGTTCGCCATATTGGCTATAGATGGCAGCACGTTACCGCTTGAAACCTATTAGCCATTATGGCAAAGTAATAAAGTTTGAAAATATCCTATCTGTAACTCCGAACTGCTCGACCGTAGCGCTTCAAAACCGGCGCCAGTCGATTCCTCGTGGCCAAAAACCCCAGACCCCCCCAAGTTTACCGGAGTTTATTAATTCTGGGGCGATTTTCGACTTGGCAACCATTCCTCGTATTATAGTATAAGATTATAATTTTTTCAATATTAAAAATTTATGTAATATTCCATTTATATAATATTAATATAAAATAAGAATGATTTCATATGAAAAGGTAGGAAACGGCAAGATGGGTATAAATGAAGACTTTATTCGAAATATACAACATATTCCTGAGAAAGACGATCCCATGGATTAACGAGCCGAAGGATTCCTTGTTCCCAGAATGCCCGTGCCATGACGAGACCCAATAATTCAGAGTCATTGAATTCGCTGTAAGCGGTTCGCTACTTGTTGGACTCTTCGAACCCAAAAGAGCCAATAACTCAGATGTGTACTGTAAGACACTTCTAAGACTAGTAGGCACATCAGGGACAAAAGACAAGAGCTATTCACTGAGGATGTGGCTCTGCTATATGATAAAGTGCGTTCACACGTC